>VWZD01009920.1:360864-592555 GCA_013396695.1 Sakesphorus luctuosus
GATATTGAGGTGCTGGAGCGGGTCCAGAGAAGAGCAACAAGGCTGGTGAAGGGACTGGAGCGTAAGTCCTATGGGGAGAGGCTGAGGGAGCTGGGGTTGTTTAGTCTGGAGAAGAGGAGGCTCAGAGGTGACCTCATCACTGTCTAGAACTACCTGAAGGGAAGTTCTAGCCAGGTGGGGGTTGGTCTCTTCCCCCAGGCAGTCAGCAATAGGACAAGGGGGCACGGGCTCAAGCTCTGCCAGAGGAAATTTAAGTTGGAGATCAGAAAAAAATTCTTTACAGAGAGAGTGCTCAGGCATTGGAATGGGCTGCCCAGAGAGGTGGTGGATTCCCCATCCCTGGAGATTTTTAAATGCAGATTGGATGTGGCACTGAGTGCCATGATCTAGTCAATGGACTGGAGTTGGACCAAGGGTTGGACTTGATGATCTCGGAGGTCTTTTCCAACCCAGTCGATTCTATGAGTCTGTGATTCTATGATATTCAATGTATACTGTACATTAAAAATATAATTTCATCCAGGGTAACTTGGAAATGTGTACCTCTGTCTCTTTTTTCTTTTTTTTTATTGATGTTGTTTTACCTATTGCAGTGAATTGCTGTTGTTTAGAGAGTCATCTGCCTGTGAAAAGATTGTTTTGTAGGATGCGTTGCAGCTGATAATGTCATTGTAATCAATCCAAAGAAAAACTGACTTACTTTGGAAGAAAAAGAACAACAGGTTTTTCTTCTGGTCTTAGTGGATGATTCTAGTCTAATCTTTATTTTAGAGGAGACCACTGCAGGCATGAAGGAGTATTTGTGGTATTACCTATCTATAGACTGTTGGATTGTGAATTTTTCTCTCAAATCCTGACAGGAATGCTCAGGAAAGACAATTCCAGCATTTTTGTCTACTTTGTTGCTCTTAGTTTTGTTGTCAATTAATTGAATTCACATTCTTTTCATTCTTGTAGCTCATGTGATGAATGCCGGTATCTACAGTTACTGTAGGTACAGCACTAAGTATATCTGGTTTATACTGAAACAGGCATTTTTAGCCTTTAATTTTTACTTGGTTCTACCCTTACACCAGAAATCATCTGGAATGTTTAGATGAAAAACTGACAATTAATTCAGTTAACTGCATCCTCCTCCTAGTTTGGCTATTTCCTTGTGCTCAGTAATTTCACACGCATGCTCTGTGTTTGAGGCGTGAATGGTAGCTTTTGTAGTGAGAATTAACAATATTAATGTTTTTTAAAAACTTCTTAATTTCTTATAACAGTGAGTTTTGGGGGTTTTAGGAGGTTTATTTTCTTTCTCCTTTAGAATAAAATTAGAATACAATTTCATTTGCTTGTGCATTTTCTGTTTATTGGTTTTTTGTTTGTTTTCTGGTTTTGTTTGGGGTTTTGTTGGTTTTTCCTCTGTTTTTTTTTTTNGGTTGAGTCAGGAACTGTTTGTTGGAGAGCAGCCAGGAGCGCTCTGCTTTGTATTTGTGTTTGTACATGCAATTGGTAAACAGCTGCTGTGGAACTGTCTTTAGTCTGAGTAGACTAGACTGCTGTTGCCTTTGTGTTTTATGGATTGAACAGGTAGCTTCTCAGAGAGGTTTTTCTCTTCTTGATGAAGATTATAATTAGAGAAAGACTCAAAAATCCTTCGTGTATGGCTTGCTTTAGTTCCTTTCAGGGACTTTGGAAATGCTGGACTGACAGAGCACCTCTAAAATTAAGGGCATAGGAAAAAAGGGATTTATTTCATTGAGTATATTCTGACAAATTGCTGTTTGTAGTTGAGAAGTGGAAGGGTTATACTTTCTGGAGAGATTGTTACTAAATCAGAAAAGATATTTGAAAAATAGCAAGTAATGTAGGATTTTTCTTGCAAATTACTTCAATTTGTATTTGTTAACATACCTTAAAACTAGAAAAATCTTAATGAACATACAGTATGTTAGGAATCTCTTGGTAAATTTATGGACAAGGTAGCCCTTCTGCTCTTTTATGTATTGGAGATTGGTACTTCAGTACATCAGCATGCTTTTATGTGATGCTACTTTATATAATAACTTTGATATTTACACGTTTTAATTTTCAGCACATAGGTTTGTTGGGAGCTATTTCTCTAACTGGTCAAAATTTAAGAATAAAGAGTCACATATCTCCTTTCATTTTCTTCTATCTCTATCAGGTGGATCCACCTTAAACATTACTCAGTGTAATGGTGCAGCTTTGCTGGTTTAAACTTAATAGACTTAGTCTGTATTTTACATTACTGGGTGGGAAGCTTTATTTTGCTTACTGGGGTTTGCTTTCATTGGATTTGGACTTAATACCTTGGAAGAAGTAAAAAGGATAGAGTAAAGGAGTGTGAGGCAGTGTCATTTTTTTGTTCCAGGATAGAGCTAGAGTTTTGAACATGCTGTGGGTGAGAATAGCTGTAGAATAAATAAAGCAGTTTTCCTTCAGAAAGCTGTGTCATTAGAGATAAAAACATAATTCAGTAGGTAGCTGACTCTCTTAAGAAGAGAACCTTCTGGGACTGTGATTGACCACTTAGTCACAATCAGTCTCCCAAGTGCATAGAATGTGTTTGGGTTCAGAGGTGGCTGCGGGTGGTTGCTCACAGGGGCACAGCTGCCCACGGAGTCCCCATAGCGTTCTGTACAGCTGCCTTCTTGCACCTTCTTGGCACTTGTACCAGCCCAGGTGTTTAAGGGGATTTATTCTGTGTTGGATTAGAGATCTGTGTTACTCTTCCTTGCTGGGTTATTTTTAAGCAGGATCAATTTCCTTGGCTGATTCACTGGCCTGCCCCAGTTTAATGATATGATGAGGCTGGTAAAGATGGTGGTTCCCAAGTTCTTGCTGTTGAATGTGGTTTTGCTGACAAAGATTTCCGTTTGGCCACAGCCAAAGTGATGTCTGAGGTAAGAAAAGAAATTAAGAGATTGCCCCATTTTACTCATCAACACTTCAACTTTATGAGGAGGGAGATAAGTAAATGTGGGGTGATGTGTAAACACAAGATTACAAGGCAGCTTGGCACTGTGTGCATCCTTTTTGTATTCTCTCGACAAAAATGAGTCATGGGCCTCACCTAATACTAACTTGAAGAGAAAGTGCAAAATTCAAAGGAAGATTGGACTAGGTTTCGAGAAAACCTGTAAACAAGAATATAATGGCAGTCTGTGGGTGTCAGTATGAGTAAGATCAGACCCGATTCCTTTTGGAGAGAAATGGTTTTCCATCACCACTTCCCTCTTTCCCTTCACTTGTTTGGTTTCTGTGAGGATGTCAAATACCATGTCGCATCTTGGCTTGTGTTTTATGGTATTAAAATTTTTATGTGTGAATTTTCTCTTGTGTTGTTGGAATGATGGCTTCTTTATTGCCTTCTTTCTGTCATTGATTTTGTGTAAAAGTAGCGGAGTTATTCTCACTTAACTTTAATTTGTAATAGTGTTTCTCTAAAATATCTTCACCTGTATGGCATATTTAATCTGTGCTTCTTCTGATGGAATACAGAACACATTGAGTAAAAAGTGCTTATTTTAAAAGCTGGAGAGGGCTGCTGGGACTGAAATCTCACAGGAGTTTTGATTACATTCACTGTTTTCTGAGTGCCATACAAAGTCAGTGCTTGAAATAAGGATTTGTTTTTCAGACACCATCCAGAAGTCAATCCGTGAAAAAACTTCATTCATTTTTAATAAATCATTACATCAGTTCTGTTGCTTTTCTCTGCTTACATAGCTGTTATTAAGAGTTGCAGTGTGAAGGTTTTTTTAAGTTTTATTGAACTGCTTTTTTACTGGGGCTAACTAATGCTCCTGTAATTCAGTACCTTTGTATTGTTTGAAGTGAAAAAAATTAAATTTTATATGGTCTTAATGCATGAGGTTCTTTTTTTTCTCCTAAGGTGTACCCATTTAGATTTAACGTGTTTCAAATTTAATGGAATGCTTGTTTTGAATCTAGATTTTATTTAAGGCCTAGCCACTGTCCCCCTTCCTTGCACACCAGCACAGAACATATTCTGTTGTAGAAAACTCCTTGTTTGCAATCACCATATCTGATTTTTGTTTTTCTCTGACATGGTGGAGGATTAGAGCAGATTATAGTGTTGGGATAATGTCTGACTCCTTGTGTTCCATTTAGTCATAAATAAACCCCTGAGAAATCTGAATGTTGCTATGGTGATGTTAGTAAAAGCCTGGAATATGGAGCAAGTGAGCTGCTTAGAAGCATAATGTCACTTACAGTAATGAGCATGCCGTCATTACAGCAGTGATGGGTTTACCTGGTGCTCTGCAACTTTGGTAGCCCATGCCAGATTTCGAAAGCAAGGAAGTAAATGCAATTCATATGAATATGCTCTGTTCAGTAACTTGCAGCTACAAACCTTTTAACAAATGGAAATTTGTGTTTTGTCTGTTTACTTTCTATCTTTAATCTGTTAAAGTATCACAGAGAAACACGCAAAAACTTAGTCTTTGTATTCTGCCTTTCACATGATGGAGTGGTTGAATTAAAACAACAAAAAATCAGTGTACAGCAATTTTATTTTAAACTGTGTAAGACACACTTTTCTTCTGAAAAGTAGGATTGTATTAAAATGTGGTTTTTTGGTTTTTTTTTTTTAGTCTTTATAACCTGGCTTCACTGGAACTGAGAGAAAATTTGCTGACATATTTACCTGAGTAAGTAGCATTTCATGTGTTTGATTTTATTAACAAAATGCTCTTTTTCTTAAGATATGCTAACATGAAAATGAATGACAGCTAGAAAAAGTATTCAATGCCAATTGACGACATGTATGAGATACAGGCTCTGTTTAGCAACACCCAGTTACATCCATTATTCTTAGTTGTACTTGGTTAGTAGCGGGAGTCTGCAGTCTGCGTAGATTGGCTTTGCTCTATAAAAAATACTCAGTATAAAATACAGGAGCACCAAACACTTCATGCACTCATTGAATACGTGCATCTGCAGTGGGAGTGGTAGTTCAGGTTGTTCTCATGCTGCAATTTCATAACCATGAAAGTAGGGTAACAAGATCTTGGAGATTTCCACTCTAGACCTTCATAGCATTTAAGTAAGTGTCCAGTGTTCAGGACTGAGTAACCAAAAGCTTCTAAAACCTGGAGGCTTCTACCAAGGCTTCTAAAGCCTTGGTAGCAAACTAGTCCTACTGATATCTGAAGTCTGTCCCTACCCACTGTGATTTTGGGGGGAAAAAAGTTATCTACATGTCTCTGTGCTGTCTGCATTATGGTAGAGGAATTGATGATCTTTTGTAAGATGAATTTGGTATCTTATATTTTGAGGATCCTTTTTTGTCCATCCAGAAGAAGCCTCTTCTTTCTCTAGTGAAGGGGTTTCCTTCCTTCACTACCTGATTGCTTCTTGAAGGAGTTTTGGTGACTCTTATTCTGCTTGTTTAGATAATCTTATAGATACTGTAAAAGATTTAGCCTATTTTAATCAGAATATCTTCCCCAGTGGCTTTGGGGTTCTTTTTTCCTGTCAATCTACCCAGTGCCTTGGTTGTGGCTTTTTATAGCTATGAGCCACAAGACACTTAAAATGTCAGTGAACAGAAGATAGTAATTGCTAGCTAAGTTTTGCCATGCAGTGTCAGGATGAAACTATCACAAATATTGACAGTTTTATTGCTTCTGGAAAATTTTGACTGCCAGTAATGTGGTTGGCAAGTCTTTCTGGCTTTTGTGCTACTGTGACTTTGGGTAAGGTAAGCAACAGCTTCCCTGTGTTTACAGTCTCGAATCCAACCTGTAACACTTAAGAGATGGATGGATCATGTTGAGAAGATAAATAATGGATTTATTGATTCTTGAGTCACATAGTTACGTGTGATCATTATGGGGAATTTTTATCCAGTTGCATAGCCTGAAATTTTCCCTAAAAATAAATCTAACTGTACTAAACTGTGTGTCATTTTCCACCCCAAGGGACTTAGGGTTAAAATTAAAAAAAAAGATTTGATGGCCTATACTAAGTTTTAAGTTTCAAGGGAATACAATTAGAATGACAAACCAAGTTACTTTTTCAGTAAGGTATTACGGCAAACAGTCTATGCCTAGTACAGTACCTGTCTGCCTACAGTACATTGCAGTTTGAAACTGAAGTTTCAGTAAAATGAGCTCATTCAAATACGTAGGATTTCTCTTGGTTTAGTCTAATGTGGTTTTGCTTGGACTTATCTCACAGATCACTTGCCCAGCTGCAGCGACTAGAAGAACTTGATTTAGGAAACAATGAACTTTATCACTTGGTAAGAGAACATGCCACTGAAAGTGCATGTTGGTCCTGTTTTACACGTCATTTAGATTAAATAGGTTGTAGTATGTCCAAAATTGAAGAAAGAAAATGATATAAAGGGAGAGTCTTTTTATATGTACAGCTGAATTTTGGCAGTAAACTGGTGCTTCCCCTATCTGCTTAGTCTTGTTCAGTACAATGTAATATCACTTTACTCAAAAAACTGCAGCTGATCTCTAGAAAGTGAGAACTCTGCATAGCTTTTTTATGGAAATAAAAAGGAGTGGAAGAGCACAAACTCTTGTCTGCTCTTGTCATTACAGTGAATACATGGCCTTCTGTTGGGAGCTGGATGAGCTGAGCACAGATGAAAGCTCACTTATTTTCAGAGGGAGAATACGAGTCTTTGTAAAAGGGCTGAGGCAAACTGTTGAGAGTTGCAGGGTTCTACATTGTTGCAGACTGATCTACCAAAAAGATACCTCTCATCTCCTCTAAAGTGACTCAATTAAATGTTGGATTTACAGTTGATCAAGAGTGTGCATGCAATTTGTTAGTTAATGCCAGGCAAAGAATGCTAATTTGTTAAGCTGTAGCAATTAATTTGTTTGATGAAGTTCCCAAGTGCTTACAGTCACCCTTGCTGCATTTAATCAAGGTACCTCTAAATAGTGCTTGCAGAAAGAATTGGATTACTTATATTGTAATTGTGGGGTGGCCATTTATTTTTTACTTAAAGCTCNTGTGCTACTGTGACTTTGGGTAAGGTAAGCAACAGCTTCCCTCTGTTTACAGTCTCGAATCCAACCTGAAACACTTAAGAGATGGATGGATCATGTTGAGAAGATAAATAATGGATTTATTGATTCTTGAGTCACATAGTTACGTGTGATCATTATGGGGAATTTTTATCCAGTTGCATAGCCTGAAATTTTCCCTAAAAATAAATCTAACTGTACTAAACTGTGTGTCATTTTCCACCCCAAGGGACTTAGGGTTAAAATTAAAAAAAAAGATTTGATGGCCTATACTAAGTTTTAAGTTTCAAGGGAATACAATTAGAATGACAAACCAAGTTACTTTTTCAGTAAGGTATTACGGCAAACAGTCTATGCCTAGTACAGTACCTGTCTGCCTACAGTACATTGCAGTTTGAAACTGAAGTTTCAGTAAAATGAGCTCATTCAAATACGTAGGATTTCTCTTGGTTTAGTCTAATGTGGTTTTGCTTGGACTTATCTCACAGATCACTTGCCCAGCTGCAGCGACTAGAAGAACTTGATTTAGGAAACAATGAACTTTATCACTTGGTAAGAGAACATGCCACTGAAAGTGCATGTTGGTCCTGTTTTACACGTCATTTAGATTAAATAGGTTGTAGTATGTCCAAAATTGAAGAAAGAAAATGATATAAAGGGAGAGTCTTTTTATATGTACAGCTGAATTTTGGCAGTAAACTGGTGCTTCCCCTATCTGCTTAGTCTTGTTCAGTACAATGTAATATCACTTTACTCAAAAAACTGCAGCTGATCTCTAGAAAGTGAGAACTCTGCATAGCTTTTTTATGGAAATAAAAAGGAGTGGAAGAGCACAAACTCTTGTCTGCTCTTGTCATTACAGTGAATACATGGCCTTCTGTTGGGAGCTGGATGAGCTGAGCACAGATGAAAGCTCACTTATTTTCAGAGGGAGAATACGAGTCTTTGTAAAAGGGCTGAGGCAAACTGTTGAGAGTTGCAGGGTTCTACATTGTTGCAGACTGATCTACCAAAAAGATACCTCTCATCTCCTCTAAAGTGACTCAATTAAATGTTGGATTTACAGTTGATCAAGAGTGTGCATGCAATTTGTTAGTTAATGCCAGGCAAAGAATGCTAATTTGTTAAGCTGTAGCAATTAATTTGTTTGATGAAGTTCCCAAGTGCTTACAGTCACCCTTGCTGCATTTAATCAAGGTACCTCTAAATAGTGCTTGCAGAAAGAATTGGATTACTTATATTGTAATTGTGGGGTGGCCATTTATTTTTTACTTAAAGCTCCTATGCTACTTAACATTACTATGTTTTATGTTACAGCCAGAAACAATTGGTGCACTTTTCAATCTTAAAGACCTCTGGTTGGATGGAAACCAATTAGCTGAAATACCTCAGGTAAAGATGAGCTCTACTGATACTGTTTTGAAGACGCTTTTCATTCATACCTAAAGGGAAGTACTTTAAAATGGAATAGATTTCTCAGTTCACTTTGCCTGGGTTTCGTTTTGGGCGTGTAAGTGTTTTGTTTCAGTAAGTTAATAAGGGATTGGCCATGATGCTCTATGTTGTCAGAAATTTTCTTTTAAGCATTTTGACAAAGAAATAGTTTCCTAATAGGCACATTGTTCAGTTTTTAGGATGACACACCCACTGTTTTCAGTTCTTGCCCAATGATCAGAAAGCCACTAGTTGTCTGAGCTAACCAACATTTGTGTGTCTATGTAGATATGAGTTTTAATAGTTTTGAGTATGACTCTTTGCATTTTGCAGGCATCTTCATCCATTAAAGCATGGTGTTTGGAGAAATACAATAATAGACCTGATGATTAGAATAAAAATAAATAGAAATTTGAATTATTTAGGCAAATCCCCCATCTGATATCAGTCGCAGGATGAGGGCCTTAGCATTTAAAGCATACAGCACTCTAAATTCCCTTTCTGAAGAACTGTGATAGCATGTGGGATGGTTCTTTTCCCCTCTTTTTCCTTTATAGTGAAGTCAAACCCTTTTTTCTTCAGTTTCTTCTGCAGTTTGCTGTTATTTGCTGTATTGATCTCGTGGTCAACTGTGTACCTTGGGAATCAGTTATAGTTTAATGGGCTCAGGTGACTTTGTTTTTGTTGACTGGGCCTAATAATTTTTTAAGTAGAAATAATCACTTATAAAAGATCAAGTGTGACTTCAGCAGCCGTTTTTATTAAAACTGACCATTATTGTATATTTTGTTCAGTGTCGAAAAGTTGAACTTTTAGGATAAAGGGTGTGTGCATGCGTTTAATGAAAGATCCTCTTGAGAGGCAGGCATTTCAAAAGTAAAAGAACTGACCTTATGAGTTAGGATCAAGGTTGTCACTGTATGAAATATGCAAAAAGTATGCAAAAGTAAAGGGCCCCTCTGTCCCAGTTGTTCTATTCTCCGAAAGGTAATTTGAATTAATAAAGTGAGGGTTATTCTCAACAGTATAGTGGTATCTGTGTACATGGGAAGTGGGAGGGTGCTTTTATAGCTAATAGGGGCAAAGGCATTTCTCTGTCTAATTTTTGGATTACCATTGTAAAAAACATAACTAGTAATTAATAATTGTAGATGATGGCCACATAACTTGGCAGTTGAAATATGCTTGCTAGAGCAACGCTCCCAGTTCCTATTTCTGCATTTGTTGCAGCTGGGAGATGTGAAGATATGAAATCCCTAGATGTCATGGCTTGCTGCTGTAGCAGCCAGGAGAAACTAACCCTAATTTGCCTAGGGTTAATCGGGAGGGGTAGATTTAATTATGTGGAGGCTGATAATCTGCCCTTCTGAAAACACAACTTTGCAGTCTACTTGAGGAAAACTCCAGGTTTGGCTGGTGCTTGCCTGAGTGTGCTCAGCATACCTTGTCTGACTACTGAAGCCAGTCTTTATAGTTAGAATAAGGAACTGTGACTGTATCACTTGGTTGGTTTATCATATATAAAGTGTAATTTCATATTTTTTTCTTCATTTAGAGGTCACACAAAGAATGGCCAATTTAGAAGTCATACAGAGGATTGTTTTACTTTGTGGAATTTCATTGTGATGATACATTTTTCAAATTGTCTTCTTACGTGCTTGGGCACGACTTAAGTTTTTTGTCTTGCATTGCAGGAAGTAGGAAACCTGAAAAACCTGCTTTGTCTGGATGTTTCTGAAAATAAATTGGAATGCCTTCCTGAAGAAATTAGTGGTCTGGCTTCTTTAACAGACTTGCTTGTTTCTCAGAATTTACTTCAGGTCTTACCTGATGGCATTGGTAAGTACAAGGTGAATGCTATCACAAAGAACTATTTAATTCACCATAAAATGGAAGTTGTTTGTTTTTCAAGTCTTTTGAAGTCTTCTTGTGCAAAAGATGAGCTTGTCTCAGGTTGGAGTTTTTTTTCCCTTTTGCTTAGTGTGAAATGCATAGCTCTCTCCATTTTGCATTTTAATTGCCTGCATGACTACCTCATAATCCTCCTTCAGTCTTCACTTGATACCTACCAAACAAAATAAAAGTTAATATGTCCTTTTGGTTCCCACTGTATCCATCACCATCATTATTCCTTTAACACTGTAAAATATTAGCATGTAACATGCTATGTGTCACTTGATAACAATGACTGACAGTATCACTATAAAAGTACAGAATTTTAGTGGGAACGTGCATTTATCATCAGTTGGACAATATGATTAATTCCATACTGAACCCAGTGGAAGACTGTTTGTGCTTCAGCTTTGCACTTGAATATTCAAACTACAACCTTTCTGTGTCTGACCCCTTAGAACAGGTTCAGTAACTGAAGAATGTTTTCTGAAGCGTTACTGGTGCCTTTTTTAAGATACATGTTTTCACCTATGCTGTAGTTGTGACAGGTAGTCGGTGAAGCATTTTTTTTCTCTACTGCTCATGATCTGTTTTTCTGAAAAGTGTCATGTTGCAAGCATGTATCTTCTTGAGAGGACTTTTTAATTTTTCCCCAAAATAAAAATATAAGGTAAGGAGAACTTGTGAATGTGGTTTAACCACATCTAACATTTAACATGTGGAAAAGAATGGACAGACCTCCATATGCTGTATGTGCCTAGGAAAAGAGAAATGTTGCTCTAGAAGTTAAACTTGGGGGAGTGAGGTGACTACTGTGGGCCCTACAGCTGGCTAATGTGTGTTTGACAGAGTTGTAGCAGCCCTCTGTGATGACCTGAGCTGGCCAGTACAGTTGTGGTTCATCAGAAATGGAGCTGTACCTTCTCAAATGCAATGGCCCATGGAGCCTCCTAGACAGAGCTTGTTGTCTCTGTGAAAACTCCTAGAATTGCTCAAGTGATCACCAGATTGCTGGTTGGATTGGTAGATCTGCAGAGCCCTTGAAGCGGGGCTCTTGTCAGCACCAGTGCATCAGGTCAGTTCTGACCATGTCTTACCCAGCCTCTAGAGCCCAAGTGGAGTGGGCTCTAGCACCCCTGGGCACCACCTCCCAGAGAGGAAGCTGCTTCTGATGTCCAGCTGGGATCTCCCAGTTTGCAGCTTTTGCGGTCTCACCTGACACTGCAGAGTTTGTCTCTGTCATCTCTGTAACTGTCCTTCAAGTAGTTGTGGGCAGTTTCTAGATGTCCCCTTGGCTGCTTAGTGCGAGCCAACAAAGCCAGCTCCACAGCCTCAGCTCACATGTGCCCTGGCCATATTGATAACTTTCTGCTGGACCCCTGTCATTTGAACAAGAGGAAGACAGGACATGACATGAAACTGAGAATGATTTTACAGGTGTGGTTTCACTATTTGCAAGTAGATGGCATATAGCAACTTCCGTTGATTTGCTGGCTCTAATTCTCCTAATGCAGTCCAGCTAGTGTTTATTTCTGGTGAGAGCTCACTGCTAGTTACTATTCAGCCTGGTGCCCACCATAGTCTGCAGGTTCTTTCCAGGAGGACTCTTGTACAGCCCTCATTTCCCAGCCTATACTGGTGTATGGGTTTATTCTGCCTGGGTGTGGAGCTCTGCACTTTTCTGTGCTAAGCCTCGAGTTTCTGTTCAGGTTATCCATCTGTGTATCAGATGATTTAACATCATCAGTGAATTTGATATGGCAGCCTATTACAGCTGTTTTGGAGCATGTAGGGATAGCAGGGAGGTGTCAGCAGCTAGTGATGTCTCCTGAATTCCCGTCTTGGGGTCTGCCCATTCTGGTGCAAAGAAGAACAAGGTGAGCTTTCTGTGCTGAAATGGTATTTCCCATGAAGACCACATACAAAGAAGCTTGATTTCTAGTCTAAAGAATAAAGTTGGGTTTGTTATCTGACTGACTGGGATCTATGTTGGGTCAAAGAGACCTTGATCCTGTTTGGGATATAATTCAGACTGCAACTTTATTACAATTCTATTATACATAAATGTTGGATATGAATACTTATATTGATATGAATTCAGCGATGTTAAAACTTGCAAACATAGTGCAAGCACCAAGTGAAGCAGTGTTTGAGGGTTTTTTTTTACCTGAAAAAAACCTCATTGTATTAGAGGATTTCTAGAAGTTTTGCAGCAGGAAAATTTTATGTAATTAAAGCAGGTATTGGAGGATACTAAACTAAACCCCCATATTTTTCTTTCTGTCCAGGAAAATTACGGAGGCTCTCCATTTTGAAAGTTGATCAGAACAAACTGATTCAACTAACAGATTCAATTGGAGACTGTGAAAGCCTTACTGAACTAGTTCTCACAGAAAACCAACTGCAGGTAAACATGGTCATGGCTGCTCAAATGGTGGGTGGTAATAAGACCTGCTGTTAGGTGCTGAATCACTTAGCTCATTAGGTTACTCACCCTTGCTACTGCTAAGCACCGAGTTTTCTTTAAATGCATCTTATTTCTTACCTGTTCAGTGAATGCTGGAGATCAAGTTGTGCGTAGTAACAATACGCCCTTCAAGTGCTTAAAGCAATTACATATTCATTCTTGAATCTTTCATGAACAGTAAGGGAATTGAAGCATGTGGAGGGCAGGTATCACTTACTTTGTTGTGGTTTTAATGTGGGGTTTGTGCTGTATGGCATTATTGCCAATTTTTGCTGTACATTATCTGTGTCAGAATTGCTGGAACTGAATAGGAGCCCTGAGCACTGCAGAGCTTCTGTTGGATTACTCCTTGCTCTGCTGATCTGCTCCAGCCAGGTATCAAATATAATATGTGGTTGATTAAAATACAATCTCAGAATTCCTTCTATTAGGTACTTCCTTCCTTTATTTTGAAACAGTCTTCACATGATACTGACACTTGGAGAGTAGTATCTCTGTAAAGATCTAGGTTTTAGCATTTCTGAATTCTGGTTTGTATGCTTGAGTTAGGAATATAAGTCTGATGGAAAGATGCCTCTCCAGAAGTCAGTTCGTAGAACCTAAGTCAGTAAATTGCTTCTCAACAGTTTTGAAAACCTGATGTTAGATAATATGGACACTCTCCCTACATGCACTCTGTACACAGCTGATGTGACTGTTGTCTTAGTGCAGAGATATTTCATGAGTGAATTTGTATTAGAAACTGACATTCGTAGATTTTTGTTCTGAGGTATAAACCTTGCAATCTTCTTTGGAAGGTCTGGTAGTACCGAGGATTAACTACACTTCAATTTTGAAAGTGGATCAGAGTATTAATTAATTTTTAAAGTGAGAGAAGTTTTGTTCTGACTATATATTTACCAATTCTGTTTGTATATTATTTTGCTTTTGTTGACACAGTCCTTGCCAAAGAGCATTGGAAAACTAAAGAAGTTGAACAATTTGAATGCTGATAGAAACAAATTAACATCTTTGCCCAAAGAGGTAAGTTTTGTGCAGATGTGATTGTACAAACAGAAAACTCTTGATTTCAAATACCTACAAGAAGTAGCAGGCGGCTTTGGTGCACTGAGTATTCTTTCCAAATGGATCACAACCAGAAACTTGTCCATTAGGTAAGAACAGCCGCCCTGGTGATTTGGTGGCTTGGAAGTACAAAATGTCTTTGCAGTTGAACAAGAAGACTTGGATCTAATCAGTTTGTAACTGGCAATTCCCAGTGTGGGTTTCAGGTCCAGCACTGCTTGAAGATTGGAGTTCTGGCAGGGTGAATGCATTTAAACATCAATATACCTCTTCTGCATGTAGTATAAAAGTACTGTCAACATCTTCTTCACTCTTGTAGGCAATATCAAAGGGAAAGTTTCATATTCTGAAAAGTGGCTCAGAGACTGTCTTGACAGTCTTTTTGATTCTGAAGCTCTCTGGACTATTTTTGCCCTTAAATGTGAGGACCTGATGTGACCAAGGTACCTCAGATCTTACAGCTGTGATCACACAGCAGTGATCACTTGGACTTCTTGTCTGTTGTAACAGTGGGTAGAATGAAATGAGTCAAGAGTTTCCACTCTAATGAAGGCCTTACAATTTTAGTTTAGTTGTAAATTCTGGAAAGAGGTCAGGGGAAGCTGTAGCAGTGGCAGCAACAATTCCAGTGTCCCGGGTCTGAGCTGCCCCAGGGAAGTCACCTAATCTGGGGAAGATAGGGGAGGGAAGAGAAGGTGTGAGTACTGCAGCTTCTCCAGGAGGACAGAGTCTTCTCTGCAGAGGTGCAGCTGGTTCTGAATAGGAAATTGCAGAGTGTGTACCCAGACAGCTTGGTTACATGAATGCTGATAAGAGGCAAGACCCTTGGAAAACTGTGTTTCTGGGTTGCTTTGTGATGATGCTTTTGATCTTGTGCTCATTTGGCAGAAAACTTTCCATATCTGTACAAAGAACTTTAAATTAATACATTACACAGGTGTCCTAAAATATCTGAACTTGAGACTTTTGCAGGTATGTCTACCCTGCCTTTAAGCAGAATTTCTCTGAGTTTGTTGCAGCATGTAAGGCTTTACTGGTACACTTAATTTCCAGATTTGCCATTAATAGCTTATGTAATGTATAAGCACTTTTCTTAGTAATGGAGTGCATGGTATTGGAGACAGTGCATGAGGGCAAGCAGTGAGGCTTGGAAGAAGCAGGGACAGGAGCAGGTGAGAGGAGGAGGCTTGACTTCAGGAGCAGGTAAAGCAGGGTAAATGTGGAGCGTGTCTGGGGGGAGTGATGGGATGGAGTGCTCAGTGGAGAACAATAAAGGGATTAATACTGAGCAAGATACTGGAGGCATGGAACCAGCAATGTGTCTCAGAGGTGGAAAGTGAGTCCGTGAAGGAGTTGGGGATGTCCAAGGGTGAAGAACGAGAATGTGGGAAGAGAACATTAGTGCATGTGAGAGGAAGGGAGAGGGACAGCTAAAGAGCAGCAGGAAGAAGATTGGGATAAGCCTGTGTTTGGAAAAGGATAATGAGGAAATGGAAGGTAGTATCTGGAATTAGGTGAGCTGGGATGTTGTGGAAGTCCAGGAAATAAAAATGGGAGAGGGTGGTTCCCAGAGAGCTTGTCAGAGAAACAGGAAGCAGAGCTCTTTGATGCCCTATCTGCTTCTTTGAAATAGATTTTTTATTTTTTTTAAAAGGTGCGTACACCAATGCGTCTGACTCATTAGAGCAACTGCTTTGGAATTACATTTAATGTAAGATTTTATGTTTTGCTCTGTGGATTTTTAATTTTTTATTGTTTTATTTTTAAAGAAAGTCAATCTTTCTCTAACTGGAGGGTCATATCTGTCCTCTAGATCAGTGCATTTGAATTCCAAGCTGGAAATGGTACAAATAGAAACAACTGATGCAATGGTTTGTCACAACATATACTGCTAATATGCATGTAGAGCAGAACCTACCATCTAGCTGAGACTATTCAGTTTCAGTTTTTTAAGTTTCAGTTTGAATTCCTTGGGCTTTGGTGGTGCAGTGGAAACGCTTTTCCCTCAACCTCTTTAGACTGCCTTCTAACAGTGCTGAAATGCTAGTTTCAAAACCAAAGGAATCTACTGCTCTCTACTCATGTTTTGTCTGTTCCTGGAGCTGCATTTTTTTGGTATAGTATTTTTCTTAAACAGTAGCATTTTACTTTAAACTTAACATGAACACTTCTGTGATAGAAGTTTTCTGGTTAAAATTTAGAGGAATTCAATGAAGAGCTACCTTTTATAGCTCTAAAAGAAAAATGTTCTGTGTAAACTGAGTACACAGGTACTGTTTGCTGTTATGCAAAGCATCCACAGGAGCAGCTTCAGGGGTGCCGATAATGGCAAAGATCCAAGTTCTGAGTTTCCTTTTGGATGGCAGGGAGGAATGATTTGGTGTCCTGGGTGAAATGTTCAATTTCCATTTTCCTTCTCATCATTACTGACTTGGAAAAAAAGTAATATAAAATGCATTGGTAGATCACTTAAGGAAAACTGAAATATTTGTCACCCTTTTTCTGCCTGTTGGAAGGCTCTGCTTGACAGTGAGAAAGCATATTATCGTTTCCATTTATTTTCATTTTAACCCAACTAATTAATATTTAAAGCCAGGCACAAGCTTCTGACAGCAGTCATTTTCAGCACCTTTGCCTACTGTGTGTTGCTTAAGATGTCTCCAGAGACAGTATGGCAGAGATTGAGGTCTGGGACCTTTGCACATCCGTGTTGGAACTTGTACACTGATTGTCCCTTCACAGAAGCAGAGTGAGCTGCAGAAGTAGAGTATGCACCACAGATATTTTTGCTCAGTTATCTTCCCCTTTTCCTTTAGCTGTTTTCCTTACCTCTTTCATTCTTCCTCTGCCTTACAGAGTACTAGAACAGCTGTGCATTTGTGGTCTTCATCCTTATTAGTAATGGGTGTGTGACAGGGCATTAGGGGTTTCTGTTGGAGAGGGACAAAGACACAGAGTCTGGTAACATGCATTTAAAAGAAAATGGGAGAAGACTACATGTAACCAGTATGGCATCTGCTTGCTGGTGTCTCTGTCCTTTCATCCAGAATTATTCCGGTAGCAAAGAAAGCTTTTATAGGTAGGATGGCAGAAAGTATGTACCTGTTCTGATGTAACCTGGTTCTAGCTCTGAGTTCTAGCTTTTCTGTGATGGTGTGGAGTTTTTTTGTGGTTTTTGGGGAAGGGAGTGGCGAGTGATGCTGATTTTTTGTTTTGTTAGCAGTTTAAGGTAATTGGAGTTTGGGTAAAATCTGTTAAACCACTACACTGCCAGATTGTTTCAAGGCACATCTTTAAACCATTCCCTATCTTCTTGTGTAAGATTTCTTGATTTGGGATTATTGAGGAGTTTGTATGCAAATATGCCTTCAAAGTTTCCTGGTTCAAAGGTTCTTCTGTATTACGTGCTGATGAAGGTAAACCAGGGAACAGCTGAACATGTGATCAAGACTTGAGTCACTGACAGATTTCATCTTCAGTATCTCATCTTGCAGCTTGGTCCGTCTCTCACTGTACCAAGCAGTGAAACAGACTCCAGCAAGAACCGAGAATGTCTAAACCTGTTCATAGTTACAAAAGTTTTTCCCTCTTAAACTTGAAAGACCTGCCTGGTGACTCTTTGGCATTGAAATCCCACCCTGGCACAAGAACGCTAGTGAAACTGGTGTGTTGATTTTGGCACTTACATAAATAACCTCCTTGGAATGTTTTCCAGTTTACATGCTCTTGTTAATGAGTCTTTACAACCTGCAGAGATCTGGTAATGTGTCCTTCCTGGCTCTGAGGTATATTGTGAGAATTATTACTCCCAGTAGGTGTTTTTTTTTGTAACTTTGCTTTTTAATTCTTTTTTTTTTAGTAAGTTGGGACTGCTTTGTTGTTTCTGATTTTAACTTCAGATGTCCTGTCCTTTCCCTCATTTGTGTAAAAGTATGTGTTTGTGTGTCTCAGAGAGGGAAAAAAGGCACTAAGGAAAAATGCAGGAAAACTTGTCTTGGGTCAGAGGGCAGAGAAGCTCTCTTGCTGTGCTCCTCCTCCCCTACTGTTCACCAGTGGTGCAGGGAGTGTTGAAGTGAGTTTGCTGAAGAATTTTCTAGCCAATTTAAAGATAATAATAACAACTAAATAATAGTAACAGAGATTTGGGCAGTTTCTTCCACCTTTAAATGTATTCTATGCTTGCATTTAAAGAATTAATATACTGTATGTGAAGGCAAGGAAAATTCTGACTTTATTTACTTAGAATCCAAATAAAATTTTGGATATGACATTCTGAAAAATATTTTGCAACACAAGAGGAACTGTGTTTAAATTACCAATATATTTATCAGGGTTGTATTTAACTTAGTGAGGGTTTTGATGCTGACAGGTGTTTTGAGAGTTGAATAAAAGAGATGTGTCACTGGACTTTAACTAGTCACATGCTGAAGAATAATCATTATGCAGTCACATGCTGAAGAATAGTCATTATAGTGTTTGTCATAATGCAGGGTTTTTTTCATTGCTTATACCTGTGTGAAAGATGGAAACTGGTAAAGGACAGGGGAATTGATTTATAGGTTTTGAGTAGTTAACAGATGCTGGTATCTACTTAAAGAATCATCTGAGACACCATCAGAGAAGTGATGTGTTAAGCCTTGCAGTTCTGGAGGACTGTTTAAGATGGACTGGTAGTGGGTATATGAACGTCGAAAAAGCAGGAGACTGAAGTGCTAAATGCTGGCTGTGACCAGAACACAGTGGGGAGTTTTAGCAGCCAAGCTGACGTGCTGTCTATGTATGTCCAAGCTTTGCTGCATCTCCAGAACAAGGAAACTGTTACAAAGATGAGCCCCAGACTGAGACAGAAGAAAAGAGCAAAAAGGTCATTCATCAGGGTAGAGTTTTGTGTGAAACCCAGAGGGGTCCTACTGATGCTCATCCTCTCAAGCAAGTCCATCTGAATGCAAATACGCATTTTTTTTTCAGACTTCATAGTATCAGTGATCTTAAAATTAGCACTTCATAGGAATGACCATTTTCTGCCTGACTGATGTGTGGGTTTTGCTTTTGTGGTTTTGGTTTTGGGTTTTATCTAGGCTTACTGTTCTTTGGAGTTGGTGTCATGTGACGAGGAAATAACCCTTACAGTTGCTAAAATGAACTAAGTCTCAGGAGTATGATTTAGATATGCACAACTCATTTGAGATCTTTTCCTGATGTTTTGCTTACTATAGAAGAACGTGAGGACTTCTTTGAGCGTCCAGTCCTTGGAACAGTTACTCATGTGCCTAGAACTAAGCACATGCTTGTCCCCATTAATTGAAGTCTGTGCTCAAAATGAATTGTGTGCTTAACTGTTACATGGGCTTGTGGCCTCAACTGTGTACTCAGTGCATATGCAGTGGTTTGGCAAAGTTTGTTGCAAGCATGTGATCAGACCAGTGGATAGCATGGCTCTTCCAGTTAATGACTCTCAGCCAAACCAGCAATGTTCTGGTACTGTATTACTTAACATCATGGTGCTCACAGCAGTGTTTTCCTTGCAGCATGCCATGTAGTGTGTGCACTTTGCCTCAGTGGTACCACTTCATGTTTAGGTTTTCAAACATTGGACCTGGTGTCTTTCCGTACTGCTGAGTGGGTGCCATCTTTGTTTGAAATTACAGAGAGTTTAGTTTATTTTTAACTGTCAGCTTGTCTTTTTTTTCCTCTGTGGTATTTCACCTGATGTTGCTCGTTAGATGCTGTCTGCATTTTCTAAAAACAGTTTCATAAAAGAAATTCAGTGTCTCTTATCTAACCCACTGCCCTAGTAAAATAAAAGGTCTTCACTGCCTTTGAATGAAGCAAAACCTTTGAACAACTGCCTGTTGACTGATACAGCAAAGTTAAACTAACTGAAGTAAAAGTAATTTAGGAGTTGTAACCCTATTTGGCAGTAGAAGAATGTATGTTCTGTCTCCATTTGTTGGCATGCTCTTGTCCAGTATGGATAAAGAAAAATAAATTGAACATCTCTTGTATTTTCTTAATTGTTAGCCGCTTGGAAAATAATGGGTCAGGTAAATTGATAACCCTGTAAGTATTATTCAGTCCACGATTCTACTGTTACCTTTCATTAAACTGCTTTAAATGCATGATGACTCAGGCCGTGTGATTCCACTGCTCCATTTTTCCATTGTCAAAAATACAGAAGTTTTGGTCTCATCAGGACTGCATGGCTTTACTTTGTTTGTTTGGCTAAACTGTTTGGATCTCCATACTCCAAGACTGAAAAAAGCAAATTTCATTCATGAAAAGCGAACACTTAGGGCATCACTTGCCAGTTCATTGACATTCACTAATTGTATTTCTTGCTTATCACAGCCCCTCATGTTAGAAACACCAATTAGACACTTAGTGTGTATATATAAATTTTTTTAAATGGCCCTGTATTCTGTGAATATGTGAAGGCACATTATTTAAGCCTCTCTACAAGCTTTAAAGTGAGTAGCAAATTCTTGCACTAAGAAATGTTAGCTTAGTATTTGAGCGCCGGTTTCTAAGGGCTTTGATTCACAAGCTAAAATGGGTAACAAGGTTGGTGCTTCTGGTGTACACACAGGGCCGGGAAAGTTGATAATCTTGTGAAATAGCTGCATTCTTTAAGAGTGCAGTGATTTAAGGGAAACATTGCAGATTTTGTTTTGTCAAGGAAATCTTGTCTTGTAACTTTTTGCTGTAAATAGCTTGTGAATCAGAAGCCTTGAGCAGCTGATTGCTGCTTTCTTCCATTAAGAAGCATTTATGATACAAAGGAAGGCTAGTGGGGTATAAATGCTCCATTTATTTTGTTTTGTAAGTCAGAGTTGCATCCTTTTAAAAATAGCTTTTTCCTTGGTATGTAGTGTAAGTTATTTCACTTTTTTTTCACATTATTTTCACTTTGATGAGTTAAAAATCTTTTGTGATATTTATATGTAATCTCAGATTGGGACTTGGACTGAATTGTGAATTTTGCAAGGACACAACTGACAGTTAACAAGAATACATGAATAATTTTAGCTCAGATTTGGGGACTCATGACCACTGTGTAGCAACATGCTGGCTATATTTTGAAAGGAGGAATTTCTTAGATGTGTGTGACTATAGAAGTCCTCTAATTTTTGAACTAAGCTCTATGTTGGGTGTCTGTAGCTAGATTCTAAGTCCTCTTAACTTTAGAGCTTCCGAAGGTATTGGGATATTTTGCCTCTACTACTTGGAGAAAGAGAAGGAATATCTCCCCACCTCCTCCCCAGCCCTTTATGGTGAGTTTTGGAACAGGCAAACAAACAGTGGTACTTTTTGAAAACTGTATGATAAGCAAACAAAGGTAGGTTTCCTTTCTGAGTAGGAACAAAGTTACTTGAAGCAACTTTAAAGTTGCTGCAGCTAACAATATTGCTGAAGGAGTAGCTCCTTCTGGAACATAAAGCTGGAATGCGCTTTTTTTAATCCAATGTGGAGGGCTTATTTTTCTGAAAACATCTACTTTTGGTGGAAAATACAGATATTTTAAGGGTAAAACTGAAAAATGTTACCTTTTGCACCCAAAACATTAGCTTAAGAATGCAAACACTTACATTTGAATAAATGGGTAGAAACAGGATATTAAATTAAAATAGACTAAAGAAGGCCAGTTCATATGGGAATCATCTTGAAATTTGATGCTTTTAATGGATCAGGGCATCAAAGATTTTGCTCAAAGTCTTCTATTTCTTGTGAACTCTTGGTGGACTCAGTAAATGTTGTGAGTTTAGCATTTTGCCTTGCCTTAAGCCCCACTGCACTTGTTTGTATCTAAAATTACCATGAGGAAAGAAAGAATTAATGTGTAAAACATGGAGCTAGAAAAAGTTGAGGATAGGTTTTTTTGCGACTGTTGTCTACAGAGTTGTCTCTGTGTAATTAATGCTTTCTTCCTGATGTGGAAGGCTCTGAAAGGTAGGTAGAATGCAACCTATTTCTAAAGATACAGAGATACAGATGTTCAAGGGACTGCTCCAACAGACTTGCTTAAGGTCAGACTTCTTCTAAGCTAGCGCTTGTTTGCAGTCTGTACCTCTGGCTGAAGTGTCTAGCAGGCATTGTAACTCGAATGCACTGTGACATACTATGTGACCCATACTGCATGCCTTTGTTACACTGTAGTACAGCAACAAAACCAGACTTTTTTTTCCCTCCTCTCTAATATAGGTTGGGGGCTGCTGCAGTCTTAATGTATTTTCTATACGTGACAACAGATTATCTCGAATTCCCTCTGAAATTTCACAAGCCACTGAACTTCATGTCCTGGATGTTGCTGGAAACAGGCAAGAGATTTTTGTGTTTTCACATTCTTTTGCTGTGTTTACTCAGTTCTTTCTGATAGCAAAAGATATTAAGTCTAAGAATGAAGTAATAAAAACCAGTTATGACATTTATATTAGTATTACTGTTGAAATTGTGAAAGTAGTCTTCCCCATCGGCCAAAAGTAGCATAAATTCTGTGTTGTCATGAGTGTGATTTTTGGATTAATTTGACCCTGAGGAAGAGATAAGATTTAAAAAAAACACCCTCTGGATTTGTGTATTTCTGACTTAAAACTGAGAATCTAGGCAATTGATGGAGCTTCAGCTGAAACTACCAGCCATAATGCCAAATGAAACTAATATTGAGTGTCTTATCTTTGTGGTACAGTGCAAGTAACAAGGAATGACACTTTGACCTTGTAGCTTCCCATGAGTCTTAGTGTGCTCCAGACATCAACATGCAAAAATGAGTGGGTGAAAGCATAAATCAGCAAATTGGTTAGTTTCTTACTAGGGAGTTAAATGAAAAAAAAAAGGAGGAGAAGCAAATGGTGTTTCACCTATGCAATGTAATTGTCTCACAGGCACTTAGATATTACTGTTCTGACAGTTGTTTGTGTGTAAGGAACCTGAGCAGAAGCAGCTGTCTGCGTTCCAGGACATTTTACTGCAGTAGAGAAAGCTCATCATAGTTGTTCTACCTGTTACTCACAGCTACAGAGGATTATGGTATGAAGTTAAGTGCAGATTTTTTTTTCTAAGAATGAAGTAGTTGGAATTGATGACTACTGCAATGCCCTCTATTAGAGTGACTAATTTCAATCCTATTTATTCCTACTCAGTGATACATATATTTAGGAGTTAACTTCATGCCCATCTATTAAGTCTCCTAGAGATTCCCTTGACTTTTTTACTTTTCTTTTTTGATAGGCTGACGTATCTTCCCCTCTCACTGACTACCTTAAAGCTGAAGGCTTTGTGGTTGTCTGATAACCAGTCCCAACCTCTACTGACATTTCAGACTGACACAGACCCTGAAACAGGAGAAAAGATTTTAACATGTGTATTACTTCCTCAAATGCCTTCTGAGCCTGGTTGCCAAGGTGAGTGCCTAGAGTCAGCTTTTGATTATGTATAGCTGTTTGTTTACTGTGTTGTCCCTTCCATAAAGGTTTGTAAAACATACATAAGCTCTAATGAGCAAAGTAGAAAAGTTCAGGCTGAATTTTCACTATTAAACCTCTTTTTTTTCTGTAATCAATCTTCAGAAGACTTGAAAACTTGCCAGTAAGTGTTACTGAAAGTACAATGACAGCAGCTACAATAAATAAAATACCTGAAAAAAAAGACTTACTCATATAATTATTCTGAGGCTTGCCAGTGGGCCAAGTAGTGGTGTCCATATTTGTGTACATTGATTATACATCCTAAATACATAAATATGTTGTGAAAATTAGTGGCTAACTGCTTTTTTTTTACAGAAAAATAAATTGCATAGCTAGTAGTAAGCAGTAGACATTTTACTTTTTAGCAAGGTAATTTTCTTCCAAGCAAAGATGCTGTAGAATAACTTTATTACATTCATTAACAAGTGTAGAATTGCAGTGTAAGTTGCATTTACCTTTTGTGTTGAAACTTGACGCTGGGTCAGGTGGAACCATAAACTTTTTCAGTGTTGGCTAGGTTGCTGCTCCAGTAACTTCTGAATGTTTTATCCCCTCAAGTTTTAAAGCTGTGTGTGAACACTGAAGGGGACTCATCTGAGTTAATATTTAAAGTGCTGTTGTAATCACTGGAGAGTAATTTATCTCAGGCAAGAACGGACTTTAAAAGAAAATCGTGTGCATTCTTCTCCATTGAATACAAAGGGGGCTGGAGGGGAAAAGTTCAGCTGTAGGTATCTGTATTGTAGGTACCCAGACTTAATTCCAGTGTTTCAGTCCTTTGTGGCTGGTGCAAATAGAAACCATTAAAGCAGTAGGAGTGTAGAAATGTCTGTTTTATATCGGCTTCTGAATTTCAAGAGTACAAATTCCATTAAGAATTAATATAAGTAAATTAATCAACCCCTTTAGATTTAGAGAAAATTAAGCTATTTCAAGAAGAGCAACTGAGGTAGACCAACTTTCTTTAAAGGCCATACAACCAGAAATTAGATTTCCTCCTCTCCAGGTGAATCTCATAGGTTCAAGTGTAGGGAGCTTGGAATTAAGATTGTTGGGTATGTGTGCTTGGCAATATTAAAAGGATGAGTTCAGTAAAAGCAATGATCCTGTGTTATGGAATGCCATTTAGGGAACTGGCTGATGTCAGGTGGCAGCCATGAGCCAGAAGAAAAGCATGTATAGTGGCAAATATATTAAAGTATAATTAGCATTCTAAAATCTGAAACAGTCTAAGTACAGAAACATCTCATTTATACAGGAGCTATTTAGTGTGTGTACTGAATAGCAGAAAGTTAGTGCAAGTTCTACTTTCTGCCAAAAAAAGTAGAAATAACCACCTGTAAATCTTGGATGAGTGATTACTTGGTTATTGCAGTTATTAAAAACATAGTATGTTGAGTGTGTGGATTCACATGCAAGTTGCTCTGAATCCTGAGTTGCATCTTCCTATTCTAATAGATAACCTACCACGATGTGGTGCATTGGAGAGTTTGGTAAATGAAATGTCAGATGAAACATGGAATGAGCGGGCAGTGAATCGAGTCAGCGCAATTCGCTTCTTAGAGGATGAAAAAGATGAAGAGGATAATGAAATGGTATGTTTTCCAAGCCTTTGGATACCTGCAGACACTGTGACTTTAATGCAAAAGTATAAAAATATCTGAGCATCCTTTCTGCAAATACTTCAGCTGTGATTGCATGTCTTGTGTGTATATTTGTAGCAGAAATTCATGTTGACTGCTGAAACTATTGACTTTAGAAGCCTTTTTTTTCTGCTTTGAATATAACTTTCATATTCTGATGCAGGACAGTCTTTGTTTTGCTTTGTTTTGCTCCGTCTGCTCAGCATGTTTTCTTTTCAGAAGGAAGATAGGATCTTTCTCTGCATCTTTGAAGCTTTACTGCCTGAAAGTATTTAGGGTTTATTTTAGGATTCCAGCACTCTGGCATGTGTCTCCATGAAGTTTGCCATTGTTTGTCTCTGTAATTTCTATTTTCAATCTCTTTCTTGCTCTCTTTCTTTCTTTCTTTTTTTTTTTTAACTCCACCATTTGCCATCAAACAACCGTAGTGTCCAGAAACAGCAGGAATGTTGCTCATTAGTTTCCCACTTAAACAAAGGATGTGGGAACATCTGTCACTGTACTTATAAGACCTCGCCATTAAGTTGGGCTCTGCATGTCCTGAAGATCAAAATGCAACATGATCTGTAGTTTTACTAACTTTTATTAACAATTAAAACTCTTTGTAGAGATTAAGACTGCTTCAATCACATTTTCAGCATGCTTCTCTGATGCTCTAAAAAGTTGCTGGTGGTCCTCGTTAGATCTCAGCTTGAGATACTTCAGGGCACTGCCTGGATTGTTTGTTTAAAAAGTGACTATAAAAACTTCTAGTTAGTAGATAAATGATGAAGTGAGGTAGTCACTTACTCCAAAGCAGCAGAAATGAGCTGTCTCTTAACAAGCAAGGTTCATACTGACTGATAAGTGAGTTGAGAATGATGCTGCTTAACAACTGTGCCAACCTGAGAATGTCCATACAGTAGCGACATCTTGGGTGTTAAAGGTAACTGCTTTTAGTCACGATATTATGTTTGATTTGAGGCAAGAGTGTTGTTGAGGGGAAAAAGAAGTTTATGATCTTACTAGGGAGAAGGAAGGGCAGATTTCCAAAGCAGTCTTGACCAAAGCACCCATTTATAGGGCATCAGATCAGCTGTAATCTGCACAGTTTTACATGTGTGCCACTAAAAAGTAATTGCATGTATACGTGTATTATACGTATATTGTATTTGTGGTGTTCTGCTGGTCTCCGACCTGGGTGCTAACTGGAGTTTTTGTAAATTTTGTTTTCCTTTGTAAAGGTTTCAGCACAATGATGTTAGGCATTCTTGTGTCCAGAGAGGAGAGAAATACTTCCTCTTCTTCCTCTCAAGATACTTGTTCTCAATTAACAAAAGAACCAAACTCTGTGCTGGGGCTGGAAGATATACCAAGCTTCACACAAATATGTGTTTGACACTGTAAAGAGCTTTTGTGGGATTCTTTCAAAATCAGATGAATGTTTTCTGTTTGAAATGTGGTCTTTAATCACTTGCCTGGTTTTGGGGGGAAAAAAATCCCCAGCTATTTTTATGAAAGAATCTTCACTCCATAACCTGTAATTTTACTTCACTTGAGTGGCTTTCAGATCAGTAGGCCAAAAGAGGAAAAATTTGCTCCTAGACAGTTCTTAAAACGTCTTTCACTATCTTCATAAACAGGCAACTATGAAAGTCACGTTCAGCACAGAGCATTGTAGTTTGAAAAGGAAAAGGGTGCATAAAAAATAAAAAAAATTTGGTACCTAATAGTTGCTATGTGAATGCTGAAGCCTTGAAAGTGTATGTTGTTTTTGCAGACACACAAAGGCAAAACCACTCATTGCACTGTTTATTTTTAGAGAACACTTCTAAGGCGAGCCACTCCACACCCTGGAGAATTAAAGAATATGAAAAAGACAGTGGAGAATTTACGGAATGATATGAATGCTGCTAAAGGACTGGATTCAAACAAAAACGAGGTCAATAATGCCATTGACAGAGTGACCACTTCTGTGTAGAGTTTCATCTCCAGGTTTTACCTCCTGTGTCTTCCCCTGCTGTTGAAATGTTCCTGTCGTCTTCTGGGATCTCACTGAGCCCCTTTTTGTTTTTAACCAGAACCTGATTCATCATCTCCATACACGAGAAGTGCAGCCCACCGGAAGAAAGTGCCTTATTTCATCTAGGCAGTGAACCAATAATTTCCAAATCAATATTGTAATTTTAGTAGTCCTAGGCTTTTTAAAGTTTAATACACTACTTTATGCAAAATAAAATATTTTTGTCTTAAACACAGGGGAAATAATGCTTTTCTTTTCCAGAGTGCTGGGATATCTTCTTCCCAGTGGCTGGATGTGCTGGTGAGAAATATAGTTTTGTGGGAAATTGATACACTTTTTTATTTTTTTGGCAGCTCAGATGGTGTAAATTTTAAATTTTTGTATAGGACTTTCATAACAAGATGATGTATTTCATTTTTAAGAGAAAATTTATCTTGAGCGGTACATATTTTAGTATATGTGGAAGAGAATAAGTTTCATGGACAACTGTATTCATTTGTTTGTACCACCCATTGTGCCTTATTGTGTCTTGTATGTTATATTAGTCTTAAATACAGCAATTCTTGAGGAAAGTGAATAGATTTGGTGTCCAGCTTTAGATACGTTTTTCTTTTCAGACAGTAATTTTTTTGGGAGTTTTACAGCAGAGAGCATATGTTTATATTATGGGATCTTAGGTCGTGAAGCACAAATGTTAGTTTTGTTGTAAACAGAATTAAGATTTAAATGACCAAACTGCTATTGTTTATTACATAATGCACTCACACTTTAACTTAGTTGTAATGAAACATCTTGGTTTGGATGACGTGTTGCATTGCAGTCACTAGAAATTCATGCTTCCGTTGGGTGTTTTTTTAATGTGCCATCTGTAAAATAACTTGAAAAGCAGCACGATAGACTTTCAGAAGCACAGTATGAAACTAGTTTTATGTATTACACAAGAAAGCATGATTCTTTAAACTGCTTTGGTGGTTTTAGAAAAATATTTAAAACCATAATAAAAAAATCTTTAAAAGCTTTGGTAGATTTATTGTATCATTAAAACAGCAATTAAAGTATCTATTAATTAATACTGGAATCTACTATCATTGTTACTGTGTTGCACTTCCAGAGGTCCAGTGCTGATTTCAAGGTCTTATTAAATCTGTGGGTTCTGGTTTGTTTATAAAGGTAAGTATTAACTGAGTTGAATTTGGGAAATAACAGTTTCGAAAAAGGCTGATAGATATTTTTGGTGTCTCTGGGTTCTGTGTGTGCCATGAGCCAACTCGTTCAGTGCAGGGACTTGAGTAGTCAGAGTTCAGAGCAGAAGTTTGACATACTTAGTATGAGATGATGTAATGAACCCATATTGAGCAAAATGAAAGACCCGACACTTCATGAATGGCAAACCACACCCCTTCTTCTGCAGTTTTATTGTTCCCAAGGCAGAGTTCTCCTGGATATTCTTGGTAAGCGTCTGTTAAAACCAAAAAGAAAATGAGCTTTTGGTACAGCTGACTCCAACACTGGATAGAATTTTCTTTTTAAAGTACTTAATGGAATTGACACAACAAAAATTTAAAACTGTAGGAAACCCTGTACCCAGAGTTCAAGTAAACCTCAACAAACTCATTTGAGATGAAAATGTTCCTAAAAAACACAGTTCCTAAAATAGCCAAAGGCAGCAGGACTGTGATGCCAAGTTTTCATTTGGAAGCTGTGGTTTGTTTTGTTTTTAGTGTCTGCTCCATCAGCAAAATAAATGTGTAAAGCCTGGATTTGGGCCTTGCCTGACATGCCCCCAGATGAAAATAATTAACTGCCCCTGTGCACCTACTCCCTCCTGCTGCAGGCAGAACAAGACATAAATCTTATTAGAGCTCTGTGATAGGTGCTTTGTTGCTTACTCCAGCAGGTTTCTGGAGACTGTGCTGCAGCCCACAAACCTGACAGAAGACAAGCACTACTTTCTGCATCTGCTTTGGCACAAAGTGACTGATCAGCCCTCAGGGTTTTTTTTGTGGTGTTTTGTTTGTTTGTTTGTTTGTGGGGGTTTTTGTTTTTGTTTTGTTTTTTTGGTTGTTTTTGTGTGTGTGTGTGTGTAATAGTGGAAGGAATATTTGCTTGTGGTTTCTCTGGCTACAGGTACATGGGTGTACCTGGCTGATTGCCTTCAGTTGGGACAGTTCCACATTACTGCACCTAAGGGTGGCTGGTATTGTCTCCTTGTGGTCATCTCAGCCAAATGGGTGGTATGAATTGCTTATTGAAGGTGTTTGCATCCATTCATTTGTAAAAGGAAATAAATTGAGCTCAGACTAGAATCTAACACTTGCCTAATGAGAGATTAGAGGAGCTGAAGTCCATGATCAGACTATCCAGCTACAATCCCCAAAAGAGTGTAGGTGTTCCTTGCTTCTCACTGCCATCTGCCTTCACTTTGTGAATCTGTACAATGGAAGTCTGGATTTTCATTATGTCTTTTCAGTCAGTATCTGAAGGAGTTAGAACAGGAGGTGTATTTTGCAGTCTTCTACACTAATACTCTGTAGCACTGTATCTTGTTAATGTCCTCTTCATGCTTTTTGAGTGAGACAACTAGAGATTCTGCTCTACTGCAGGTAGTTCAGCAGTGTATAAAATGTAGTGTAGAGTGTTTGAGTGTAGCAATAAGTGTAATTTCCAAGTTAGTGAATCCTTGAGGTATGGCAACAGCTGCTGGTGGTGTGGAGTAACAGTTGAAGTGTCATATGTTTTTTCAGGGCTGAAAAGATGTGTTGGTACCTGCTGTGCAAAGTGACAAGGGACTCTTCCCCTAATGCTGGTTCAGAGCGACTTGCATACTGTACGACTTGATCAAACCTCCAGCAGCCTAGACCCCAGAAGTCCCTCTGATCTCTTGACTGGTCTATGTGTTGTGTGCCATTTTATGAAGTGGTCTAGGCACACTGCTCTTCCCAACAGTGTTGATAACCCTCCAGGCAGTTTTAACTGATGATATTTATTCTGATGGAGCAGTGTGTGTCCTTGCAAGCACAAGCCCTCCCTTCCTAGTCTCTGTCTGGCTTTTTTTTTTCTGCTGATGCTGTGAGGAGCCTGAGAGGTGAATATGATTTTGAAAGCATGACTTTTCTTTATGAACTTCTGCTACTTTAAGTCTTTTGTGAGGTGGGTTTCGTGCAAGGAAAGACAAAATTTGCATCCTGTTTATTAACTATAAACAGGTAACCAGGGAAAATCAACTGACCGTAGTGGTGGAGCGGATTTAATATTAACTTGTCAGTTACTACATGCAAGTTCTCTTTATTGAAAGTCACAATTCCATAGCCTTAAAAGAATAGGAAAAAAAAAGGCACTTGTGCTAAAAGTGACTGTAGTGTAGCAGCGGATTTTTCCATCCCCTCCTGTGTTGCTTCAGGCTTTTCCAACAGCTTCCATGTAAATTATGTGCTACGGTTATTTTTCTGTCTTACATTCCATATTTTTGATAAATGGCATATCTTAGGAAAGTGCGTACTGGAAACTTGCATAACGCTGTCCTTTCCAGCAAGTGAGTTGTTTGTGTGCTGCTCAGCCTGGTTCTTGTCTAGCACTCGTGCTTTACGAGTGCTGGGTGAACAGTTTTTTGATGTTTAGCTACTGGCAACATAGGATTTTAGCTTTTAAGAGGAGAGTAGGGACACTGGGAATTTAATTTTTTTTAAAAGTGTATTTTTTTTTAGTGTATCAGTTGATCCTTTGCAGGTAAATGTAAATGTCTGCCTCCCAATGGGACAGAAGCACAGTATTTATCAGAAATGTCTAGACATTTTTTTAATGGAGAATTCACTGCCATTCTTTGCCTTGCCTCCAGAAAATAAAATTACTTCAGTTTTTCAATGGACTTGCTTACACATGTTTCCCATCTTCAGATTCTGTCAAACACAAAATTCTGTTTCTGTGCTTGGGTTGCTATCAGAGAATATGATAAAAGCTGACTGGTCTTGGCTATCAGTAATTGTTTTGGGGGTTCCTTTCCTCCTGAAGCAATTGTAAAATTTTCAGAGGGCCAGTGCCTTGCTCTGTCATTCTAAAGTCAGGAATATAATCAGTATTCCACCAACTGAATGAAAAATGTGGGGGTTTTTTTGTTGTTTGTTTTGTTTTGTTTTTTGTTTGTTTGGGGTTTTTTGTTTGGTTTTTTTGTGTGTTTTTTTTGTTGTTGTTTTGGGGTGGGGTTTTTTGGGATGGGGTATTTGTTCCCCCCCACCCCTGCAAAGTGGAAGAGCACTTGCCTGGTTTGAGGACAGTTCTATGAGCTACTTTGCAGGAGCTGTCTTGTCTCCCTTTCTAGAGGGTGTTTGAGACACTATTTCTTTCATTGCCACTTGCATGGTTCTTGTGGCAACAGGCTGGTCAGTCATGGGTTCTGCCAGAGCAGAGGGCTTTGAGGAAGGATCTCAATGAGTGTAGCTGGACTATGTACTAAATTCAGGAGCAAGGGTTCTGTTTTTGAATTTGTAATTTGTTCAGGATGTTGTGCCTCAACACAGATGATGTTAATCTATTAACACTGAGATCTTAAGAAATAGATTTATACAGGAGAAGCCCTCTCGGAAAAGTACAGCATCAGTATTGTCCATGGGAGGAACTTTGTGGCTCCTCAGTGATGTTTCAGAGAAGGGTTTTAGCAAATCTGCCTTCGCATTAATGCCAGGAAGTGGACACCTGATGTCCAGTAACCTTTGACACTGTTTCTGTAATGTGCTCATCTGTTGCTGGAGCATGTTGGCTTGACTGAAATCTCTGGTGACGTGGTAACAGCCAAACTCAAAATGTTAGCAACGAATACTGACTGTGGTAACTTTCCTCAAAATACACAGAAGCATACAGCTTCCAAATACCACCAAAGAATCAGCAGCTTGGATTTCAGTAACCATCTCCAGTATAATGCAGAGACAAGACTTTGAAGAGTTAAGTTAGTTTTGTGTTGGACTAAAACTATCTTCTTTTGAAGCAAACTTGGGCAGGTTATGGGAATGTGCTCCTGGTGTAAGCAATCTGATTCTATAATCAGTCCCAATAACTTGCCAGTTTTACCTAAAATAAACCATTTTGAAATAGCTCGTAGGAGATACAACTGTCCCATATTTCTGGAAGATTGAACAGGGCACTACATAATTATAAATGTGAGAGAGTTTCTTTTGATTGATGACATCATGGACTTCCATTAAGCTACTTAAAACCAAAACAAAATCTAAACTAACCAGCAAACAGAATGTTTGAATATTACTGATTTTTTCTTTTAATTCAAAAGGGAAGAAAACTGCAAGTCTGAATAGCACTTGCTTAGTGGATGTTTTTAGGATAACCTACAGCAATTTTTTTATGGTGTCTTCAGGAAATTAAAAAAATCTTATCTGGCTAGTCAGTACTTGAACATCTAAGTTTGACATTAAGTCACATATTTACTGCTAGCCAGGTTTGCCTGTATAAAACTTGCTTTCATAATCTGTTCAGGCAGCTTTGATGCCTCTCCTACAGTGAAAGCATATTCAAGGACGCCTTTGTTTCAGCAGCATTTTGTTTAACTTTCATTCTTGTTTCATGCCAGTTACACAAAGCTTTCTTAGGAACAGCCTTTTGTACTTCAAAAAGGGAATGAGTCTGAAATAATTTTCAATTAGTTGAATGTGTTATGTATAGTTGTACTTAAATGAAAAAGAGTGTTTATGTTTTTGGAAATGCATCTTTAAAGACATTTTCTTTCCCACAGTTGTGCTATTTAAACAAATCACCATTTAAATAGAAAAATAGGTGAGAATGTATGCTTGGGGTTTTGAGCTGAATTGTAGTAGCAACTGTATGACCACTGAATTGTTCTGTAACTGAAAGCACTGGATTCTGGAGACCAGGCTGTGACTATAAGCAAGGTGTTTCATTGTCACTGTGTGGTTTCAGTATGGTGCTTCAGACAGAGGGGGGCTTTCATGTTTTGGCTTTTATTGTTAAAGTGTTTTGGATTCTTTTTCATTCACCAGAATGATTTAGGGTGATATATAGCATTTGCACACCTTTGTTGCCTGGAGGAAATTCATTCTTTAGAGGATTTCTTAGTGAGATCTTACCAGAACAGACATCTTGTACTTTATGAGAACAATTTGTCCTCTTAATGTACAGGGGTAGGATACAAAGCAGTATTTATGTTATGAAGAGGCCACTTTGTAAAATGTGAAAAACATCTTGAAAGAAGATAAAAGGAGAGCCCACCTGACTTGCTGGTGAAATATTGAAGCAAAATGATCTGTTGCCAATCAATTAGGATCATTAGTAATGAAAGGAGAAGAAAGTGTGTTTCCATGGAGCGTAACAACCGCAAAGCCAAAAAATACTTTCCCCAAACACTTCTGCATTTAAAAAGTATCAGTGTTACACAGCCCACATACCCATGAAGCTTAAAGTCATAAGCACTGAATTTGACTGACTTGTTTTATTCCAGTTATTGAGAGAATGTAAATCTATGTACATCTCACTCTGTGTTTGTTAGTAATTATTTAAAACAATGCTTTTTTAATCTTTCTTGATCTTAGCTTCCCTACATATGAAACACAAGAGAGAACTTCCAAACTTACCTGGATGGTAAGAAGACCAATAATCTGTAAAACTCTGTAAAAAGAACTGATTTTTCTTTCTCAATATTAGGATATTTGCCAGTAGTCTCTTGTCTGAAAGTATGGTCCTTCGGTATTCAATATAATGAGAATGAGCATAGCAAACAGAGATGTATCTGTACCTTCCATCTCTTCCTTGAAGCAAACTGTGTGAGTGGCCTTGCTAAGACCTTGCAGCACCCTGTAGCACCTTGGCTCCTCTTGGTTTTGTCCAAAAGGATGTGAAGAGCTTGCCACCATAACACCCTGGCAACCAGTGGGTCGAGCAACAGCATCCCTGGAATTCTGTGTTCCTTACCTTACGTTACTACTGAACTCTGCATTAAAACTTCAGTGTCTTCTAATTTCTACCCCCTCACCCTTTTCTTTCATCAAAAGATTAAGTTGTAAAAAACAATTGATAAGGATTTACTTTCAAAGTAATGTTAGTCAGTGCTCCCAGCATTCATTGGCATTGTTTCTCTGGTTTATTTCATCAAAGTGTAACTTGCGTGTGCAAATATAGGCTAAAAGGCATTCTGGTTGTTCCCTTCCATCTTTTTCCATTGATATAACCAAACTGTGAAACTGCTTTTGTAAACATAATACCAAGACCTAGTGAAAAAGTGAAGAGTTCTTCCCCAGAATTGTCCTCTTGTTTCTATTTTACTTTAAAGTACTATAGATGAGAATACTGAAGACTAAAATCTACTGGGCTACAGAAAAGATATTAAACAAGTACTGAATTTTCCTTACACCTGTATGAGAGTATCAGGAGAAGCATCCTGCCATAGGAGAAGACAGGGAGCAGGCGTGCATATAGCTCTGTGTTCCTAGCTGAGCTGCCAGGGGCATAGGAATGTAAAATTGACTGGTGCTCATCATCTTTCTCCTCGTACCATACAGCAGGCTGCCACTGCAGTTGAATGTATGCCTAAAATGATGAAGTGATTGTCAGCATAAGCTTATTTCAAAATCTCTGTCTGTTTCTTGGAGAGAATAGCCTTTTACTCCTCTTTCAGAATTTGGCAGGCTGGGTTTGAGAAGCTGTTGTTTAGAATTGGGGACTGGGGTCAAACAAAGATGAGGCATTTCTTTGGAAGAAGTTAAATGCTTTGCTCTACTGGTGTTTATTTTTAGAGTGAAATTGCTTTATGACTTCCTAATGAGCTTAAAAATTTACAAAGATTTAAACTGTCTCTGGAAGTACCCTGAACACTGGGAGGTGTCACATTAGCTATTCTGAAATAAACCAGATCAAACCAATAGCAAACAATTTCACCTACTGTGCTGTTTACCTGTCTGATTAGAATTGCTATTCCCCTAGTTAATATTCAGGGAAAGTAAAGTTTCTGTTTAGGGGTACTCTGGTTCCTTATTCAAGACAAGTGTAAAGAAATACCAGGAGATATCCTGCCTTGCATTTTGAGTTGTCAGGAGGAACAGTAGCTACTGCCATGTTGTGATTGTGCTGCTTTCACATTGATCAGCTACACTGGCAATAAGGTGTAGTGTTCTGAGCAATGTGCTGTAGAATAACCAGAAATACAGGCTATTATCAGTGAATAAGAGTATCACAGAGTGTCAGTGCAGTTCAAAATGTGGTTTAATAGCAAATTTCCTTCAGAGGCAAATTCCTTGTACAATGCAAAGAATCCTTTGTTGGGGTTATCATCTTTTCAAAACTCATGGAAAGGTCTACAGTGTTTTCCAATGAGATGCCGAGATACCATCCTTGTCCATTTCCTAATCTTTTCAGCCATCCTAAAACTGAAAGGAAATTAAGAATTTCAAGAGTAGCTCCTTTGGCATCTGAAGATGAATCAGTATGTCCAGCATGAACAGCCTTGTCCTACTTCCTTGTCTTTCTCAGCCTTAGATCTAATACGGCTGGTAGCAGCAAGAAATCTGCATGTCTGTGAACATAACCATTCTGCATTTACAAAGGAAAATGGGAATTTAAAGAATTGTTAAATCCAAACCCAATACCCATTTAAACAATGTGAACATCACAGTGTGCTGCTGATAGCCACACCATAAGGTTGTTGGTAATTGTTTTTGTTAGTTTTCTTCATCTGTCTGCCTTGTTGGAGCATGTGCCTTAATGTATCTGTTTATGTGGCATTGGGCTCCTTTCTGCTGTTGGATTTGTGTCACTGTAAGGAAATGCAGAGGTAAGATTAAAAGACAGATAAAGGTTCCTTTGAAAAACAACTTCTGAAGTTCAGTGAAGGTACATAAGCAACCTTGACACAATTTGTCATGTATGAACTTCTGTGTATGAATGAGAGAGATGGAATATTTTGGATGTAAATAAGTAATGGATGTTTTGGGATAACTGGACTTTTATCACTTTATCAGCAGTCCTTGAAAGATCAATTCAGTGTTGTACTTTCTACTGGGACCATTAAACAAATGAAACATTTTATTTAATGAATAATGAAGAGGGGAGTGACTTAATAAATTTTGTTACTCAGGTCATGAGATGGTCACTAAACGTCTAAGTACTCTTGTTTGTTTTCTTAATAGTACACTTTATTGAAGGCTGTTGTTGATCATTAATTCTTCTTTACGATGTTGAAGGTAGACTTGGTTCCATGCTCATGTAAGTCCCTAAAGGCTTCTGTTATTTTCAGCATCCTTTGCTTGCTCTTTGTATTACCAGTATTGCCCATTAACTGGCAAAGTCTCTCTCTGGGACTGAAGGTACCTCTCAAGGTAAAAAAGGGAAATCCAGTCTTTACAAGATACTAAAATACCTACCAGAACTTGTCCTAGAGTTTTTGCACTTACATACTTAAATCAGTGTCTTAAAATCTATTAATTGCCTTTTTTTTTTTTGTCATCTTCCCCTCAGGACTCTGTTAAATGGCTTCCCAAGTCTCCTAAACTGTACAGTGGCCATAACTGGAGCTCCCAGAGCTCTCGCTGGGCCTCCTTGAAAGGAAAGGATAGTTTTCCTGGTGGTAACCTGTACAAATTCAGCTCTGCTAATGGAAAATGGAGGGAAGGAAGGAGCAGTCCTGAGCAAGAAGCAGAGGAGCTCGAGGATCCTGATGATGTAGGTAGTCTCCTTGAAATCAAGAGGGAAGATATGTATCCATCAAGAGCTCAAAGTTGTGGGCAGTCGAGCACTTTGAGTTTGTGGGAGGCTGCATTGCTTATGCTCTCACATTCGTGCTGCGCAGAGGGTACAGAGTCATGTTCAATGTTTTATTCCTTCACTTTGCCTGCAATTAATCATCCAACCCTCAAGAACACAGTTCAGCTTGCAGGTTACAATGACTAAGCTGAGTAATGATGGGACACATGTTTTTCCTTTAATCCTACTTATATCCCCAGTTATCAACCGCCCTCCATCTCTTTCAGGTAAGTAGGTGGTTAGCAGCACTTGAAGCTCAGTGTCTCCCTAGGACTGGATGGTAAAATGAGTTTGCAGAGCTACTCCATTGGATTTTTAGGATGGTGCTCTTCCAGGATGCTGATATTTGGGAAGCCCTCCTTGCTGTGGTTTCTTTAGCCTGTGCCTGCCAGGTGTCTCTCACCTGTGTGGCAGCCTGGCTGTCTTCTTGGTCATAGCCTGGGAAAAGGGGTTGTGATTGCATTCTTGCAGCCTTTTCCTTTCAGGGCATTTGCTCACCAGTTTTTTCTTCTGGTGTTTGCTGGGAAGTGAGAGAGGAATTGGGTCTCCTGCTCCTCTTCCAGGACCTCTGCTTCCTTCCTAGCACCTGTGAATGCTGCTGTTGTGCCCTTTCCTCCAGCCCCCAGTCCTGGCTCCTGCTCCTGGCCTTTTCCCCTGGCACCTATGGCACTGCAGCACTGTTGATGGGTCTGGGTTAGTCAGCCTGGAACTGTAAAGAGGAATCTCTCTCAAGAGAAGAAAGATAATGAATGCTTTATGTGAGTTAAAGATAAACAAATTCCCTTTTAAGTGAGAATAGGAAGCAATCATGTCTTGTATGCTCTCCCTGGAGCTGGCAATGCTTTTTTTCCATCCCAACCAAAAGAGATTGTGGGGAAGCACCAATATAGATTGAAAAACAAAGTCACTAGTGGGGTTTCTGCACAGCTGTTCAAGGTAATGCCACTGCTTTTTATTTCTGGTATTAAACTTCCAAGCATAGGAAAACATTTATGGGGCTTATTTGCAGAGGTGTTGATCATTGTTTGCTGCATCATTTTACTGCCAACAGAAGTTAGAAGGGTTTAGGCAATATGAAGGTCTGATTTGACATTAACCCATCAAAGCAGGCAGTAAAAATCACTTAAATATAAATAAAGCATTCATAAAATATGAACAGAGTTTGGGCATGATGTCTGAATTTCATTTAACTCTTTGCCAAGCATAACTGATAGCTGGGAAATGTCATTCTGCTGTCAGGCTTGTCTGAAGTTTTAATTGTTCGGTGGATATTTTTATATGTGGTGTTGGGGGGTAGGAGCGATGGTCCCCACAGGTCCTCCGAGCTGGGGGCGCGAGAGAGAGATGTTCACTCAGAGGACACTCATGGCAAAAACCAGTTTATTGCGCAATCATGTGGCTTCTATAAGATTCTGAAGGGAACGTGCTGGATCTGGGACTGGATTGGGTAAGGGCTTGAGCGGATGGGAGAGCTTAGGTGCTGACTAGCCAATAGGAAAATGGAGGGACCAGAGCCAATAGAAAACCCAAGGATTGGGGATAGGCTGGTGAACTAACCAATGGGGGGTTAGGACAGGGGTGGAAACAGACAGAAGTGGCAGCCATGCCACCGCAGGCTGCACTGGCTACACGAGGCAGAGCAATCCGTAACACTGTGCTGTCCTAGCTCAGACTGGTGGGGGCAAGCCCTTCCTTGTCCCAGACTGGCAGGGGAAAGCCCTGGCAAATTCCAGCCGCTGCCACCATGGCAGTGTGGAGGGGAGGGGGAAAGGGACACCCCCCTGGCCTGGGGAGAGACAATGCCCATACCTGATTGGCATGATGAGGCATCAGTGAACAGTCTCTCCAGGGAAGACAGGGGAGGGGTGGATACAGAAATCTTTCTGAACCAAAGCCTGTGCAGAGAAAACGCTATCTTTTAAACTCCCAAAGAAGTCTCTGATGTATGTGGCTGGTCAGGTCTGCTGCTTGCTGGTGCTGTCCTCCTTGTGGGTCTGTATCAGAGCTCGTTCTTTCCATTTTTCATAGTCTGGTCTGTTTCCCACAGTTTTAATTGGATGTGTTTTAATTATTTCTCTCTTTAAGGCCTTGTGGTTTAGCTAAACTTAGGGTATCATTGTCAGTTCCTCACTGCATCTCATAGATGCAGCCTAGAGCCAGGCTTCAAAGCAGCCTTAGGGATGCCTCACCTTTGAGATTCCAATTCCAGAGGACTCCTAATGCACTTAAATTTGCAGGTCTCCACTCACTGCCATTTGCAACTGAATAAAGTCAATCCAATTACTGAAACAAAGTGTTAGAGATATGGATGCAAGATATAGGCTTGCCTTCCCTCTCACACCTACGTGCCCAAAAACTGAGTGTGAACCTTGAGGTACTATGAGAAATGCTTTTTTTTTTGTTGCCCTGGGACAGTGGATTCAGTGCTACAGAGCTGTTAGAGTCTGGCCAAAATAGTCTTGTTCTCATGCTTTATTCTTTTTACAGGGTGTTGCAGGATTTAGTTGGGTATACATGTGTTACAGTGTGCATGCCAGAGGATCTGGTGAAAGGCTATATGAATCACAGTGCTCTCCCTGTTCCCACCATTTCAACCCCAATGTTGAGGGCAAAACATGCCCAGAGAAATAATGGTAAAAGAAATGCTCATATGTTTGCTGTAAAATTACAGTTTTGTCTTCAGTGAAACAAATTCTGCCATACAGCAATGTGATAGTGAGGAACAAATCCAGGTTACCGCATGTAGGGTCTGTGTATCAAATAGGTGTTCTCCTTGCTGTTGCTGTGTTTACCTTTTTTAACTTTAACCCTCAGGAACCTATTTCCAAGTTTTCCGGCAGCCTTTTTGATAGGAATGGTGGCATGAGAGATCAAAGAAATACCAGAACAACTCTTCAAGAAAAGCACAAGTTGGCATTGAAAGGGAAGACTCTTCCAGGGACTAACACTAAGGTGCAGCCACTTGTCTCCACAGCGGGCAGCTTCCCCAGCGAGAGGGGCCAGATCCCAGAGGAACTGAGGGTGATGGATGTACCGCAGCCCCCGCTGAAGGTATTGAACTACAGCATGGGTTGGGCTTGCTGGTGGGAGGGCTCTGTGTGTGTGTGTGTGTGTGTAAGTCCAGGTGTCTGGGGGAAGCTAAGCCCTTTTCTTGTGCAAGACAGTTCATAGAAGATGCAGAGAAGGCAGAAAGTTGCATGGTAGATGTCACAAGACTTATTTTTCACAGACAGTAAGCTGAAGGTTGTCCTTGCTCACCCTAGCTTATATGGAAAATGAATTTTCCACTGGAAAAACCCTGATAAAACCTACTTTCCTTATAGCCATGCATCTCATTTTATATATGCAGTTTGGTGTTGTGAGGTCAAGTAAAAGGTATGTGCAGGTGGGCCCTCAGCTGTCTTTGTTTAGTCCATGATTTTGGAGCAGTGGCATGGTCTTACGCTCATGGCAGGAGAAAGCCTCCATCCCGTGAAAAGGAATGGGAATGTTCAAGTGAAAATTTATCAGTGAGAACTGCAAGACTTGGGCTGAAAGTTATGAAAAAGCTGTGATCTGAACTCAGTGGATATGTCCCATCTTGTCATGCTTTGGAGGACATGAGGAGGAAACATACTTTATGGGTTGGCTCTTGGGAGGGTACAGGGCACTCCTCTGCTGACTGTCTGTGTGGCAGAAGATACAGGATGTAGTGCCAGGAAAGGCAGCTTGCCCAAAAGTGTCTCTGGGACCTGTCACCGAAGCCCTGCTGGCAATCATGGGCTTGTGAAGTCTTGAGCTCACAGATAATGCTAAGTCTAAGCAACGTGTGGCAGGGTGTTTTCATCGACTGATACAGTGTTTTTATATATTTTAGGAATTACAAGTTTCAGATGAGTATGTTATACATACAAGAATAACTGCATATATTTGTTAAATTTTGAACATGCAGCTATGTTAACATATTCCTAATTATAACACATTATTCAATGACTTCATCAAGTTGACTTACAGATGTGAAGCGAATCCATGGAAATAAGAGCATTTTCCTAATGTGATAAGGTGAAATGCAATTTGCATTCTGATTCCACTATGCTATGGCAAGTTGTTCTTTAAATTTAATGTGATTGTTGTTTTAGCAATTAGCAAATTATTATTTGCTACCAAGCATATTATGTACTAAAGAAAAAAACTAAAAAGCCAACAATTGGAGGGAGTAATTCTTAAATATAAGCTGGTTTTGGAATTTGAAACTAGTTTTATTTGGCCTTTGTGGTAAATTCTGTAAATTTGAAGAATTATCTAACATTTTGCACCAAACCTTTCTGATACCTGCAAGAAATAGACTGAATAGATTAAAATTTATGCTGCTTTTTAAAAATCTTCCTGATATTTTTACTTCTAGCCAATAGTTAGAGTGCTGTTGAATCTTTTGGCAGAGTTATTCCGCATATACAGAAAGCCTGCTTTAAAAAAAAAAAGAAAATTATGATAATAGTGCTCAAGTTCACTTAGCTGTTCTTGAAAGAGTTGAAAGTAAGCAGATTGGACTGTAGATGAGGCTCCAAAACAAAGGTTTTTCATACATTTATCAAACAATATTTACACTTCACTTCTCCGGTGTACTGGCATTGTTGCCATCATGAATGCTTAGTGAATCTGTGGGTTTTGTGAAGCAACTGGTTTGGTCAGCAGCCGTATAAATAGCCTTATATGGTTTTGGCATGACTCTAAACCCTGGAGAAATCTAACATTTTTCGTGTTTTTGAAGAACAAAGACTAGTCTTGCATGTACCAATGTTGAAATGTAGCACAATTTTTCTCTGGGCTGAGCTTTATAAGGGCATATCTGCTGGTGTTGAGAGTGGAAGGTAGATTTTTAATGCTCATGTAATTAGTAGGCAATGTTTTTGATTAATCAGACTACTTATCCACTGTAATTCTTTTCCAGGTAACCATTACTGTATGCAGTCAAATGGGGAGTCTTGGTATTAGCATTGCTGGTGGAAAGGGCTCATCCTCGTGTAAAGACAGTGATGAGGTGCATTTCATTGTTCAAAATTTATTTAGTGTGCATTACAAATAGACTGATGTGTTGTTTTCTTTTTGAGATTATCCTTAATTATTAAAACATTATTAACATTATTGTCTTCGTGATAAAGCTAACAAGGGTAAACATGGGTGACTTATTTCCCAAAGTAGGAGCTGGCACTAGCTTTTGATGGGAAAGCTTCTGGAGGGATGATTTTGGAGAGAAAACACAATGTAAACCAGTGATTTTCCAGAGGCAACCTGATGGCTGAAACATTGTTGTCTAATTTCCATTTTCTGCCTCAATTTGGGGTCACTCCCTTAGCAATCCGCATGCATCTCCTATCTCATTTGTCCATTCCCAGGAGCTAACTAGACTTGAGAGAAGTATTTCTAGCATCTTACTGAATTACCATTTAAATAAATCTTTGTTTCCCAGTCTGTCCCCCATGGCACAATGTAAACAATTACTGACTTTTGTTCATTGTTTTATGTGTCAGCTATGGAGACTTTTTGTTTGGTCTTATTTAGTGCAAAGGCATTTAGTTTTTAATTTTTTAGAGGCAACAGAACAACAAGTCTTGAAAATTAATTACTTCCCTTTTGCTTTTTACATCTAAAATAAGTTCCCTAACAATGGAAGAAACTCTGTCAGGCCTGAAACCTGTCCTTTGTGTTACCAGGGGATCCTGATTGCGCGGCTGCCGAAAGACAGTCCATCAGACTTGGCTGGGGTACAAGCAGGAGACAGAGTGGCTGAGGTAGATGGGTTGTTTGTCAACGTGGAGTGTGTTCTCTTGTTGTCTTTAAATAACTCAGAGTTGGGGAATTTGAGATCTAGACCTAGGCTTGCCTTAGCTTTTAGAAACTTGTCATTATGAAGGAATTATAATAACATTAAATTGTTGTATTTCTTCTTATTGTATTGTGATTGTCAGATCTTTATGTTCAAAGTGCTTAACAAAATATTATTCACTTAAGTGACTGATTTGCAAAGGAAAATAATGGTCTTAGTAACCAGTTATGTAAGAAAAAAATGCAGTTGTACTTGGTCCAAGAAGCTTTCCTATGACATGGTATTTGATTTACTAGATTAGTTCATTGCAGTTGTAACAAAGAAATACAAACTAGATGAGCTTGTTTCTCCAAGCTAATTTTTGGTGGGGAGAGAACAGCTCAAAATAACTCCCCTGATGGAGGCTTACAGTGCCAAGTGCCAAGGGATAAATGTGTCTCTTGAGCTGCTCCACCTCAAGCCTCATCTTTCTCAACAGAAACCACCTCTTGAGCTTCAGAGTTTCTCAAGAGCACGTACAGTTTTATGATATATATTTTACATGTCCTATGATTTCGACTTGCTGAGAATGGATGAGTAGGAGGGGAGCCTCTACAAAATTAGTTTGACATGAAACTGGTCCATGATTTTTTTCAGCTCTTGTTTTCCTAGACTAGCATTTATCCTTGCTTAAATTAATAGTTTTTACTCCAGCATACTCCATGTTGAATTTAGGTGGAATAGAGCAAGCAATATTGTTAGTCTGTTAAATTGTCAGGAATAAGGATACAACCTATATCAGCCAAAGACTATTTAATCATAAATTAGTCTACTAATTTTGTAAAACTATGCTGTAGAATTAGTAACAGAGGGTGGGGTTCCACAATTCCTATATTGTGTTAGTTTATCAGTTTTTAAAAGGTTAATTACAGATAAAATTCTGTATAAGTTTACATTTTTTTTTCTTTTATGAAAGGTATTTTGACAGATGTGAGAGAATTTTTAAATAATTCTTCACATATTTCACATTATCACATCATCAGGGAAAAAAACCTCAGGATTTTTAGTTGCTGTACCTTCACCTTGTGAGTTTCTGGTAAAGTCAGTATCTTAAAAATGAACCTCTTTGGTTCGGTTCCCACACAAGGCTGTAATTAATTTCTTATTTTCGGGGCTATTTGAAATATAATAGCTGCTAATGTCTGTTCACTTAATCAGCACTGAAACAAGTGAAAAGTAGAAGAAATTTCTGTTCCATACTGTTTGGCCCTGCTGTTATTATCATACAAATAGGATTTCTCCATCTCCCACAAGATGGCAGAGTCATTCATCTGTTTAAAGAATATAGAAAATAAATCTCTGGGGTTTGTGTGTGGATGATGAGAAGGAATTAATGCAATCAGGTGTGCTATAGGAATTCTAATGTTTGACCACAGGGCTTACTTGTGTGCAACTAACAAGCATTTATCTCTTGATACTGTGTGTTACAACTTCTTATTCCTGAGCAGATCAGTTCAATAGTTCAAATACATAATTCATCAGAAATGAGGAATAGCAAGAGTTGCAATTTTATTGCTTTTGTTATGCAACCACAGGTAACAATAGGGCCAGGCATTTGTATACTAACCTGAGAGGGAGGTAATTGCTTTTCTTAAACAGCATTGAGAATAAAAATATGTGTTTCTGGTATTTTTTTTTAAAGGCAACCTTCATTTCAGAACCTGCTGTCCTTGATGCTGGTCCTCCTGAAGCTTCACCCAAGGGCAGCCCCTTCCCGACAGTAAACCACATCATAACAGTAAGTAAGATGGCCCTAGTAAATAACAAATCATTCTTACCTAAGTAATTTGTGTTGTCTATCATTAATGCTAATCAAGACTCTCACAGATCTTGTGAGTAGCAAGACATATACCAAAGATCAGAGACCCTACCAGACATGTACTTGGCTGTCACTGCAGCTGGAACACGGCTCCTGGAGGAGCTTGGCTCCTGGGTAAGCACCAGTGTAGCAGACCAGAGCTTTAGAAGCCCTCTGGTTTGGGAGCTTTAAGGATGGTGTCTATTCCCTCCAGCTTAAGTGTTATTCTATTGTCTGAAGTCCCTCTCCGCCTAATGGGAGGAGCAGCATTTCCCGGCTCCCTCTTTTAGGAGGGAGAGGTTGAACTGCTACCTAGAGGTGACCATTTTTGTGTTTGGACTGGAGGAGGAAACTTGTGTGATAGGCTAAGACATGCCCATATTTGAGGTGACTGATGTCAGACGAGGGTAAGCTGCACATGTCACACAGGGAAACAGCTGAGATTTTAGAAAGCCAATTGACTTTTATGAACTTCTCTAGCAAATTCAACTCTCTGAAGATCTACTCTAGTCTTGGTCATCTACCTGCACACCTGAAACTTTAGTGCTACTGGGAAGATACAATAAGATCAAGGTATCTGAATAATTAAGGTCCCAAACCATCCTACTTTTCTGAAGCCTGAAGTACTAGGAAGCAACAACTGTTTCTCGTACAGCAAATGCCGGAGGAATGCTTTGTTTGATTCCTCTTCTTCCAGCCTTTTTTTTATCCCTTTCCACAAATATCATTCAAAACCCAGCTAGTGGCAAAAAAACCCCAAGCTAATATATTATATAAAATGCTATAATCAAAGACCATATTCAGTTTTTAATAACCATTCAGATTTTTTAAAATAATGTGATTTATTAGCTGACTGAAAAAGTGAGCAAATGGCCCATTCAAATCTGATTTTCTCTGGTTTCCTATGTTTCACTGTTTGAGAAGGGTTGAGCTGCAGCATTTGTACACGAGGTGGACTAAGAAAGGTTTTCTTTTCTATTTAGTTGCTTAGAGAAACCTATTTTGGAGGTCTTTGCTCTTCAATATCATCTTGTAAAACATTGAGACCAGTTTTATTTGCCAGTTGAAAACACAGTTTGGGGTTTTTTGTCCAGCTCTACTTGGTAGCTGTTTATATGGTCTTAACCAGCATTACAGGAAGCATGAAGCTTCACATTAGAAAAACCACTGTTGAAAAGGTTTATTCACACATTGCTAATGTCCTGGATCTGTTGCAGTAGTATCTGACTTCCACTGTTTTCAGCCAGAAAGAGGAAATGACCATATTTTTATGTTGTATGCCTGTTGGAAAATAATGCCTTCCTTTAAAATTCTTCAGCTGTAGGGAGAGGAGGGGGAAGATTAGACCAAACTACTTAACTTAAAGCACAGTACACAGGGGGAGTCAGCTAGCTGAGTATGTTCCAAGTGTCAAAAGTAGCACATGTGCAAGTTCTTTTGTGAAGAAATGTTTGTGCTTCTGGTTTTGTTTCTTTTTTGAAACCAAAATCTTTGTGCTGTAGCAAACAGTGCATATTATTGCCTATAACTTAGAGCAGCATTCAGCAGCCTTAGGGATTATGGGCTTGTTGGAAGTATCCTGCTGACTTTGAAACTGCTCAGTATCTCATCTGTTTTCCCTTTGAAGTTCCTCCTATTACTCAGTAACTGTCTCATCTGAAAGGTAAGCCTGGCTTCTTATCGAGGACTTGCTTTGCATGTTCAGATAAGCAGGTGGCAGTAGGACCTTAATGCAGAATCTTCTTCTGTGCTAGGAATATAGGAAGGTTTGTTTCCTTCATATTTCTGATCAGGTTCAAGAGAAGATGGGTACATCCACATCAGGGGAGGGAAGGAGAGAAGCATGATGGCTGAAAAACCAGAGACTGCTATTATTCTTACTGCAAAAACTGAATATGTGCTGGATGGTGCCCATCTTCCTCCTCCCCTTTCTCTTCCATGTCATCACCCTGCCCTCCAGCAGAGACTTTCTTCATCTCTTTATTTTTATTGAATTTTAATACACATTCTCTTTGCATATGAAATCTGTGATAATATTTGTCTTGTATTTGCCAGCCAGAGCCCTCTATCCATCTCTTGCCATTGCCCATCCTTTCTCTGAGCCTGGTGCTCTGACATTACAAAGGGCAATGCTGCTGGCAGGTTCAGGTTTCCTCTCTGTTTTTCACAGGCTGGGTTGCTCTAACTGCTTTTAAAAGGCTCATTTGAATTGTTAACTCATCCAGCCAAACTCGATTTAAAACGCTTTGTGCCAGCTTTAAGATTTCATGACAGCGTGAATGACCAGTAATTAATTGGACACATAAAATGTTCTTTCACTCTGAGTCATTGTTCTGCAAGGAAATATGAGAATCTCCCTTGGTTTTAATTATGATTGAGTATTTTACTGAAATGTAGAGGCCTCAGAACTTTAATTACAATTAGATACTTTTTAACATACAATATTTTATAGACTTGCCTCAGTTATGCTAATAAAAATGTTATGCTCAAAAATATGAAAAGTTTATTTAACTTCATTTAATATGTATATATCTAAATAAAAATATTGTAACTTAAACCAAGTCTTTGGGTTTTAAAATAGCGATCTTAAAATAAAGCTATATAAAGATGTGCATCAAAATAAAAGAGATTAGAACTACAGCTGATATGGCTGTCTATGTGCAGACTGTGAATAAAATATTGCATGTCTAACTACAGGGGGGAAAAATCAGGAATGCAAACACAGTGACCCATGCTGAGACTATAACAGAAGGAACTTTAACTTGGATTCTAGAGTCTTCATTTCCAGTTCTCTGTTATTTACTATCCATGGTCTCAAACACTGAGCCAACTGTTCACAATCTTTCTGTATCATAAATGTTTTCATTCGAGCTCTGACTGAAATTCCCAATGGATTTTGAATGAATAAATGATGAATGTTGACAGGTATCAGCATATCTCCTGTCACTTCATAACACACATCATCATGTCATCATAATTTTTGGCCCTATCAACATCATGAGGATTTTATATATTCCTAATTAATATCAAGTCTCTTAGATATTTTCATTTAATATTTCACTTTAATTCTTACCGTAGCATTTTATCTAATTTTATGCCTTTGCCCTGGGAATTTGCTCAGATTTTTTCATGTAGTTCACCAGGGGTACAAGTGTCACTTATATTGATGATCTCCAAGGAAGATTAAAGTAAGAGTTAGCAATTAAAAGCAAAAGTTAGCAATTGTGTGAAAAAAAAAGCTTACAGTATTGGAAAAATCTGAAGAACTTTGTCAAGCTAAAAAAGCCAGATGTTTTGGTGATTCTTTTAAAAATGCAGAGATACCAAGTGTTCCTAAATGCAGCAAGAAAACAGACTTCAGTGAACCAGAATGTGTATCAAAATGAAATACTCCTGTGCCTGCTGTAAGTGAATAAGCATATGCTTCCACAATATGTAGGTTGCTGGTTTTCTCCTCTGTCTCACATTGTGTGCAAGTTGTGAGAAACCTTATATGGATGGGAATCCCAGCAGACCTACCTTCTTCATTTCCAGAATGATACAGGCTTCTCAGGAAGAAACCTAGATGCACGTATACTAGTTAAAAGTTTTCAAAAATCTAAGTGTCAAACCCTTTCTTTATTCATCTGAGCATGTTAGTTTTAAACATATGAAAAACCTGAAATCACACAACAAAAACATAGTAAAACTTCCTTCTTGTTTCTTTAGTCATCATTTTACTTTGTTCAATTTTAAAAGCAAAGCCGGTGCAATACTTGGGTCATAGAAACAGTGTAAAAAGAAGGCAACTAAAGTGAGATTCAGCACATCCCTATCAGCAACAAAGCCAGATTTCTTCTGAAGCACGTTTCAAACAGTAAAGACCTTGCTCACATCACATACAGTGTTTGATTGACCTGTTCCCTTAGCACCGTAAGACCTAATGCTTTGAGTTTCTTATGCGGAACTGCTTTATCCGTTCTCCAAAACATTTTCATCACTCTTAATCTTGTCCCTTGTTAAGGGTGTTGGTGTTTTCATGTTACTTTTTTTTCTATTCTGACAAGCTGAGTCAGTTTTTGAAGTCAGGAATCTGACCCTTCACTGCCTTGCATCTTCTGCAGGTTTATATACATTTGCAAAGAAGCCTGTGCACACAGCCTTGTTGGTTTAGCTAACCCTGTAGTCATCTTGTGAGCTTCAGTGGAGTCCAAGCACCCGTCTGTCATGTGATTGTCTTTTCCAGTTCATCTGCTAGTTTGCTTTTATCTAAAAAACTGTATATTTCTAAGTCAGTATGAAAGATGAAACATAAAAGGTGTGTGGTGTAGACATTGTGTTTGCCTCCACAGTGTAGTGGTTAGGGAACTTATTTTGTGAATTTGGAATTAAGTTCCTGCTCCCAACAAATGCTTCTGTTTGCACAGTATCTTTTTTCCTCTCTTCCTTTTAAGTAGTTTTCTCAAAGGACTCCGTCAGAACTGACTCACTTCAGACTTTAAATTCTTGGATTTTGCAGAGCTTGTAAGTAAATAATGCTAAATATGAAAAACCTTTAAAAAAGACAAGTCATTAACTGATCTTTTCAAAATACCACACTAAAATACCTCCAAGTTAGAGAAAAATAATCTACAAAGTAAACCCATCATATGGTAGATGATATAAGCAAAACCATATGCAACAGACAGGTAGACTCAGGCAAAGCTGGAACTGTGCTGTAGAACTACTTGAGAATAAAAGAGGATAAGTATCTGAACAATCACACAAACTGCCAGCAACATCTCCCCCTATAAAAGATGTCCTCATGGACTCTCTGGGCATTCAGCAGGGGAAGGGACTGCACTGAATTCCTGCAAGCATTCAGATACAGCCACTGCCTTTTGCAGGGTTGGTGAACTTTCTTCAAAATCAAAGGTTTGGTAACTTGGGCTGTGGATAGCACTGCTTATGGGAGCAGTACCTTTTAAGTCTCCTGATGTGATCAAAGCAATATTTTCTTCAATATTTTTATAGCAACAGGCCATAAATGATTACACAGAAAGCACTTTTATGAAAATCTGTCTATCCAGTTCCAGTGTCAGGGGAGTCACTATCCAGTGGTACATTAGAAGATGAAAGAAATGGAGCAAAGACAATTTTCATATGCAATGTGAATCACATAAAAGCCTTTTGTGTCTAACAGCATTGCAAATGTGAGATGATGGGCATTGATCTTCCATTTTTATGATGAGTTTGACAGAACTCCACCTTTCTTACCTTGTGCATTCCATTTGAAAGACACTGAGCTGGTGGAGAGGAAGTAAAAAAGGGAGCTCTGCTTTAAATGTGACGTGACCAAATGTTACATATACTACACACTGGAAGACAGATTAAACATGCAAGATGATCTCTTTGCTATTCCAAGGAGCAGAGAAAATACTGAGCTGTAAAATGTATCAATATCTAGAAAATTCCTGCAGAAGAAATTTTCATAGAGTCATAGTGTGGGTTGGAAAGGACCTTTAAAGGTCATCTTGTCCACTCCCTTGCAGTGAGCAGGGACATCTTCAACTGCAACAGGTTACTCAGAGCCTTGTCCAACCTGACCTTGAATATTTCCAGGAATGAGGCATACACACCTCTCTGAGCAACCTGTTCTAGTGTTTTACCACTTGCCTGGTGCATTGAACTTCCAGGAAATCATGCTGAGCTGCATTAGATGTCAGAGTAAATCATCAGGCACAGTGTGGGAAGAGTAATAAGCTCAGGTAATAGGGGTGGGCTGGTTGGGTGCTTCTTGCTCAGGGCTCTCACCAAATTGCCACACACAAAACCGAGGCAGCTCTTTCAAAATTGCCAAAGCTTCTCTGCCAATGCTTGAGAGTAGTGTGGCTGCTCCAAGTGTAAGGATGAACTATATGGTCTCCTCTCCCAACCCCAAGCAGCGAGAGGTGCTTTCACGAGCCAGTTGCTCCATGAGCACAGAGGCACGGGCCACCCGCTTTCCTTGTGCAGAGGTCTTCTGCAGCCAAGTGCAATGAGATGCTTCAACCATGCCTGGCCACAGATTTATCTTCCCAGGGGTGCATGAGAGGCTTATACTGCACTCTCCATCCAACTTCTGGAGTTTGGCCACAGGCCTCCACTACAGTGAAATACTTGCACTAGTAAAGTGCCAGGGAAAGGGTTGCAGCCAGGGATTTCCAAGACTAGGAAAGTTGAGGGTGCACCATAAAACACATACTGGTTAAAATGTTTCTGATCTGCTATAAGAGGAGAGATGTGTTGAATGCCTAGGCAGGGTTTGCAGATTCATATGGTTTCATACAGGCAGCTGTGCATTAGCGGGTTTCTGTCCCACCACCTCCCTGGCTGGTGTGCCCACTCCCGCCTGGCAGTGGTGATTCTTGTGAGTAATGAACTCACAAGGAATTATTTAGATCTCTTTTACCCTCTATCACTTGTATTTACTTGTTCTGGGGAGAAGGTGGCCTTTTTTCTGTTGTCTCTGACTTTGGGAGCAACACATCGCTTCAGCTAAGAAAGCCATCAGATGCTAGTTTGGTATGAACCATGCAGCAACGGATCTGCCCATTCTCTGCTGTTCCTGTTGGATGTATTCTGGCATCCTCTTTTTAAAATATTTACTTAAAAATCCAGTGTAACATTTTTTAGGCATGACTAGGCACGTCTTCAGTTTAAATTTGATTTAGACAGTTTCTTCTATGAATACAGTCATTAGCCCATGTGACCTTTTGCATTGAGCAAAGGCACATTTTAATTGTTTAGCAAGAAAGCTGAATTTCCCGTTAAAGTCTAAAAAATTACTTCCATCACCAGTAATGCAAAGAATGGTAAGACTAAGTATGAAATCATAACATTATTCATGAGCTATGTAACCCACTGCAAATGTTCTGAACCAAGTAGATAATTTTGGTTTTCCCCTGTGTCTACCAACTGAAGGGTACCAGCCTTAACACTGGTGTCAGTGAAGATCAGCTGTTCAAATATATGTAATATTCAGATTTATGGAGCTGAACTGAGCAGGCATCTCTATTACAGGTATTTTCTAGCTGGGGAATATTTCCTTTAGAAAGTTGTCTATTTGAACTAGGTTGAAAGTATGTCTGGTTTTCTTCCAAAAGGCCAATCCAAATTCTTTTTCTTTGCCCCTATTCCATCAAACTTTGACTTTTCATTTGTCGGATCACCTTCTTATTTGTAGCCTCTATCCCCAGCGGCTGGCCTTGCTGCCAGCTGTGCTTTGCCTTGTTGCTGCTGGTTATGACTTTGATGTGAAGCTTGGGTTTTAGCCGTGACTGTTGCCTTGAGAGTTTTCTTCTGCTCACATTGGAGTATGGACCTGTGGGTGGGGGAGATGACAAGAAGGGAAAGATGTATAAAAGAAAAAAGGTGATTGTATTTGTTTTGTTTAGTTTTAGTTTTGAATAAACTATAAAAAAGGCATAATGAACTGTCCTTTTTTGACTGTTTCACAATATTTTGGACAAAACATTTTTATTAGAAGTAGATTAGGAAAGCATAGTGCACATCTGTAAATTAAAAATTATTGGATGTTAACTTGTTGGCAGGACATCTCATTTATCACACTTTAAGAAGCTACTTTCAACTGAAGCATCATAGCTAATTGTGAGTTTGTTCCTATCCAGTTTCAATATGAAAGAATTTTTGCATCCAATGCTGCAGCTGAGTTGCACCAGTTTATTTAGATGGCTTTATTTTACTGCTTCCTGCAGAGAACTAGGAGTGCACAGGCAACCCGTGTTTTTGTTCCCATTGAAGGACTCCAGCTTTCAGTGGAGGCTGTTAAGTTCATTAAATGAGAGTGTCTGAAATAATTTGATTTTTAGTTATGCCTGATTTGAACAAAAGTTATTTTTTTAGTGAATCTTTTAATTGTACAAAGTCTTTACGTTGAAAAAAGTGTAAGAAAGATACAAACAAGGTATTGGAAGAAATTTCCATAGTGAACCTATTGGTTCTAGTTACTGCACTAGACACTGGTCTAGTATAGGACATGTAATTTGTGAAGTTTACTTTTTAGGCACTGAAAATACCATCTCAGGGGAAAATAAAAAAACAGTAACGTATTTCAAATTACTAATTATACATTTTTCTTAAAAAGTATTCTACATATTTTGATAGTTTGGAATTGAATGGGTAGTTCAAGTATTATTTAAATAATAATTGCACGACGATGAAAAGTGAGTAGGAGGACTTTGCAATTTCAACAGAATATTTTAAACAAGTTCAAACACTATTCAGTAACAACCAGTGGAGAAAACAATGGAATAATACAGAATCCGGATAATTTGTCCTCCTACACCAGCATCAACTTTTTTTGAAGAGTTCTTCCCACATGCCTTAGGTGAACAGCTCGAGCTCAGGTGCCTGTCATCATCATCATGACTGGGCTTCCTGAATGAAGATTTGGGAAGGGCTCTACCCACATGGGTGTGTCCTTCCAGCCTGCGCAGTAGATTTTTTAAGTGAGGCACAGTGTGCACAGAACTGACCCCACCCTTTAACTCCTAAGGTTCATCTGCCACGGCTGAGCGAGCTTGGACAGTGACAGTGAAGTCCTCAGGACTAGAACCTACAGCCCCCAGTATTCCCAGGAGGTCTCCCATCCAAGTACTAACTGGGGCTGACCCTGCTTGGCCTCCAAGATCTGACAGGATCGGGCATCAGGGAGGCATTTCACTGCCTTTCAGGTGCCTGTACTGAAAAGGTTTTCCTTATTGCCATCCTAAATGTCTCTGTCTTGCCTTGTCTTTAATGGGCAGTGGAAATAGTTTGCTTTCTCTTTGCTGTGCCATTTTTTCACACAGGAAATCTGTTCTCCTGTCTTCTCTCAGTCATGCTGCACCAGGAGATGTACATTCAAATATGAATAGTAAAGAAAAGCTCCAAGAGGAGTTTACCTATTTAACAGGGTAAAGTTGAGGTCAGTGAAGATAAGTAGGGAAATCTGAAAGCAAGAGTAAAATTCCCTCACAGGATTCTGGGAAGGGAAGCGCTGGGTTTGAGGAAGGATGTAACAAAATATAATTCAGTTTTGTTACTCTTACTTTGTTTTGTTTGTGTGGGGGTTTTTTTAAACAAAACTAAAAGAGGAAAGGAACCTGATGAAGCTCATCTTGTGATGTTCCTGAAGCTAGGGTGAATGTGAAGGCAGTGATAGAGAGTGCTGGGTTCTTAGGCGATGGGTAGGTGAAGATGGAAAGGCCACTGTGGTTAGAAATGTGATATGTGTTTCTTACATCCATTTTATGTTGGTTTTGGTTTATGGAGGAGATGAATTGAAAACTTTGGATGCTAGGAGAGAGGCAGTAGAAGCCTGAGACTCTTTTCATTGATTTAGAACTTGTAAAAATGCATACTCTACTACTTAATTGGATTTGCAAATGCACAGTTTGTGCAATCTGCAACCAAGAGTTGTTTTGTCATTCGTACCTATGATTTGAGGAAATTAGGGCTTCTCAGTGTCCCATCATGGGAAAGGCACAGAGCAGGATGATTGGTCACAGGAGAATGAGCAGCAATGGGTGAAGGAACAGCAGTGGTATGGGTTCACATGGGGTTTCAGAGTGAGAGTGGGCAGGGAGATGTGCAGAAAGCAGAGGGACAAAGAATACAGCTACACTTGGACCAGAACATTTGATATGCTATAAAAACTCAACAGTATGCCTCCAAATCAGCGGGAGTCAGTGTATGTATGGGCTTTCACCTGCCTGGCAAGGGTACAGAGACTGCTGTACATCAGAGCTGAGCCTGCTCTGCTCTCAGGAGTGCAGGTTTCCAGCCTTTGCAGCACTTCTGGGCTGAGATGCTGTTCAGTATTTGCTGTTGAAAGTTGGTTGGTCATTTAGTGCTGGTCCCTCTTTATCTGCAGCAACATGAAAGATTAGATGTAAGACTTTCACAGCACCATGCCCTTCGTGGAAGCAGTTAATACCATTACCATAGAAATGCTGAATGAGCAATATTCATGAATTAAATTCTCTTTGTGATTGTAAGACCTAGTCCTATCATAATATTTGAAAGATAGTGTGCAAGAAGTCATGAAATGTTTGAAGAAAAACTTTTTTAGAGAGTTGGTTTTGATTCCTTGGAAGTGAGATCACTGGAGAGTAGAAACCATCCTGATAAAGAGTATTTAAAAAACTGACATTCAAAATGCCTAAGGTCTATTCTTCAAAAGAGAAAATAGGTACCAGTGACTCTTCATTGCTAATGGAATACATGTCTGGTCATGGGGAGATCTGCACATGTCTATTTTTGAATAGCACAGTACACACAGAAAGGTCTCCCCTGAGCTTTGAACTGACAGCTCAATTAAATGCAAAGCCTGGATATGACTATAGGAAACTTCAGACAGGGCACAGGCCTCTGCACTAGTTTTTGAGGTGTCAGAATTTCATTATGTGACCCAGTAAACCACCTATACAAACAGGATGTGCATTTGCTATACTGCAAAGCTTCTGGCTGCTGGCTCTCATTAGCAAGAAGCATCTTTCAGCAATGAACAGAGCCAAGAGAAATATCCAGTACATGGAAAGATTATAAATGTTGTCATGTGGGCATGATGGAAGTAAGTCTTCTCAGGAGTTGTTACCTTGGCAAGTACTTAGGATCTACATAGGTTATTTAAAGCTTCTAGAAATGTGAACTTGTGAGTTTAAGCAAAAGAAGGAAGAAAAAAAAGGAAGATATAATTGGTCACTTAATACACTAGGGAATATAACTAAATTTATGCCTGGTTTTAAAATTAGTTTACAGCTGTCAAGGGTGAGATTCAGCTCTGGACTGACACCTGTATTTTGGTGTCTGTGTAGTGTGCTGTGTGCCAGGGGAGTGCCAGCTCCCCTGATAGTCAGGGGAATCAGAGCTAATGTCAGTGGAGCCTAGGGAATTATTCATTTTACTTCAATGCAGAAGCCTCCTGGTTGTCTAACTCAACATCCATAAAGCATCTATATGTTTGTATAATTTCTTAAATCAATTAATGTACAGCAAGGAAATAATACATAAACAATTAAATTGTGTGGTGTCAACATTAAACGTTCTTATAAAATGCGAAAAAATGCAACCAATTAGCTGATAAATAAAAAGTACTAACTTTCCTAAAAAATTTCTAACTACTAGTAAGGTGACCACTTGATCTATTACACATTGTTATATTACCTATTCATTAGATATATTGACTCACTCTTATTTATGTTTTCATTACATGTTAAACTTTTTTTTTACATAAGTAAAAAGTAAGAGGATTTTGAGCATCAGAGTTACATTCATAACAATCCATTAATTGGTACAAACCATTACTGATACGTTATTTGACTATACATAAAGAGCTTGACATTACTTTTTCTCATTAAATTAATTTTAAAACATTGCAATATAATTCTCAAAGAACACAAAGTTCTTGGCAAAAAAATTGACATGAATCCAATCCCTGTATGCATATTTTAGTGACAAATTTAAACATTGATATTTAGCCTTAATCTTTCCTTTAAATATACTTTGTCAGTAAAGAAAGTAGAATATGCAATTTTTCAAAAATCAATAATTGATATGATTTATGGTACTTAATTAATCCTTCATTGCTTTCAGGTACATGAATTAAATGAATAATGAATTTTATTTAAAGTATGTATATTTAATATTTACATGTCTTTTTTAAAATTTTTTTTACCTCTGGAAGGCTTTTAAAAAGATGTAACAAGATTAGGTAATGAGAGGAAAAGGCAGTTTATACAAATTTCACTTTAATTATCAATGCAGGTTTTGGCATAGGACAGCTAGTCTGTCAGGAAATTGGAAACAAAAGAAAACAAAAGGAGGGTTAAAGAGCATCTCCATCCCTTATTCATTGTGGGAGGAAACATAGGGACAAAGGCTGAGGTGCCCTCTTCACCTCAGTCTTTAATAGCAAGACCAGTTGCTCTCTGGGCACCAGCCCCCTGAGCTGGAAGACAGGGATGGGGAGCAGAATAAAGCTCCCATAAGGAAAGGGGAAATGTTCAGCACCTGCTACACCACTTAGACGCACACAGGTCCGTGAGGCCAGATGAGATCCACCCAGGGTTACTGAGAGAGCTAGTGGAAGACCTCATTGAGCCATTTTTCATCATCTATTGTCAGTCCTGGCTAACAGGGGAGGTCCCAGGAGACTGGAATTTGACAAATGTGATCCTCATCTAGAAGAGGGGCTGGAAGGAGAATCCAGGGCACTGAAGCTTGACTAACCTGATCTTCTATGATGAGGTGACCCATTCAGTGGATGAGGGAAAGGCTGTAGGTGTTGTCTACCCAGACTTTAGTAAAGCCTTTGACACTCTTTGCCACAGCATTTTCCTGGAGAAACTGGCTGCTCATGGCTATGATGGGGACACAGTTGCTGAGTGAAAAGCTGGTTGAGTCTGGGCCCAGTGAGTGGCGATGAATGGTGCTACACACAGATGGCAGACAGGCACTAGTGGGGTTTGCCAGGGCTAAGAATTGGGACAAATCGTGTTTAATGTCTTTAATAATGATTTGGAGGAGGAGACCAAGTGTACCCTCAGCCAGTTTGCAGATGACCCCAAGGTGAGTGGGAATATTTATTTTCTGGAGGTTGAGAAGGCTTTGCAAAGGGATGTGGACAGGCTGGGTTGATTAGAAAGGGCCAATGGTATGAGGTTCAACAGGACCAAGGGCCCGTTCCTGCACTCAGGTCACACCAACCCCAGGCAGCGCTGCAGGCTGGGAGCAGAGTGGCTGGAAAGCTGCCCGGGGGCAAAGGACCTGGAGGTGCTGGTCAACAGGTGACCGAGCATGAGCCAGCAGCATGCCCAGGGGGCCAAGAGGGCCAAAGGCATCCTGGCCTGTATCAGAAATAGTTTGGCCAGCAGGGCCAGGGCAGTGACTGTCCTGCTGTACTTGGCACTGATGAGGCCACACCTTGAATCTTGTGTCCAGTTCTGGGCTCCTCACTACAAGAAAAACATTGAGGTGCTGCAGTGTGTCCAGAGGAGGGCAATGGGACTGGTGAAAGGTCTGAAATACAAGTCCTGTAAGGAGGGGCTGAGGGAACTGGAGTTGTTTAGCTTGAAGAAAAGGAGTCTCAGGGAAGACCTTACTGCTCTCCACAACTACCTGAAAAGGAGAGTGTATTGAGATTGGGATTAGTCTCTTCTCCCAAGTAAAAAGTGACAGGACAAGAGGAAATGGCCTCAAGTTGTGCCAGGGAAGGTTTATATTGTGTAATAGGGAAAATGTCTTCACAAAAAGGGTTGTCAAGCATTGGAATACACTGCCCAGAGAAATGGCTAAGTCGGCATCCCTGTGGGTATTTAAAAGACATGTGGTGCTTAGGATCATGGTTTAGTGGTGGACTTGGCAGTGGTGGGTTAACAGTTGGACTTGATGATCTTAAAAGTCTTTTCCAACCTAAATAATTCTATGATTCTTTGAAGCTCTGTGGTGTTACACTTCTCACAAATTTTTCTCATCGCCTGTTTCCCCTGTACCTTTAAAATATCCCCTTTAAACACTTTCCTGATCTTGATCTGACTCTTTTCTCTGAAATCTTTCGCATCTTGCTGAAGATACCTCGGATAATCCTCACGCGCCCTTCCACTTCTGATGAAGATACTGACCAGTTGCCCCCCGATCCTGACGACTTTGAGCCTGAGGAACCCGACAGCGCAGGAGGCCGTGCCTGTTCAGACTGTTTGAGCAGTGCTTTTTATCCTCCCTAATAAAGCACTTTTCTGGAAAGAGTTCATGAGTGATTTTCTTTCCCATTGTTTGACTACATTTAATGTAGTAGTTGAACCACCATGCCTTATTTATAGTGAAAACCATTAAATGGAGGATGGATTTGAGCTGGGGGAGCAGACGCCTGTTTGTATTTCTTTGCCTTGAACTTTCCTATGACCAGACTTGAATCAAAATGCACTGGGTGAAGTTATGTGAATGTCACCATGTATTTCAGTTAGCCACTTGTAAGGGCATCCTACAGCACCTAAATGCAATGGTCAAAAAAGTTGATTATTTTATTCAGAAGGTACTTTAACCATTTGGAAACACACTGAAAACAATTGTATGGTTTGGTGGGACTTTTAAAATCTTGTGTCTATGTTTTATCTATACAGCTCCTCCTTTTATCTGCCTGCAGATTTCTTTGAATTGTCCCTTTTAATGTTGTTTCTTAGGAGAATTTAAAAAATTATTTCAGTCTTTAAATAGTGCTATTTTTTGGTGGTTTGTTGTTTTTTTTTCCCCACAGAGAAATGTTATTTGTGTTGGAATTCTGTATCTCATTCTAATGTAATAAAGAATAGTTTCTCCAGGTATATCAGTAATGTGAATGTATATCACATTTGAAGAGGACCTGTAAGTTGTATTTTATTCAATGTGAATTCAGGAGGCACCTTATACAACTATGTACCTGAGAGTGAACTGAGAAGCAATTTCTCATGCTTGAGGAACTGTCTGACACACTTTTATTTCTTTTCCTGACTTGCATATAAGCAGAACACCTTTAATTTGCCTTACTGCGGTATGCCAGTATTTCATGTATATATATGTGTGTGTGTTTATATGAGGTAAGCATTTAAGAGAAAATGTTCCTGTACAAGTGTTCAATCCTTTAATTCTCTTCCCTGCTCTTCAGGTTTCTAGTGCATTTTGAGGTGTTTAAGAAGAACCTTTTGGGGCTGATCTTTATGTGAAGTTCCATGGTGCTGCCTTAACTCAGAAATGGGATCTGGCTCTGCTGGACTGGGATGTCATGACTTCCTTTTCATGTACATAAAGTGTGCATGGATGGTTTCTATGATGTTTATACAGTTTCTTTTCCTGTAAATATAATATAGCACAACTTAGTGACCTGGTGAATCTCCATCTTTTATTCATATGCTGAAAGATTTCTCAGGTGATCATTCATATATAACTTCGATGAATGCTGGCAGCTGGCTTTTCCATAATTATGAAGTTCCCAGGAGAGTATGGCTGTCACAGAGTTAGAACAATATCTCCTACTGACAAAAGAGGTGTTTTATTTTGAACAGATAGGTTTGCAATAACCTATCAAGTCAATTGCATCCACTGTGGCTTGTCATTATCTTCTGCATCTGCATTTTAATTGAAGATAGCAATAGGAATCTTAAGCTAATTTCTTTCATTTGTAAAATGAACATCTTAGAATCTGCTATGCCTTTAATATTAAATACTGTGTTATGTGCATAAGCATTATCTTAAATGATGTTGATAAGTGAAATCATACTTAAAATGTTTGCTTCCCATCCCTTTTCTTCCTCTGAAATAAGCAGCGTTCTTCCACCATGACTTAATATTTGATCAATGCATATTGCAAAAATATCAAGTGCAGAACCCACAAATGCTTTGGCAATCTAGCTAGTACTGTACAGTTTATTATTGCTTTATTATGTTTTGCCTAGACTGCAGAAAAAAATAAACTCATTCAGTTGTTATTAACCAACCCTAGGCTGCAGAATAAGTTGTAGTTGAGAGTTAGTAAAATAAAAGCAAGAGTTCTGTTGAGAACTCTATTTTCTTTTTTTTTTTCCTTCTCATACACATGTATGTGTTTTAGATTTTTCATTAGGTCTTGGAAGTCAAAATGTTTGCTATCAAAATTCCAAACTTTTAATTAAATGCTGTTGCCATTCAGATAACTTTCAAACACGTAAATCTTTATTTGTCCTTTCAACTGAATTTGTTTCCAAGGCAAAGTTCATACTGCAGTATAGAGAATTTTGCCGTGGGTATAAACTTACAGTGGTAACACTCTATGGAAAAAATTTGAACACACGTTTACAAATGAACCCAAGTTTTTATGTAAAAGGACATGGGGCAAAAAACCCACAGTAGCAGGTGATTATGGTCCACTTTTGTTCAGCAAAAGAGGGGTGGAGGTGAAGGCCAGATGGTGGTGTCCTTATCAGCACTGAGTAATGTCTCTTTTGAGGTTTGGCTGTTTGATAAGAGTGGGCAGAGATAGAAGGTGGAGAGGGTGCAATGGGAGTTGGTCTGTTAATGACAGCTCATATCCTGTGCTCTCACTTCCTGCTGACCTGGAAAGAGACTAGAAAAAGCTCACTGTCTGGCTATGGAGCAGCCACTTGTTTTCTCTGGGGAACTGCTGCCACTTCATTTAAAAGATAGCCAAGAAGGTATCTAATGTTTTCCTAATTTCGTTCATTAGCCATGTCTCATAATTCTCACATCCATCGTTGTAGAGGAAGGCATGGCAAACAGTACCAATAAATTTGGGAAAAATGTTTTGTGTGTGTGTAATTCATCTATTGAAGCATATTTTACAGCCCAGGATAATTTGGTTTGCTGGGATATAGCAGTAATATTCAGGGACATGATGTGTATATAGATGAAACAATGGATATCTGTCAGAAAAGAGATCTGTTTTTCCACTCCTGTCTGTACTCCGGAGGACAGCAGATGTAGGACATTGCCCGCACAGGGATAGACCTCCTAAAAATAATGGACTTAAAAGACCTGCAAAGAGAAGAGGGCACTTACAGCTTACATGGACTGCCACGTCAGAAAAGGATCAGAGCTCTTGGAATCAATTTATTGTAATGTTGAAATAACCTTGTTTTCATCCCCAAATGTATACAAACTTGTCCTTTTGGTAAAAATTTGTCAGGGAGCCCTCCTGCTCTCTGTACGTGACATGTAGGATTCTGCTTCCTCAAATGCAAAGCAGAGACTTGTGGTGCCTCGGATGTTTCCCTCTTTTCCCACGCCTGCTACCTCCTGCTCCATGAATGTTTGCAAAGCCAGCGGGGTGGACCAGGGAGTGACAGCAGCAGCTGCCGGGTGCCACAATAGGAATGCGGACCCACCTCTCCTAAGGATCAGCTTCCCACACTTGGCTCCTGGCTGCCTGGAAGGTAAGCCTGCTTCATATACTGTCCTGGTAACTCTGTCGTGCTCTTCATTTCTGCAGGGATCATGCCATGAAATACCAGCTAGAAATGCTGCTGGGGTCCTGTCATTTCCAGGCGTGTGCATGTGACCTTGGCTGCATGTGACCTGGAGTAACATAGTGGCTGCTTGCTGGTGTGGCACGGTGGGACTGAGAGAAGGGTGAACACGAGAAGTAACCTGGAAAGCCTAACTTGTGGCATCTGCCAGCCTGGAAACTATAAGTAGTGAGGCAGCCTGTTGGGTTTTCTGATTGTTTTTTTCAATTTTTTGTTTTAAGTGAGGGACAGAAACTCTCTTCACATTAGATTTTTAAAAATCACTGTGAGTATGGTGCCTGTTTTACTCTTAGGGTTTTAACTGATATATGTGACTTAAGTAGATGGCTTTCAACTGAGCATAATACAACTGACCACATCAGAGTAATAATTAATACTTTAACTGTTGAATGCTTATGGTGTGTCTGATGCTGAGCAAATAAAAGCTACGGGCTTCAGAGAGCAGCAGTGCAGATGTGTGATGTGTGGTGCAGCCATTGGCTGGCAGCCCTGGGCTATCACTGAGCCAGGCTGGAAATGAAAATGTGCAAAGAAAAACAATTACAGAAGCCACGAGTGAAAACATAGCTAGGAGTGACACCTACACATAATGGTAGTCACTTGCTTCCTTCTCCAAGAACAGCAGATCAAATGAGCACAGAAAATACATCTGCTTAAGTGGCTTGTTTACACAATACTGTTGTTTGTGTTATTTGACATTTACCTGTTACAAAAAACCCCACAGCTCTCCCTTCATCAACCTCATCTCTTGGCCTCTTGTTAAATCCTGCTCTGAGGAAAAAAAAAGCAGGTGTCAAGAGAGGAGTGACTGTAATAAAAAGAAGTAATTGAAAATAGCCCAGTAATTTAGGCAATGTCTAGAACATGCTTTTTTATTTAGCACCTGTTTGCTATGCTTCCCCTGCAAAGAAAAACAGGAAGTACACACTTACTGTCTCAGAAAGTTCCTAGAGTAGAATAACCATTATTTCTATGTAGGAATAAGAAATGTACTCTCATAATTTTATAAACCCAAATTCTCGTAAGGTTAAGATCACGGTCTTTTCCTCAGGTTTAGTGATGAAATGTCATGCTGAGCAAGGTGTAGATAATAAGGTGATATCAGCTTTTCTGAGATCTCTCCAGGGTCCTTATATAATGGCATACAGGCTACGGAAGAGCCCTGCATCCAGTATTTTCTGGGCTCACTGATTTAAGCATGATGGTATGAAGTTTGGTGTCATACTCTCTTGCATTCACAGGGGTTTTTTTTCCTATTCCCATCTCCAGTGCAGTTTGCTCCAACTCCCTTGCACTTGTACAGTCAGCAGCGTGACGCATCCAGAATATAAATTTCCATTAATGAGAAGTGGAGCTTCTCAAGTGAATGCTACTAGATGCTTTTACAAGAATGTTAATGGAAAACCCACTTGTAAAACTACATACGCTCATCATCATCTTAGGTTAAAATTACTTAGTACAGTCACTCCATAGTCACTTTTTTGGGTCTTTTTGTAGTGATTGTCTTTGACACGGGTGAGCTGACACATGGAAACAGTGTAAGACCCTGAAACTAGAGACAATAAACATGATTGAAGTGCTAGAGTAGTTCGAATGAGTGCTAAGTTACACATGGCACAAATGCCAGATAAAAATCTGCCATTGCATGTAGTCCTGTATTGCTGGTTCATTACAGCGCTGACAGCCTGCTGTTTACCGACATGCGTATCTGTTCCCCAGCCCGAGGAGGGAGTGACTCCCCTGGGAGCTGCCATTTGGAAGCCTGCTGACACCCAGGGTATCCCAGCCACCAGTGGGACAGGGCTGGGAGCACACGGAGCAGAAGCAGTTGAATGTGACCACCTGAGGTCTTTGTCTGTGATTGAAAATCATTGCAAATGGGCAGGTAAATAGAAGTGGAGGTGCTTCAGGTTTTCTCACCTGCCCACAGGAATAGTCAGTAATGTAAGCAGGGACATAATGTAAGCTGCTGTTTGGATCCCGCTGAAGACCTCCTTTGAGGTTGTTAGGTGGAGCAAAGACATTATGCAAGTCCCTTGCACCGGGGGTAGGTTTCAGCCTCACAGAAGATTTTGGAGATATGAACTCCTTATGACTGCCTTCCTGTTGAAGAGTGGAGAACTGCAGCTTTCCTCTGGGCATTATGTCGCTTACTCTTCTTCCTTTTCTCCCAGCATTTTCAGGAGACATAGGGGGGTGTATTTTTACTTTCATGACTAAGCTCATATTTATTCCCTGTGCTACAGCAGCCCTTGCAGATTTTACTGGTTCTTTGTATTTGCTTTGCCACATTTCTGCTGTCTGTCTCACACTTCTGAAAACAGAGGTAAAAGAAAAACTAAGAAGTAATTGTGACTGAAGTAACTTTTTCTTTGTTCTGAAGAATGTTTCAGAACAGGTACACTCTAAGGTTAGAAGGGGTTTTTTTGGTCAAATTTTTGCATGTAAAGTGTATAGACTGTTGGGGGACGACTGTCTGCCTTTTCTTGCTATCTAAAGCTCCAAAGATCATGTGAGTGTAGCCTCTATAAAGAAAAATGCAGAAGAAAGTGTGCCTAGTTTGGACTGTTGAAAAGTGATAGATGAACTACGGTTTTGTATTATTTATTTACCCTATCTATTTTTTGCTTATTTTACAAGAGTCTACTCTTACCAATGTGTTGAGAGGAAAGAGGCGGAAAGAATGTGAGTTTCCTCGGTATTTAGTGACATGCTTAAACTGCCAGCTTTACAGCATTTCTTAATGAACCACAGGCTGACCAGAGAGCACATTCTTCTTTAACAGTTGCAAACATTTTCTGTGTTACTCTGGTGTCGTCATGCTTCCCCTTTCCTTGCCGGTACATGCAGAACCAGCCTTGTGTGTGAATCACCCCTCAGACAGCATGAGCCCAGTTGATGTGGCAACAGAAGGGTGTGTTATAAACCTTGGCATCCTTAGCAGAGACGCTGAGAGGTTCCTCAAGCACTACAGGTTCTAATATTGGCCTCCTGACTTTATCACTCTGAATCAGAGCCAGATTATTCCACAGTCAACTAACACGCTTCGCAACCACCTCCTATATGGCTTTTAGCTCCATTTTAGATGTTTGCTGGTCATTTCTTCATGGTACCTGTTGAAAGTTTTGCAATTCTTTCTACATTTTGAAAGTGCAAGGTGTCGTATTCTGATACTAGAAAAGGGGAATACACTCTGCATGAGGGAACATGGGAATAACTCAGTCCCAAACACTCAACAGGGAAAGACCAATAGTCATGCTAAAGCAGTGTTCTGAAGTATTTTTCTGTACACTTTTGTCTCTACATAACAACACGTAGTGCCAGTTAATTATATTTGTCATTTTTCTTGCTTAATAATCTCCATGAATACCAGTTAGTGCTACTGAGACATAGCTATTAATTAATTTTCATGGACTTTTTCAGTATGAGCTTTTGGGCTCGAGGGGGCAAGGAGAGAGTGAATGAGGCTGGTAAGAATTTGCTGTGATACCAAACCAATGTTTATTGTTATCAGAGGCAGCTGTCTGCCCTTTCTTCACACTTCTATTTCTGGATTTTCATTGGCTATAAATGGAAACATACGCTGACCAGAAATCACCACAGCGCTGCCTGATACTTTTCTCTCCTGACTCCAAAAGTACAGGGATATCTAACATGTAGTCAAGTTGAATCACTTCTGCTCTGGATATTTGGTAGTTTTTATTCCCCTGGGAAATGGAGTTAGGAAAACATGAAAACAAAGTCTCAGGAAGAGCAGCTTTAGAGGAAAAGCAAATGGTAAGATATACTGAGAAATGCTGATATTTTTAATTTTTGAAATTTAATTCTAAGAAGGGAAAGGAAATAATCCTTTTACTTTATAAGAGTAGTTCCTGGCTTCCTTTAACCTCTGACCTTGAAGACTAAAACTTCATTCATGTATGCTAAATTAATTATGATGGTGTATTTCTGTGGAAGTTATGGAAATTTGTGAATGCATTTTATGTGCATATGAAATGCAAAAACTGAAATCTAGTTAAACATTGATTCGTTATCGTAACCCAAACTGGTAGCTAATAGTCTGTGGTTTTCTTGGGTTTTTCTTGAGGGACTATTTAATATCTTTGCACGTTACTTTCCATAACTTTAAACCAGTAAATGGCAGAAGAAATTGTTTGTGTTGTAGCGAATCTGGAACTTATTGAAAAGAGGTGTGGCCAAAACAAATTATTAAGAAGAAGTGAAAACAGTCAAAACATAATAGTTTATTTCTAACTAACATAGGCTTGCAATGCAATTTGTAATTTTCCTTGCATTAACAAGGTTATTTTTTTGGTATCACAAAAAGAGCAGTTTATTCTTGGCTTTTGGCCATCATTCTTGCTAAGAAACAAATTAGCACTGAATTTTTTAGCACTTATCTTAAATAGTGATGATGTTGTGTACATTTTGTTTCGTAGTGGGCCAACATTGACTCCTGTTTAATCACAGCATTTGCCTCAACGAGCCTCAGTTAAGTGAGTCTTGGCAAGCTTACGTGTAACAATTTTAAATACTGCACCAAGGCAAGGGGCATTGGGTAGGAAATAGAGACAGTGCTGAAACTAAAAGTAATGACTAGGCCTTGAAGCACATTTTTTATCTAAAGAGTAGTATCTGAAAGGGCGATGCTAAAGCTGCAGCATGAAGGTCAAATAGGAGTATTATTTATTGTTTTACTTGTTCATTTTCTCATTAATGAATGAATTCTTTAGAGAGTGACCTTATGTTCGATTTGTGGTTGATATGTAAAATATAATGAAAACTCTTCCCAATTAAAAACAAGTGTAAAATCCACTTAAGCTTCAGGAAAGTTTTCAAAGGAAACCTTTGAAATTTGGTTGTAGCTCATGCATAGAGAAAATATGTAGCAATGTAATCAACTGGTATGATTATCTAATTGCAGACTGCATCCTCTTGCACAAAGAATTGAGCAGGCAACCTTAAGTAAGGCTTTTCCAAAATGCAGAGTGCTTCATTTGGAACCCTAATAATCTGCGGATGACTTTCTCTGTGTACATACTTTACCAATTTTAAGAATAGCAAACTGGAGCAAACCGAGACCCCACTATTGGGAGCCACGCTAATGCCCATGTCAGCTTACACACTGTTCAGTAGTTTCAAAACTAAATCCTCTCATCGTGTCAAGCTGAGAGAGTCCCTGTTAGCAGTGACTGGTCGCATTCCTGTGGGTGCTCAGTGAGGGCATGGAGGATGCCCTGGCTCAGTGTGTTTCACAGCATTGTTGACAGTGGAGGAATGCCTTGGCCCTGTGCCAGTCTTTCTGTCCCTTTCCCTGTCGCCTTCCATTTGAGCCTTAATCTCCTCTCTGTTCCACCTCTCTCTGTATTTGCCTGTTTTGTCTTATTGCCTTTCTTTGTTTACTTGAGTTATTTCCCTTTGCCCCTACATTTTTTCCCTAGTTTTGTATCTCCTGGGCTTTTATTGATTCTGCCCTTTTCCCTTTGTTACATGCGGGTCAGGTCAACTGACTGCACGAGAGCAGTGACAATTTGTGGTATGGATACTATTTGTACATTTTATTGTTGATGTCTGTTCAAATATTTAACTTCAGTAGAGCAAATACATAAACTATTTCATATTTCTTTTTCCACATCCTGTGCTGCGTTTTTGCACTTCAGCTCAGTCACAAACTCCCTGTTTTGCCACACTGGTGTCCTCATAAGTCTGCTCGTATTCCTGAGTCATGGACTCCCTTACATGTGTAAGAAGTTGTTTTCAAGGATGTGTTGACTTTCCTAAGCATCTCGTGTTTTCAAGCTGCCTTCCCTGGTATCCCACTTACCAAGTTGCTCCTGAATAAGCTGAAGTCAGCTTTCCTGAAGCCCAGAACGTGTGTTTTGCTATTTGTCTTCTTCAGTACCTCACAAGATCTTTGGCCTCATTATTTCACACTAACTACAGCCAAACCTGCCACTGAATGTAATATCTGCAGCCACTTCTTACTTGTTTCTGAATAACAGATCCAGCTGTGCATAACCCTGGTAGGCCCATCTGGTGCCTGAATCAATAAGTAATCCTTGACACCCTGCAGAAGTTGTCTGGATTGCTTGTACACTGCCATTTTGTTCTCTGCAAGTATCACGGAAGCTAAAGTCTCATGTGAAAAAATCCAGGGTGTGCAATCCAGACACTTCCTTGAGTTGTTTAAAGAAGTTGTTGGGAGGAGCATTGCCCACTTCCTCACCCCATCCATGCAATATGTAGCCCAGACCCACTGTGATGTTACCCTCACTGACCTGTCCTCTGATCTTGACCCACAAGTGCTCACCTGGCCCTGTTGTTCAACCTGTACAAAAGTTCTCCACATTTGAGCTGCTGCTTCATGCAGAGATTCTGTCTTATTTTCTCTGTGTTTCTGTAGAGCCAGTTGCAACATTATAGCCATGCGAGCTACCCCAGAGCATCTCAGTTATTTCTACAATATCACAGTCTATGACCTGTATATATATTTGTGTGTGTAAGACAAATTTTGGATTTGTCTGCCTTGTTACAAATATTTCTAGCTATTTTCAAAAGAACAAAGTCTATGTTATCCTGAAAGTATTGTGATTGTAATGTGCCAATTAGAGACTAGTTGATGCTCAAGGTTGAACATCTATGGAAGACAACCTCACAGACAATTTTGTGAAGTGCTGTTGTACCTTTACATTCATCGTGTACTGTGGATGAGATAAATAATATAAAATTCTCTACCACTTCAGGCTATTTCACTTAATGTATTTGAAATTTATTGTTGAAGAATTCTTGTCCTTGCTTCCTGGATGAAGACTCCTCAGCACCAGAATCCTGAATAGTCTTTGTGTGGAGTTGACTGTGGAAATGGAATATAATAGAGGGCCCATTTTGTGATGGGAAAATAGAATGACTCACTATAAAATAGATTGGACTAAGCAGATGGACTCAATTTTCCTTTTCATAGTTTTGATAGCTCAGAAGGACAAAGTAATACTAGAGTTTCCCTACTGAAATGACAGCTCAGCTCAAAATAGTCTGTTGTTATTCTGAAGTACTCCTCCCTTAGAGCATATTGCCTCTATTATTTCAATTTATTTTAATTATATTTCACACTTATCTGTTTCCCACTTGATCTACTCTATCCCCACAAAAAGGCACATAAAGTATTGCATTTAAAATAATGTTTATGTTGGCATGTTTAGCAGGGAACATTCAATCTTTGTACTTTAGTTTGTATTACAAAGGGTTTTTTTACAGTCCTATAGAGAAGATAAACTCAACCAATTGAATATATGAATCAAAAATTATGCCATGCACTCCTTGAAATTAAATTAAGGTTAGGTTTTTGATAAGAGGGCTGCAGGAATTCATTCAGGGAATTGAGCATTTGCTTTTCAAAACCAGTGTGTGGATGCAGCTCATACGGGGCAAGGCTATTTAGATTAAGCCCACCCAAGTAAAACAATGATTAATCTTTATACACTGGTAGAACATAAGGAGTCCTGTCAGTATCAGGTCTTCTCCATGGGAAGTGTGGGAAGTATAGACTCCTTGAAGAGGGCAGTCTGTTTCCTGAAGTTTGTCACCTAAGGGAGCCCAAACAGAATGGAGGATGGTGACTAATGAGGTGATGACTGCTGACTCCCTTGAAGTCAGGGAGGCCCTGCAGAGAGTCCTAGGCAAATTAGAGGGCTGGGTAATCACCAATCAGAGAAAGCTCAACAAGAGAAAGTGCCAGATTCTGCACCTGGGATGGGGCAACCCAGGAGGTACACACAGAGTTGGGGAATGAGATGCTGGAAAGAAATGCCAGGGAAAGAGGTCTGGAGATCCTGGTCAATGACAAGTTGAATATGAGTCAGCAGTGCCCTGGAAGCCAGGAGGGCCAACTGTGTCCTTGGGGGCATCAGGCACAGCATTGCCAGCTGAGGGAGGGGATTGTCCCACTCTGCTCTGCAGTAGGGCAGCCTCACCTTGAATACTGTTTGCAGGTTTGGGCACCACAATATAAGAAAGATAGTAAGCTCTTAGTGAACATCCAAACGAGGGCAATGAAGATGGTGAAGGGCCTTGAGGGGAACCGTCTGAGGAGTGGCTGAGGGCACTTGGTTTGTTTAGCCTGGAGGAGACCGAGGGGAGACCTCATTGTGGTTACAACTTCCTCATAAGGGGAAGAGGAGGGGCAGGCACTGATCTGTTCTCTATGGTGACCAGTGACAGGACCCAAGGGAATGGCCTGAAGTTGTGTCAGGGGAGGTTTAGGTTGAATATTAGAAAAAGATGTTTCACCCAGAGGGTGGTTGTGTGCTGGAACAGGCTCCCCAGGGAAGTAGTCACAGCACCAAGCCTGACAGAGTTCAAGAAGCATTTGGGTGATTCTCTCAGGCACATGGTGTGACCCTTGGGGTCCTGTACAGGGCTAATGGTCAGACTCAATGATCATTGTGGGTCCCTTCCAACTCAGCATATTCTGTGATTCTGTAATTCTTAACTGGTCCTGCGTGCAGGTTTTGTTGTTAATTTAATGACATGTAAACCAGGTGAGAAGTGAGTATGAGATGGGAAGGGTTGTTTGAAGAACAGAAGATAAGAGAAGAGCTGGGTGGAGGCTGGTGGGAGTGGGCAAGGCAGGAGGCACTGGGTACAGTCACACCCCCACAGAGACCCCCTCTACCAGGTCACCCTTGCTTTTGTGCTGTCAAGGACTGCTGTCAGAGAGGTGGAGATGGCAGCACACCCTTTGGGCTTAGGCTGTCCCTTCTTTGCCAGGAGCAGGACCCCATGGCCAGTGCTCTGGAATGCTGTCTCTGGGCATGCAGCAGGCTCTCAGTGCAGCTACTGCCTGACAGCACTGCAGTGCTCATCGTGGGCAGCTGCATGACCTGGGGTGGCTGCAGCACCTGCCGGAGAGGCGTGGTAAAATACAACAGGGAAGGAAGAGGAGCCAAGGGAAGAAGGAGTGTGTCTATGTGCAGATAAAAGGAATGAAACACCTGGACAATGGGATCATCTTTGGTAACAGCAGAAATTTCTGTGATTTAGTAACAACAGAGTAGGTGCTTCTGGCCATGGCTTTGGAGAACTGTGCTTATTCCTGCGTGACACAACAACCTGTGAGCCTCCCACCCTGGAGTCCTCAAGCAAGCGCCCTTCCAGATTCACTGCAGTGGGTGGGGGGAGCGAGCCTGGAAAGGTTGAGGTGAGAAGGATATGATTGCTGCTCCAGGGAAGCAACTTGGATTGGAGTTTGTGAGAGGGGCTGGGTCTGTAGTTCCTTGTGAATCAGCTATCTGGCATCTGTGCAGGGCTCATGATCTGCAAGCTCCTACGTGTCTTGCCAGGACAGCTGTGTAAGATTATCTGAGATCACCAGGACATCTTTCTCTTTGGAAAGAGGAGGGGATAATTGCTGCATGTGAGGATGGCAGGGGTTCAGAGAGGGTGAAACAGTGATACAGTCCAGAATGCAGCACATACAGGTGCTTCAGCAGGTTATGCACTGTGAGAAAGCTGGTGACACGTACAGGGAGGACTGCCCAATACAAACCCCTCCTCCTTTCTACCTGTTCTCTCCCCTAGCAAAAGACAGGCTGGTGGCTCCTTGGCAGCTGGTTTACATTTGAGTGAGAGGGTAGGGGTGAAAGGCAAAGCGAGATTTTTTTTGTTTGGCTTGTCAAGTCTTTTTCTTCACTGGTTTATTTTATACCTTGATTTTTCTGCTCCCTCCTGTAAAAACACAGACACCCACAAAAGAAACTCCTAAAAAGAAGTCTGAATCCTTTTCTCAATTTGATAATTCAGTGCTGAAGTGGGAGTATCATGCTCATCTCATGGCACAGGGAACTAAATAACTGCAAATATTTACTATGGAGTAAGAGAAGGTTTTATGGTGTACACATTCAAATGATTCCTGTTTATCTGAGAGGAACGCATTAGTTCTTGCTCTGGAGGTTGTATGTGACCTCCTTGGGGAGCTTTTGACATGCAGCTGAGTTCAGCTGAGTTGACACACTTAAGGCATTTTGGACCAAATTACAGCAGCCTTGGATAAAAGGGTTTCTCATGAGACACTTTCAAATATCCCTGAGCTTTGAAGATCAGGACTGAGGCTTTCTATTAGCGATAGCAAGAAACTGCTAAGATTCTAGCATGGAGGCAATTGCACCTTGCTGCACAGGTATAGGAAAATGGCCAAGACAGTACTCAAGCTAGGAGATCAGCATTTCCTCTCACATACCCAGAGTTACATTCCTGCCTAGCTGTGTGGAGGAATGCATTACTTCAGCAAGTGGTCACTGAGGAAAGGAGGAAACGTGGAGGCTGCACGTAGCAACGTATTTTTAGCACAGTTGATGTGACATTAAACAGGACCAGAGCAAGTGAGAAGCACTGAATTCTGGTCTGCCCTTCTTTCTAATCCTGTCACATAATGCAAGTGCAATAATGCAAGAGCTACCTTTTCTTTAATCTAAAACTAATCCTACAGAGGCAGTGCTGGAACACTTGAAGCAGGCTTTGGTTGATCAGTGGGAAAAGAGCTATCTTGGAGACATGTCCTCTGTACATTTTTGGCTGGAGGTTATGTGAAATATGACCGTGCAATCTCGCACAGGGGTTCAGAAGAGGGAGGGCAGCAGATTCCTGCAAGGCCTTGAGTGTTATAGTAAAAGAGGCTTTCCATGAACAAGTAGTAATTGCATATTTTAATGTTTTGGGATGTGGAAATATAAGAGCTCCTGTAACAGCTGGATCAATTGCTACCACAGAGTCATGCAGGGCAATTCAAGTGATTAAATTCTAGGTGAGGCAGCAAAGAAAAGAGTATTAGAATGGAGAGACAGTCCCTGCTAATGAATTAAAGCAGTTGTGAGAACTATTTTTAAGCACTGAAACTCTCTTGAATTCAGTTAAATAGAAAGATTGTTCTGTGGCACAGTATTGGTTTGATACTTGCATAACTTGAGAGTTAGAATGAGTGAGAGACCATTTCCAGAAATGTTTGGCTATGAGACCATTATTGAGAAAAGTCTTATTTTTTTTTTTCACAAGATATTCCTCAGAAATGTGTGAATGAGTTATTGGTGATACTTGTGAAGATGATCACTGTCCATTGCTGTTGCTAATGCTGAAATTCATGATGAACACTGGGAAAAGCTCCTTCATTAGAAGTGTAGAGCAACACTGAAACCATCAGGGAATTTGTGGACTATCCACTCGGGGAAATTTTCAGGACATAACCATATGAAGCCATGGCTGACTTGACCTCACTTTGGCAGTACTCGGATCCATATGTTGTAGCGGATGACCTCTGGAGATCCCATCCAAGCAACATTTCTGTCATTTAATTTTGAAGCTGCACTATAACATTTGTCATGAAACATGCTAGTAGCTTTTTTCATCTGCAAATCTCCTTTTAACACATTTAATATGGATACACAATGAGACTGTGCTTATCAGTAAGACATCCTTATTCCAACATTTAAAACTGAATGCTTTCAATTCACTATTCTTTGAATTCTGAAAGCACTCCATAATACAGCAGTGAAACTAAATCTGTTGCTTTTATATGAATCCCTGAAAAAAGACCTTGTTGTGGTTTAACCCGAGACAAAAACTAAATACCACACAGTCATACCCCCACCATGCCCATCCCCACCCCCTCCTGCTGGGCAGGAGAATTGCATAAAAAGGTAAAACTTGTGGGTTGAGATAAGAACAGTTTAATAATTCAAACAAAATAAAATCATAACAGTAGTTCTAAGGATAAAAATTATAATAATAGTAAAGGAGAAAGGGGAATAAAACCTAACAAAGACATGTCACACACAATACAATTTCTCACCACCTGCTGACCAATGTCCAGCCTGTTCCTGAACAGTGATCAGCTCCTCCCAACTAAGTCCTCCCAGTTTATGTACTGAGCAGGATGCTCTGTGATACGGCACGTTCCTTCGGCCGGTTCAGATTAGCTCTTCTGGCCATTCTCCCTCCCAGCTTCTTTTGCAGCTGCTCACTGGCAGAGGACGGGGGACTGAAAAGCCCTTGATTCAGAGTAAGCACTACTTAGGAACAACTGAAACATCAGAAGAACCATGTCCCAGCTGAAACCAGGACAAGCTACTGGACAATGAACAGAATAAAAATAGAGAAGTGATTAAAGAAAGGGATAAAGAAAGGGGATATTAACTGAACTAGACTTAGAGGACAACATGCATGTGGTGTTCCACCCTTAAGGGGAAGGAAGCACCCAAGATTTATAGTTGCCTGTGGCCAAAGAGGAGAGACAAAAGTCAGGGTACACAAAAAATTACAGTTTTATTAGTAAATTATACACATGACACAGAAACTGGTCTGTTCGTCCCTTATGGCATAAACACACTGCACTGGATTTTGAGTAAAAAGTGGATGAAAGAGGAGAGAGAGAAATTCAAGAGAAGGAGAGAGGAAGAAGAAAGATCACCAGTCCTGGCTCCAGCATCAATCCAGCTGACGGGATGTCCAGGGTCCTGGAGCACATATGCACCTGGGCTTTGTGGGGATACCTTTTTACAGATAATTTCCCCCCATCCTGGAGCTAAGTTTCTCACTTTCTTTGGAAATTGGTTATCATATGCAGTTCGCTGTTCTAGGCGTTCTGGAAATGGGTTGGACAGCTCTGGGGTTCTTTGATGGTTTTGATGACCCACTACTGGGTCAGCATTTGGCCAGCAGTCCATGCCTGCTTCTAGACCTCATTCCTTCACTTGTGCTGTACTGTGTTGTGCTTATCTCCAGAAGTCACAACAAGGACATTTATCCCAGAAAAGTGTTGCCCTACCTCTCTCCGTATGGCCCCCTTCTCCAGTCACATCCTGTTATTTCTCACAGTGTGTTCTTACCAACAATCCTTAGTTGTCTCTGTAGCTGTCTGCCTATTGGTGTTCGAGACTTACACATTAGCCCCTTATCTTCTGGGCTTCTACAGTGCTTCTGTGTTAGCATTGTGTGGACTGTGAAATGCATAGCATTTCAGTTTGTTTTGCCCATATTGCTCTCCATGGATACGCCATTAGATTCTTTCTAAATGCTGGTAATTAATGATTGTTTCTCAAAATAAATTTCCTAAATGCATTTTAGACACCGCGTGTAAAAACCGTAAGTAGTAATGGAAAAAACCCACAAAGTTTTCCAAATGAAATGGTTGACCTATCAGGTGTCTTGGGTTGAGCTGGCAAAACGCCAACTGCCCAAGAACAGAGAAAAGGTTCCTCCTCCCGCCCCAACCAGCCAAAGGGAGAAAGAAAAGGGAGAGGAAAAAAAAACTTCCAAAACCAGGTTTCTTCTGAAACTAACTACATGTATTTATACAGAAAAGAGAAAATTAAAAGAAAACTACAATATAACACACACACAAGTCATATGTAACAAGAAATAACCTCCCACTCCCCAATTAATACAAAGTGTATTACTCTAGATTCATAAGCACTCCGAAGCCAAAAGGCACTTAGCAAGAAACAGAAAGAGTAACAACAAAATATTTCTACTTCCCTGAACTTAAACAAAAGGCAAGGAGTGGCAATAGCAGGAGCGAGGCCTAACAGGGCATCATACCGGTAGCACGTCTTCCCTGCACCTCAGCCATGGTGGAACTGCCCCAAGCCACACCCACACACTGGATTTTACTCCTATTGAGATGATGTAAGATGGGGTGGAATAAAAATACTATTGGCTAGAAGAGGTCAGCTGCTCGCTAGCTCAGCCCAGCTGAAGGCAGCTGACAATTTCAGGCCCAAATCTGAACTCCCAGGCCCAAACTTAGGCCCATCAGCCAAACCCATGACATCAGGGTGTCTGGTTTTCTGCTTGTTGCTTTTTCACTCTCTTTTTATAAATAATGTGGTCATATAATGCACTGTTGATTATTAAAGGAACTCTAAATATGTGTCAAGTCTCTCTCAAGTGCTGTTTGGTTATTTTCACCTCTCATAAAGGACAAGATTCTACTGGACGAGGAGAAGTGGGTGTAGGGTAGCTTCTATTTCACTTTTTAAAAGTATAGTCCACTGCACTGATGGTGGCAAAGTCAGGTTCAAGAAACACAAATTCTGTGCGGAATGAGTTTGTGCTGCAGATGAACGATGAGGCACTGGTGAGTACCTGTCACTTCCTAACAGGATGCAAAATGGAGCAATGCCTGGTGGTCCTGAATTTCTATGACCATGCAAAACTTTTGCCTTCTGTTGCTTCTCCTTCAGAGGTGAGCTCTACTCTAAGCACCTAAGTTCTGTGTATCAAGGCAATAGATCTGCAGTTCTTGATTGGACATGATGGTCATGCAGAAAACCTTTCTGCATTTAATACTCATTTTTTAGAGTTACCGGGTAGCTTTTCCAAAGGACTGCTGGTGACTTGTAGTACATACTGCAAAATATTTGCTGATAGCTTTTTTACTATATTAATACCTTCCTGGTAATGAAGATCCATTCTTGAAGAAAAGGGACAAAAGCAGATTTATTGTTGAGCATAGGTGAAAATATAATTTTGCTCAACAGCTTTTAGTTTGTTCAGGATTCTGAAAAGGGGAAAGTAACAGGCTGAAGCATTTCATGTATTGAATTGTACACAAATTAATGTATTCATACACCAGAACTGACATATATGCAGAAATCCCAAAAGCAATTTCACTTTTGCCTCTATGAGACAGAAATTGAATAATTGCTGTTCTGTCCTTGCTGTTTCATGTTCCTCATCTTGATTTTGAAGAACATTTGGAAAACAACCATGGAAAAATTGTGAGGTTTTTAAAATATGTTTTTAAATTAAGCGAAATTAATCAATTGGATTTACTTTAACCACTTAAAATTGAAGATTCAGGGAAGAGCTATCAAAATTTTATCCCCTGTTGAATAACTTTTCAATTGTTTTCATAGAAATTCCATGCATCTTATAAGAAGTTATTGACAGCACATTTATCACCATTTTACTGCTTCTTACAAATACAGCTGTTGCTGATGATGTAATATAACAAGAATGTTAGACAAAATCATTAGATTTTTCTGCCTCAACAAGAACTAAATAGTTTAATATTCTTCTTCAGTAAATGCACCTTGAAATATACACAGTCAAAACAAAAATATCAACTGAGCTATGTGATAATCAGAGATAGTAGTTCATAGCAAAGCTTCTGAGCCAAAACTCACCTTTCCATTTGAGAAACCAAAAGCGAAATGCAAAGTATTTGTATTTGAAATTCTAGCAGAGAAAAGGACATGATTTGCCTTTCTCTCTGTTTTTCTTTAGCAGATAATATTTTCACTAATGGGATGGAACAGATCTCAGTTGAAAATAGAGCAGCTTTCCTTATAACAATGTTATTTACAGTCTATTAGGTAAACTGCCACTGTTATTTACATATAAAAAAAAATCCCAAGAAACCGTCAGTGGTTTATTTGTCAGGAGAGAAGTAGCTAAATCTAACAAGAAAGATTTTGTTTTCCATTTTATTTTAAATAGCAGTGTATCCTAGTTTGTAGTGTCTTTTTCTGTGAAAGTGATGTGCTGAAGGATTACAATGATAAATGATTCCTGTAATGAAGTTAACCTTCAGTTCCTCCACAGTTTCTAAGGAGTATGAGTCAGGGTTGAGGTGCTGCAACCTTGCCAATGACTTGTAGTGTCACAGTGCTGCATTGTGTGATGGATTGCCTGGGCTTTTCAAGGGCTCCAGTGCACTTGAAAGTTTGGAAAATACAATTATCAGGGCAAATTTAATTTTCACTTTGTTTGATTCACTTAGTTTTATTCATAAGTGCTATGATGTCAGTGTTAATAACAGGATTATAGGCTTTCTTTCTTCTCAAATGGTGATTTTGCTTAGGAATCACCACAACCAACACCATCAAGATATGATGTGATCAGAGCAAAAGAACAGTTACCCTTAGTAATCTTGTAGGTAAAATATGGTAAAATAAACCCCAGTATTTCATCCTTCAGTTTCCAAGTGAATATATTTGCATTTTTTCAGAATCTATGCTTCCTGACATATGCAGAAAATCTAAGTCAAATGATTGAGACGTGCAAAGAAAAAGAAAATTGGCATTTTCACCCTTCCACACAATGGCAGTCAAAGGGACGAGCCCAGGAAATGGTTCTGCATACTGCAAAGTGCTCTCAGAATTTACCCACTGGCAGAAAGGGGTGAAGACGATACTCTCAAAATTACTAGGGACAAATTAAAGCAGTTTCTTAAAAACAGGTTCATTTTTGGATGTTGGTAATTTTTAAGATGTAGAAGTGATCAGACCACTTGACTTCCTAGGAACGCTGTATCTCTGCCTCTTTTAAGTGCTTGAGTACTGCAGATATGAGTGTCATGTCAAAGTATGGAAATAATTTTTGTGACGATCTCTGCAGTATAAGGGTTGGGATGGGGGTGATATTGGGAATTGCAGTATTAGGATGTGCTTTGATGTAGATTTTCAGAATATACTGTGGTGTAACAGTATTACATACTCCTTATAATTCAGAACTTACTTGAAATGTTTATCCCAGGAGCAATTTGTTACAGTAATGGAATTGTATTTGAAAAAATGTCTTTTACATAAAACATAAATAGTACCCAAGAGCTTTCTCACTGAGCAGTGACCATGACATTAGCTCAGTTGATTAGAGCATGATTCTAATAACACTGAGGTTGTGGGTTTGATCCCTGTACAGGCCATTCACTTAAGAGTTGGACTGAATGATCCTTGTGGGTCCCTTCCAACTGAGAATATTCTGTGATGCAGTTTAATAGTTGTTTGTCTTCTTTTGTAAGTATGAGATAGTCTTATATTGTAGGTATCTTATTTTTAATGTCTGTGAGAGGGTGCAATTTCTAAACAGATAATGAGCAGCTTACATGTGTAGTCCAAGAACTGATGAAATATTCACTTCATTTAGAGGGCTAATCACTGACTTAAAGTATATTTAAGTCCCCTCAAAAGCAGATAGCCAATTTCAATCAATGTTTGAGTGAGCACACTATGATTTTCCAGTAAATCCGTTGCTACTTACATGTGTATGTCTTCTCATATATAGATTATAGTAAGTAAAGTGATGACCTGTGCAGCATGTCTGAAACACTGCCCTATAGTAGAACAGATGCCAAACCAAAACAACCCCAGTATTTTTGTATTTCCAGGTATGGGACAGAATTTGCAGCATAAAGTGTGAAGGGTTCTGATAAGCTGTTTTGTCAACACTTTTAAGCAGAATGGAAAGATATTTTTAAACATTATTGGATGTTTCTGAGTTCAGTGCACCAGATTTTGCTCTCAAGAGACCAGAACTTGTTCAGAGTATGGCTGTGCTTGCTTCTGAAAGACTGGGGCCATTCTGGGAAATGTTGTAGCCACATGCTCTTTTTGTCACGTAGGAGGTGGAGGAAATTGGGAGGGGCATTTTAGTGCTCCAGCTTACTGAATGTAAAATGAAGCAGATAATATTTGGGTTCAAAATGCTTGTTTTTGAAACAAATGGAGATTCTAAACCATCACACAAGTATTAATAATATTTGCATCATCATTGGCATTACTAATATTGTAACTTTGTATGATGTACGTTGCAATCTCACCCACAAGTCACCTACATCAGGGCCTCTTAGCTCAAGTTTAAGTGCAAATACATAACTAGTTGAAGGTACAGAAAAATAAAAGGTGAACAGTTCAGATCTGTATGGGCTTTGTGAGAACTGAAGCAGCTAGCAGTTAAGAATAAACAAAGCCACAGCTGCTGCTTAGTGGTAGGGAGGAAATCACTCCCCAGAAGTTTCTCATGAGAACTCCTAGCTTCTCACAGGACTCTGGAGGTGTACCTGAAAACAGTTAGGATGAGTTCACCAGAACACTGGACTCGTGAGATATGGATTCTAGCCAATTAAAGTTTGCAGTTAGATGTTGTGAGATTCAATTTAGCCAGTAGAATGTAGTCTTAATCCTATATAAACCATGTACTGTGTGTAATAAATGGCATTCGCTTGATCACATTGGTCTGTGCGTGGTGTCCTTATTCCTCTGCATTTTAAATATTTTTTACTTCAACTAGTGACTACTCGTCTGCAGAACACACTGCACATGCCATTGGATACTAAATTCTCCATAGGAACTCTTTGTAAATGATTTTCAAGTCAAGTTCAGATGTTTATTTTAAACTGCTTTTGAATATACGAGAAAAGCATGAATTTAAGTGATCTTGAAATAATCTTCAGAAGACTGTAAACAGCTCATTTTTTCCTATCTAATTTATGATTTACCATCCCAAAGTTTTTTATATTCTTGAATTCAATAAATTGTTCTCTAGTTAAATTTGTGTAATTTAAAAAGGTATGTTTCATAAACAAAAAGTTATTGCCATAAATTACAATCTATGTGTGGTTTTGTGCTGGAAAATGAGGCATGTTTTAAAGCAGTTTTAATGAAGTCTTAAAACTGTAATTATATCTTAAGTTTAAAATGTTTTCTTTGCCATTACTTTCATTTCAAAGGAATGAACATACCTAAGAGAAAAATAATCAGAAAGTACATTTATGGCTGTTATCTGTATGTTGAAATCAGTTATTTAGAAAATGATTGAGACTACTTGCTAGGTATGTGGAATGGCAAGTACTCAGGATATTTGGAACTATTAGTCCTTGAAGAAATAGAAAGGTACTTTTTAAGATTTAAAAATAGACATGGAACAACAAATGATTTCTCAATGAAGTTTATTTGCAGCTTGCTACTTTTCAAATTTGTTTCATTGTGTTATTGCCTCTTAAGTTCATTTTTTTGGTTCATTAGTGTGATGTTTCATCCCTCTCTGTCCTCTTCCAGCTGAACAGCAATGCTCCATTGTTGCAAATGCCTCTGGCACTTGGTTTAGTAATGTGATGTCTCTGCTTTTCCTGGAAATTCTGTGTTGCCTATCAGGAGATGTGGGTCTGTGACACCTGAGCAATAAGTCCCAGTCTGGCTTTGCGTGTGAGATCAGCACCTTGATCTTGAGCTAAGCCAAGGCAGTAGCACCTTAGAATAAGCAATAGTGGTGGCATAGGTAGCTAATGACATTTTAGTCCCCAGATTTAGGCAAGTACATGTTTACAGACACTGAAAAGGGCTGGACCTTGAAAAGAGGAGGAGGAATAGGGGTTGAAAAGTTTAACCTAGGAGCACTTTTGAGGCAGAAGTGCTGTTTTGAATTGATAAATTAGTTTTGATGAGGAGTTTCAGTACTTTGTTGTTTCCTGAAGCAATGGGACTTAACTAAATCATTTTACTCTTTGTTGCATAGGTCACTAAAATCAGTGCTGCAGGGAAAACTACTGGTGAAATGAAAAGTGGAGTGAATCTGGGTGGTCTTTGCACTCCGTGGTGCTGTGGCAAAATGTGAAAATTGCAGCGTTAGTAACTCAATTAATCTGGTTGAAGTTCCAAGCATGTGGTGAGCACCTCAAATTTTTTAGTACTACACTGCAGATCACAGACATAGTTGTAATGCACACCTTAAACAAAACTCCAGAAGAAAGCTGATACTAAGACAGGAGAGGCAGGGAGTGCTAAAAATCATTATAAGAAAGTGGAGAAAAAGTACTAGGAGTCAGAAATTGGACAAATGAAAGAAAAGGCGGGGGGGAGATAATTACTTTTGAAAAGTGAAGTAAAAGACTACAAGATGGTGGGTCTGAGAATTAAGTAAGTGTCGATTAAAAAAGTTCAAGAAAGATGTGAATAGATACTTATAAGCCTTTTCCATGGAAAGGTTTACTTGTGCATTTTCACAGTTTACAGGATAAGGGATTTGTGTAAGGACATAAAAATTTTCCTGCTGTTGCATTTTGCTTTCTACCTTCATGAGCACAGCTTTCCGCGTGGGTTGATACTGATACTATGGAAAACTCTTATCCTTCTGTACAAACAAGTTTTTGCCATTGATTTCCATACCTGAGCTAGCTGAACTGTAAACAAGATTTCCCTCCTTTCCCTCTGGCACTTTATACAATGCACTTGACTCTGCTTGTAACTCAGTCTTAACCAAATGTTTGTGTTGATCTCTAGAAATAGACACAGATAGATATAAAGAAGAGTTTTATATCCCAGTACTGCTGTATAACTGGAAGATATATTTCTACTGAGAAAGCTGGGAGTGATACTTTGCATCCTATCTTCAAGGGAGAATGCTTCAGCTCTTTGCTTGATCTATTTTGTTGATATTTTTTCCATGTTTAATGTCTCTCCAGCATCCGCAGACAATCCTGCTTTGTTGTGTTCTTTCAGTGACAAGGTTGCAATCTTACTCAAAGGCATGAAGCAATATGTCACATTTTTGATTGACCTCCTGTTCTTCCATGTTTTCTAAAGTGTCCACAGCATTTGTGGCTCTCCTGCTTGCTACACTTAGGGCACGTGAGGCAGCTGCTGTGCTCCAGCCTGCGCATAGTAACAAGAATTGTCCTTTCGCAGCTTTGCAGAGCTATTCAAGTCCCGTGGTTGGTTCTCTATTTGAGTCTAGAGATAACCTCAGATTTTTTCAGCATTAGGAAGCCTGAAGTATTATCAGATAACATAAATTAGATTGTGTGTTTGCTCTGAGATCTTACAAGGTTATATTTTTCTTCCTTTCTTTTCGTTTCAGTTGTCTTCTGTCACTTACAGGACCAACAGACTGACTGCTATTGAGCTGTAATTTCTGACATTGTTTATTTTTTTGGCATTTGGTTACCAGCTTGTTTCTGTCTGATAAATACTTGGGGCTGTGACTTTCTGCAGATATATGCACACACTTCATTAGTAGCACTCCAGTGATTTTGTTTGGATTGCTTCTGTGATTTAATATCCATAGAGATCAGAGTTTGCAGCTGAAAAATTTGGTAACCCTATGACAATGATTGTTGCAAGTACTGTGTGACCGGCTGCTAATACTGAGATGAATGTAAGCACAGACGGTATTTCTTGCTAGTAAAGGTATTCACATGCTTATTTTCTAGTGCCCAGCTTCATGTGGCTCCTCTTCTATAAATGCGGCCAATTTTGATTGTATACCATTCTGTTTTGATTTCAAAAACTCAGCAACAATGCCTAAACTGCTGCAACTTCAAATATTTTTCTAAAGCTTACCACCACTGAACACAGGTTTATCCAAGCCAGCTGGCTTGCATATTGAAATAGTCCCTGTTCCTGTCTGTTCTTGTGGTCTTCCTATACTGGCTTGCCTGCAATAAACACAGGCAAGATTTGGAGGGAAAACACATAGGAAACTTTGGTCATGGTGGAGTTTTTTGTTTTGTGTTGTGGTTTTGCTTTTTTTTTTCCTTGTAAACTCTTTTAACCATTTCCAGGTTTCAGCAGCATTTGAATATTCCTGTTTGGAGTGTGTGTTTGTGTCTTTTTCTACCCAGTTTTGAAATAACTTACTGTACTGGAAGATAACAGTTCTCTGCTCTCTGGATTAGTATGGGATGAAGGGAATGGTAGTGTGAAATATTTTTAGAACTCTTGTGTTTATTTGGATTTTTTATTTTTTTTTCTGTAGACTTGATTTAAAAGTGCTTAAAAGAGATTGTCTTAGGTTAATATGACTGTTCTTATTCTCACAGTAATCTATGATAAATATTTAATATCAAAGATATGTATCTATTTCAACTTGACACACGAGCTCAGATTTGGTTATGCATAGCAGCAGTCACTGCTGAAATACAGTAGTCAATCTGATGGCTAATTTTGAAGGAAAGGAGGAGAGGATGTTGGAAGGGGGAGTGGAAAAAAAAGTATGTGTCCTATGTGATTTTTTTTTGTCAGAAACAGGTCAGAACTTATTTTGTTTTGCAATTTTAGCTCATCACTGAGTTCCAGATTATTATTGGGAAATCTTCATGTGTCTGATTCTTCAGAAAGTTGTTGCAGGTGTTTAAGAAGAGGGTTTGAAATCATATTTTGGTGTTTCACCTCCTTGAAACAAAGGGACAGGGGAAATGTAGTGGAAACAAACATTTTAAAAAGCAGCCTTATGTCTTACTGATTTTGTTCTCCCCTAACAAGATGGAGGTAAAAATTCAATTAATAGCATTAGTCACAGTCTGAGATTTGAGTTCCCCAGCAAAACACACTGCAGTCAAGTTCTTCTGCTATTCTTAAGCATTATTCTTAATTTTTCAACCTTGACCAAAAAGATAGAAGATGAGACCATTGCTGATGAGTCACACTGATGACAAGCAGAATGGATAATGTCAAGTAGGTGTTTGGCTCCAACAATAACAGTCATCACCAGTAAATATATGTGCCAAAATAATGTATCAGGAATTGGACCAAGAACCATTTTTTTGACATAATATTGTAAAAGCAGGTAGGGTGATAGCTTGCATTTTGTGTTTTTCTTTTGGGTGTTTCCTGGTGTAAAACTGAGGCTTAACTTGCATTTGTTAATCCTGGAAGAAATGGTGTGCTTGAGGTGGGGTTATAATATTCCTTGCTTGGCTCACAGCTGTAGTAACAGTGTTGGCAATACTAGGTCAGAAAATAAGAGTGGATGTACTGACTGAATTGGAGGTACATCTAGCTTGGTTTTCTGTCCCTGACTGCTACCTGAAGTCCATGCCTATGGAAAAAAAAGGCATAGTGAAAAAGATATTCCTGTGCTTTCCTGTTCTTCCTGGCTTCAGTGTAAATGAGTGGACTGTTCACCATTGATGTATTTTCTTGGGATTTGATCTGTTTTTCTTTTTACATCTGGGATTTCCTGAAGCAGAGAGTTTCATAATAATTCTGTGTTATATGAAATCCTAATACTTCTGATTGACAAACTCATGTGGTACCTCATGATAATTTTGGTCTTACACGAAGAATCCATGACATACATACCTTTATAAATGTCTACTTTTCTATACAATATCACAGTAGGCATAGTCTTGCACTAGGTACCACTGGCTCATGTTTACAGGGAATCTTGTGCATGAATGGTTCAATTAATGTTGCTTAGAAAGGATGAATATCCCCTTTTTGAAGTGCTTATAGTGTTCATTTGAGTGAGAAACCAATCTGAACCTCTTCTAAAGTCAAATAAAAAAAACAAGCACAGGAATTCTAAATCTGATCTATATGAAACATTTACCTTTAAGTAGAATGAATTGCATCCCACAAATGATGATTTCTCTCCAATGCATGTAAAGAGAACATAACTTAGATGTAGATACTACATTTTAGATAATTTTGCTTTTGGTCTGATGAATATCACTCTTCGTGTGGTCATTGACTAGGGAAGATGAAATATAGATAATCCTGGGAAACAGCTGTGCTTTAGGAAATTTTGCACCAGATAATAGGCTGGTAAAGTATACTTTACTTGCTGTCCTTCCTCAGACACACTTTGGGCAGGTGGTATCTAGACCCTTTGGGCACTAGCAAAGCTACTCTCTCAGTAGAGAAAGAAAGGGCAGGGAAATGTTGCCCAATTAATACTCTTAAAACTTTGTTGTTGTTGTTGTTATTGTTGTTGTTTTGTTACATTGACTATAATCTGAAGAGAGCCCATTCCTCTGATGATATGTTTCATTTGTACTGTAAAGAGGATTCCTAGCACAGTGTCTCTTAAAAGGTCACCCAGAACATTTTGATTAATGCTCTCTTTCTTCTGTTTGGCAGTTAGCAAAAGGCAGGAAAAGAGAACACATAAAAAAAGCAAGGCAAGATGAAAAAAACCCTTTGCTGCTTTAACTAAAGCAGGGTGGCAGGTAAATGTTATCCTCACAAGCACATGGTGCACAGAGGGTTGAAGAATAAGAACTGATCCCATTGCCAAGGGAAGAGGAGAGTTGGTCTCTGCATCTGTGAGATAGTGAGCCTCAGGTTCCAAGTGCCTTGGTGGCGTGCCTTTAGCTGAGAGCTTACCATCTTAAATCCATTCCAAAAATTTGATCTGCCCTATGGCTGATGAACCTGTTGCTGCCATACCACACATTGGCACAAACATACTGTCTTGCGATTGATGCTGCTTTTTTGATGTTAAGTCTTTCCTGATCCTGATGCCAAAGCCATAGCATTTGATTCTACATGGCAATTGGAAATTATATTTTGCTTTTAACCATTTTTCAGTGGGAAAGTATGAGCCTAGACTGAGCCCATAAATAAGCATTCAAAAACCTCTAGCATTTGACTTACCCTGGTTTTGCAGTTTCTGTAACTAACAGCAAATGGCAGTTAGTTCCTGGTTGTGCTTTCTGGCATTCTAATGGTATACTTTCTTCAAAACAAACAAAAAAAAGGCATTCAGACCCATTTCTTGATTGTTCTGGCATTTCAGCATTTCATCCCACAGAAATTTCAGGTGCCAGCATGAGATTTCAATACAGAAACTGTAAAGAAACTATGAGAATACAATTTTATTAGAGACCTATGCTATGAACTTTGAATGTGGAAGGCAAGCTCTAGGTGTTTGAGACCTACAGTAGATTTCAATATTTTACTTGCAAGTTGTAGTGGGTTGGAGCTGGCTGGACACCAGGTATCCACTTAAGCTGCTCTCTCCCTCTCCTCTACAAGTGGACAAAACAACAAAGGATTCATGAGTTAAGGGCTAGGAGAGATCACTATAATGGGCAAAACAGGCTCAAAGTGGGGATATTAATTTATTACTAACAGGATCAGAGCAAAAGAGTGAGAAGTAAAATTATCTTAAAACCACCTTTACCCCAATCCCTCCTTCCTTCCAAGTTCTACTTCCTCCCCTCAGTGATGCAGGGAGATGGTGAATGTGGATTATGGTCAGTTGTTTGTGCCACTCTCAGAGAGAGGACTCCTTTCCCTGCTCCCATGGGATCCCTCCCACAGGACACAGTCCTTCACGGACCTCTCTGGTATGAGTCCATCCCACAGGCAACAGTTCTTCACAGATTGCTGTCACGTGGGTCACTTCTCCATGGGGTGCAGTCCCTGACAGGCAAGCTGCTCCAGTGTGGGTCCCCCACAGGAACACAAGTCTTATCAGGGAAAACCTGCTCCAGTGTGGGCTCCTCTCTCCCTGGGCTGCAAGTGCCTGCCAGGACACTGTTCAATGATTGGCCTCCCATGGGGTGACAGCCTTCTTCATGCATCTACCCACTCTGGCATGGGCTCCACCACGGGCTGCAGGTGAATATCCGCACTCTTATGGTCCTCCATGGGCTTCAGAGGCACAGCTGCTCCACTATGGTCTGCACCATGGGATTCAGGGAAACCTCAGCTCCGGCGCCAGGAGTACCTCCTCCCCTCCTTCTGCACTGACCTTGGTGTCTGCATTGTTGTTCACAGAAACCCAATACACAAGTCTTCAGGAATAACTAAAGAGATGAGAGTAGGCCCCAGGTTACAATTGTTTTTCACCTGCTAGTTCAGACTCTTGATCTTGCTTCAATTACCTGATTTTCATTCCCTAAAAATGGAAATTTAGGAATTTTTATTTTAGATAACAGGGCTAATCAGCAGTCTGTGATTCATCTCTCCTGAATTTAGACAGCTGAATTTACATCTAAAGAGGTTGTCTAGACTCCTGGTGCAGTCACTGGATGAAAATGGGAGATTCTCAGGCATTATTCTCTAAATGTAGTTTAGATGCCTATCTTACAGTGAAAGGTATCAGTGAAATGTATAGTTCTCTAATGCCTATTCTCTCTCCTTTGACCACAGTGGAGCCTTGAACAAACTCAAATGTCTATTTAGTAAACACTTACATTTCCTTAACTATCTGTACAAGAAATGTCAATTTAAGTCTGCAGAAACTTAAGCTTTTTATAATACTGCAATGCTATTTTATTCGCTTTCAAAATACTTAATTCATCACTTAGAGTTATCTTTGGTGTGGAACAGAGGTACCAGCAGATACACCAAAATTTTAGATGTGAAGTTCAAGACATACAAAAGAGAAAATTTAGAGTGAAATCTGGGCAAAGTCCCAAGAAACAGCCATTGACCTTCTTACTTCTGTGAAAAGTGTTAGGCTATTTTAAGAGCCACTCTTTTTGATTGATAGCATAGGGGATTCCAGTCTGAAAGAGTACTTACAGCATGTTTAGTATGTCAGGCATTTATTATCTTACACATTCTTGTCTTTCATGTTTTCTGAAACCTTTCACACAGCATGTTTTAATATTCTACTATGTCCTAAATATTTCCTTTCTTTCATATTTATACTTATTGGAATAAAATCAGGAGTCATTAGCAGTACTTTTGGTTGGTGGTTTTTTTTTTTTTGGTAGAGTGCTTGATACAGAGAAAACTTTGTTCTCCAGGGGAAAATTCTACATTACCTAACGAAAAGCAGATGTCTGGACATTTACGCTAAGGAGACAAAGTCCATCACCTGTAGACAGGGAATCAGGCTGGAGGAGAACTGGGAAGGGAGCTGCTGCTTCTTTCAGTCACATTACTTGCTGTGTTGCAGCCTCTGCATACCAAGTTGTCTCAACTGAGCACTTGCCTGAAGTTAAGCAGTGTGAAGTGGAAATAAGTATATATAAAATATGTTTCATCAGAATTTACAAAAAAAAAAAGTCTGCTTACTAAAAACTGATGCGATGTTATTCCAGACTCTCTAGAAAATTCTGTACCTTTACTTGCCCCCAAACATGCAAAAGACCATGGAGCTGGTTGCCTTCTTTCCCCTGGCTTTGTAAAAGAATATCCACACTTACTTAATTAACAGATCCAAAGGGATGTCTTGGAATGGCGTCTTAATTTTTGTTTGCCTTCCCAACCTGGTCCTTCTGAACAAAATGGTTTAATGTGATGCATGGTATTGGCAAAAAGTAGAGATACAGCTGGAACAAAAGTCCAAACCTTTGCTGATGTCCATGGAAAGCAGCCACATGTCCCACAGGGCTGGTGAAGGTATTGGTGGAGTACATGGCTTGCTGGAGTGCAGAATGGCTTCCCAGCATGATCTTTCCCAAGCAGAACCAGCTCATTCGAATCCTTGCCTTTAGTGAAGAACAATTCAACATTACAGGAGTGAAGACAATATCCATGTAAGGAGGAAAAAGGTATTTAGGAAAGGAGAGGGCACAAACCACAGCAGTAAATCTGCATCTCTAACAGTTTTGATAGTTAAAGCCAAGCTGTAAGTGAATAAACATTCACTTGACAGCTACCCATGCGGTCCCTGGTGGCCGTGTTTGGGAATTAATTCTTTAGACGTACGTACAGGCTAATGAACTTGGCCATCATGTTTGTAGGCATGTAAAATCTCCTGACAATGCTTTCAGAGATGACAATGACACCAAATGCTGTTGAATAGTCTAGGTCGTCTGAACAGCTTTCTGCTACTCAGTACTACAGCCCTTTCTCTGCACAGTTGCATAGAGAACAGCTGGGTTAGGTAGGGATGTACAAGCATTTATCTCAGACACTTCAGATTTTTATGATTTCTTGAACCCACAGGATTCATTCTTTACTACTGTACAATTTTAGCTCTTTATAAACTTTGCTCCATCATTATTTTAATGCTTTTTCCTACAAAAGGTGGTGGCAGACTTTTTTCTTACTATTGCTAACATATCTAGACAGCTTTTAAGAGAAAAGAAGGGTCTTGCAATATTTTATATGATGCTGAACTGATGCTCTGCAGCGGAGTATTCTACAGGAATGGTGCAATATAGTATGTAGTGTTTAAAATGGGTCTATGTATCAACAGAGTATTGATGATAAAAAGGCTGAAGTGACCACTAGGTGGTCACTAGATTAACCCACACCTGTGCTAATGAGCAGAGTTTTGTTTTTCTTATGAGATTCTCCATCCCAAAGTAAGTAATAATGTAGTGATTTTGTGGTTAGAAATTTACTGCTTTCTTTGTCATGTTTGATGTACAGTTTAGGATTTGCTTACAAGTCATGGGGATTGTGTCCAAGAGCACAGTATCATTAGCATTTCCTTTTCTCAGTGTCATGTCTTTTGTCAATTTTGAGGCTATTTGGTTTAATTTATTCCTTCTGTCTATTGTGGTACTTACTGCATAGTTCAAGTATGTTTTCTGGGAATGCTTTTAGAAAGTTAAGGTTCAACAAGGTGCAGTAATATTTATACATATTTATGTATATTTAAGCATGAAATTAATTCTTTTTGGAGGTAACAGATAGACACATCCCTGTGGCTATTGCCTTTATATCATTGGTTTTCTGTATCACTAGTAATGAACTTGGCTGGCTGTCATAAAAAACTTCACTTCCAGAACAGGCAGAGAAATGTAATTGCTTTTGCAGAATTGCATACTGAATGCTCAAGGGCTCTCAGTGTATTTTATTACAGTTTCAGTTGACTGATGGAAATTAACCTTTTGTTAATCACTGTAAATGTAAAAGCTGGCCTTAGGTGGTACTTAATACAAAGACTACTGATGTAATTTATGCATGCAAACAACTAAGTAATTTTTTAGTGGTTTAGCATCTATTTTAAAATCTGACAAATAAATACATTTCTTCTGACCATCTATAATATTTGTGGTGCAGTTCCGGTCACCCAAGATATACCACTCCTAAATTTGGACAGCGCAGAGGAAATATCTTTCAATTTTCCAGTGTTTAAACTCTTTAAAGCATCAGCTTCTTGAAGTAATTATATTATTGTCACTTTTGTCAGTGATTTATCCAATCTTTTAGTATCTGTCATGTGTCCTGCTTAATGAGATGGATATTCATGCCAATGATAATATTAATAACTATGGCCATGCCACCCTGACTCCCGGTCCTGTCAGATCTCAGAAGCCGAGCAGAGTCAGGCCCGGGTAGTACTTGGATGGGAGACCTCCTGGGAATACCAGGGGCTGTAGGTTCTAGTCCTGAGGACTTCACTGTCACCATCCAAGCTCCCTCAGCCATGGCAGATGAACCTTAGGAGTTAAACGGTGGGGCCAGTTCTGCACACGCTGTGCCTCACCTAAAAAGTCCACTGCGAAGGCTTGAAGGACACACCCATGTGGGTAGAGCCCTTCCTAAATCTTCGTTCATGAAGCCAAGCCATGAATAATAATAATAATAACCATAATGATAATTTAAAAAATTATTTTTCTGGAGATTCCTATAAAGAGTAAGCTATAATGTGTATTTTACATTTAGTTGTGAATGTAGCCCAGTAATAATGTCTAGCCTTGTGAATGTCATGTTCTGAGGGGATCTAGCACAAGATTAGACTAGTTTTCCATGACAGAATAAAACCCAAGTCCACCTTGTGTTTTGTTTTCTGAGTAGAGGAACCAAGAGTAACAGATTTCACTTCACATAAACATTTTCATTAAAGTATTTCTGGGGTACTAAGAAAATGAGGCATTTTCATAATATAAAAACTATTTGAATGTCAAACTGCAGTTTTTGTCAGTCTTTTTTAATATCTACATTTTGTGGAACCTTAGTTCACTTGTAATGCTTGAGAGTTTATTATTTATTCATCAGCACCTTATGTTAGATAGCCTTGGTATCTCAGCTCTCTGTAGCAGAGCATGTTGATTAGTGTTTTCTAGGAAGATTTGACATAAGTTAGGTTGATGCCAGCAGAGAGAGGTGGGTAGCAGATGTAGTGCATTATCACTATACATTTTAGGTGTTGACAGTAACAGAAGAAAGCTGACAAAACACATCTTGATAACTAATACCGCTATTACCCATGTCACTTTTATCATTAGCTACTCAAAACATTGACCTAGGACTCTGATTTGATGTTATAAAAAATTTGGCATGTATTGACATACATATCATATTTACTTTGTCATGACAGTCCTTGGCAGGAGCAAGATTATTGTATATTTCTTCAGTTCACTTGTTAGCATTGTCCTTAACATCTCCTTCAGAAGGCAATATTTATTTTTGTGTCTTGTTTTTTTTTCCCCTCCCCCTTTTTTCCCCTGCTAGTGACAGAGATAGCATTAATTGGTTTGGATATGAAATGCTTATAGGTAACATTTTCATATGAGAGGCTGTCATACAATTAATTTTATTGCCAGCAATTCAAGATGTGAACAGATTCAATGTCATTCAAGGGTTTCTCCTTTTTCAGAATACGAAACCATCTTTGATGTTTCCATCAAAATCATATGGCTGGAAAAACATACTTTTTCTGTTGAAAATGGAGTCATAGTATTACTAGTGTAATGACTGATATATTTTTAAAATGTGCCAATCATTTGATTGCAATTTCAAATTGATTAGAGGTTGCTAACTTGTGAATGTGAATGACTGGTATGAAACTACTAGACTTATCTAGCAGAGGTATTCTGTAAAAAACACACTGTAAATTGCATAACTCTCCAAAGTACAGGAATTTGAGGGGAATATAACTGGCATGGACTCTGATAGATGGTGGGAACCTGAGCTGTGAGGAATTTACTTGCCACCCTAGATCTCACTGAAGTTGATTTGGCCATAGACTTTCATTTTCACCATGTGGGTACTATGGAAGGGTACAATAAGAGTGGGGGTTTCTCTAAAGCATAAACAGTTCAGCAGTACAGGAAATAAAATTTGAACAGAAAAGATGTTTTGTGCTTGCTGGGACCTGTGAGTCATTTGGGGTTGGACCACAATGGCTCAGTCCAGCATTGCCTTTGCAGCACTAACCTTCAGGTGCTTTGGGATCTCTTGCAGCCGCTGGGCAGTGCTACATGCATGCTCCCTCTGAAGCCTGGAGGGCCAGCCATGTTTAAAGGAAAGGAGGCCAGTGCCTCCCACCATGCTGTTCACCTTCTAGATGGGAGCCACTTCAGTGTGGAGGATGAATCATTTGGTTAGCACAGAGCTCTGCTGTACTTATTAAATTAGGTGACATGCAATATAATTACCTTTTATTTCCATGGCTGCTGACCCAGACTGGTTCAGGTTTCCCGAGCTCAGGAGCTTAAGAAGGTGTCTTTTGGATCTATCTGCAGTAATCACCCAGGAAAGTTTTCACTCTAAAGTCATGATCAGGAGCTGTCTCAGGGATGCATCAGGAAAAGCCAGCTGTAGAAAAAACCCTAAACCCCAGCCCTTGAAAACAGTACACATCTGTCATGGAGCCACTGGGGAGCAGCTTGCCTTGCTCAGCATTCTCAGCTGTGACTCGTTCCAAATTTAGGCCTCTAAACTAGGTATCAGTTTCTTACAAGAATGAGGCTATAAAAATTGCCACACTGGATCGGCCAGAGTCCCTGGCAGGTCTGGTGTCCTGCCTCAGGCTGTGGCAAAGAGCTGACATCTAGAGAACAGTGTGAGAAATGGGCCAGCATTATGAATGGAATTCAGATGACTTAATTTGAAGGAGAATTACAATACCTCATCATTAGGCACAGAGTATGTCAGTGAGTTTCTCCTAATGAAAGTCTTTCCTGTTGTTGAACTAATTGAATATTCACTGAGCTAGGGTGGGGGACCTAAGCTGTCCTTTTCATTCCCATGTCCTGATCAACAGCTAGTCCTTAGCTACTTCTGCATTGCCCTAAATGTTAATTATTTACATGGATGTTTTTGTAGAATTTCTATCTATTTTTAAATGGATCTCACTGTGTTACTTCATACTAACCTATTTTTTATTGGTATTTTAACTTCTTTCCCCCTGAATGTTCTTATTGTGAGCTTGTTCCCCCTAATGATTCAATTTTCCTTAGAAAGTTTCAAGACACTTTTAATGGTTGTCTGCATTCTGAACGGAATTTAATTGAGTGTTTGAAAACCTTTTATATTTGTTGTCAAGATTTAACAGCTAGCTAACATTTGGTGGCTTTTTTGTGCACCTTCTTTTGCTGCTACATTAGTAAATTACATTCTTTGTATATTTTTCAAAGATATCATGCCTTTATTTTAGATTTCATTTTTCAATAATTATATTGTGATTTTATAATTAGAAAAGAAAGTTTGTGCATTGAACTATCACTCATTAGGCTCCCAGAAGCTGTCTATTTTAAAACTTTGTTAGTAGATTTTTTTGGGTGCTGGTGAAGTGTGAACTCAATCTGAACAGAGATGAAATTTGAAGTCTTACCAGAGAGTTTATTTTACCAATTAGTTGTAATGAGGGTCACATTGTATAAAAATTCTTACCCAGAATATATTTTCTAACTAATTTGTATACCAGCTGTTTTAAAGGGGTGACAAACAGAAAAAAAACCCACAAAAACCAACCAAACAAAAAACCAAACCAAACAAAAATCCCCCAAACAAACAAACAAAAGTGTGAAATATGTTAGAAGTGATGCAGAATTGCAGTCTTGATGACTAAGAAATCCTGAAATGAGTTTTTCGTGATATTTTGGGCTTCTTTTACCAGATATGAGAAGTCATATGAATGCAACTGCTCGATTAACACATCCTCGGTTAGTTGAGACAAATGCTCATGCTGTCCAGGGAAGAAGTAATGGTAGGCTATTTATATAAACCCATTTTCCTGATTTTTTTTTTAAATTTTATTTTGCTTTTTTTGTTTTGCTGTTGCAGATATCCAGCAGCTCACAGATCGTTGGTTCACTATCTTTAGCTCCACTGACAGATTATAACCCTTTAAAATAGACTCACAGTCAGGTGCACGCACTCCAAGAGAGATAAACCAAGTTAAGATGAGAAAAGCAACTTCTGAAGAGTACCACTTGGGTAATTATGAGGGCTGAAACAAGGTAGTTGTTTAGAATTTGGTCTTTTGATGTGATACAGCATAATTCTTACAGAACTGTGCCTTTCAGTAAATACACTTCAATCATGGAATGAAGTGTATTTTTAAGTTGCAAGGTGCAAATATATGACAGCTCATTCTATTTTTAGTTTTATGTGATATCAAAAACTTCATAATTTCTTGCTCAAATCAAAATTTTTCCTAGGTAACCATTAAAAAACTAGAGTTTCATGTGAGCAAGACCTAGTTTATTGTAATAGGACAAGTATATAGTCTGCTGACCTAGCTACTATTTGCAAAAGCAAATCCCAAATTCTTGACACTTCACCTCCACCCACATAGCATTCTCTGGTCTTTCATTTTACAAGCACACGCGCACAGACAGACCCATAGTTTCTCCAGAAAGCAGTCAAAGCCTCTTACTCCTGAATGCTCCACTGGATGTTTGAGGTTCTAGTGGAACAGTGAAAGCATAATCTCTGTGAAATAGTTTATGTACTGTGTAGCAGACAAGGAGTTCTTAAGCAAACCTGATTTTGTTTCTGTAGCACAAATCCTCTTTCTAAACCGTTTTTGCTGCTGAATTCTGCCAAGAACAGCTATAAGCCAGTGCAGCCTTAAATCTTGTGTTTATTTATTGTTGGTGAGAAGCCAAACGAAAATGTCTGCCAATTGCTTCTAATCTATTTGTGACCACATTTGTTTCTCAGATGCATTGTTTTGGAAGAAGAGTAAAGGCTGATGACAGACCCTTCACTTGCAGCCTTATGGCTTGTTTGTGACCACCAGGTGCTGCAGTGGGGCTTTCCTGCTTGCAGGTGAAAGGCAGGTTCTAGTGAGTGATGTTGAACAAATCCTGTCATCTCAGAGTTACCTAAAGCTCCTTACTCACTCCTCAAATCCTTCATCCAAGGCCTTTATGTCAGGATTTCTGTGCTAAATGCTTCTCTGATCCTGGAAGGTCCTATCACCATATAACATTCAGTAACTGGGTCTGACATTTCTGACTAGGAAAAAACTTTATCTGAAGGAAAGTTTGTTTTCTGATGCTAACGGAGGAAGACATCTTTCAAAGCTTATGCTGAAAAAAGCTAAGAAAGAGACATCTGAAAATAGTCTGGTAGCTGGGACATTTGTCAGTGCTGTAGAAAACTTGGGGAAAGTTTCCATCTTGTCCTTCAAAGAGAGGCATATTTAAAAGCAGTTCTCATAGAATCATAGAATCAATTGGGTTGGAAAAGACCTCCGAGATCATCCAGTCCAACCCTTGGTCCAACTCCAGTCCATTTACCAGATCATGGCATTCAGTGCCATGGCCAATCTGCGTTTAAAAATCTCCAGGGATGGGGAATCCACCACCTCTCTGGGCAACCCATTCCAATGCCTGAGCACTCTCTCTGGAAAGAATTTTTTTCTGATATCCAACTTAAATTTCCCCTGGCAGAGCTTGAACCCGTGCCCCCTTGTCCTATTGCTGAGTGCCTGGGAGAAGAGACCAAGCCCCACCAGGCTAGAACTTCCCTTCAGGTAGTTCTAGACAGTGCTGAGGTCACCTCTGAGCCTCCTCTTCTGTCTCTCTGTTCTGGTGTTTCCAGTAGTCATTCCATCCTGGATTCAAGGAACATTCCAGATAAAAAGAGAATGAAACCAAGTATGTTCTGTTAAAAGGTTTTGTTCAAGCAAACTTTTTGAATGTGGAAGAAAATACTTAATTGAAAAATTCCTGGTCCACTTCAGAACTGGAAGGGAGATGAGATTTCCTATGTACAATGGCAACATAGAGTCAGATGAAGCATTACTGTATGCAACAAACCATAACACTGACTTCTGACAAAATTAAAGACAATCTTTTAAATTACTGAAATTTTATCAGCTACCAGTCTATTTGGTAATTTTCTACAAGAAATGTTTTTGGAATAACAGAAAAAAATAAGTACTTGGTACAAGAAGGCTTTTGAGTTACTTTCAAAAAATAATCTAATTTCCTTAACTGTCAAACTCTTTCCTCCGTGCCAGTTCCTGGCTAGTTAACAAACCAGACCTAATAGATAGGGCAGATGCAAAATCAGACTGGAACTGGGAGACAAATAACTGCATGAGGGAACTACTTTTTGATAAGAAAAATATCATTACTTACCCTTCCTTTAAGAGTCAGAGAATGAGTATTTCAGGGAAATGGACTGGTTAGGTGGGCAGATCTGCCTTGTCCTTTTCTTGAGTGCCTGAGCTCTCCCACTGACCTGTAGTCTTTGCTGTAATCAAAACCTCAGCTGGATAGCATTGGCAAGACTGAGCTCCTAATCACCTTTTTTTTTTTCCTGAAGAAACAACCGTAGTCAGTAGGAACATAAAATGTGGTGAAAAAACTTTGACATAAATAGTATAGTAATGTCTTTTTTTGTAAAAAATTAAGACTATATTAAAATAATTTGAAGTTTTAGCGCAAAGTGTGAATAATTAAAATTGCATTGGATTGCCAATGCATTGCTGTTAGTATGTTCTTAATACATGACTTACAGTTTTATTTTTAATTTTTTAATTATTATTTGAGGCTAGATATGCTTCTGTTTTATGTAAACTGATGAAGCTCTTCAGAAAACATTGATTATGAAACTTTCAGATTGCATGATGCCTTGTACAGACAGATAGGAGAGCTTTATTAAAAATGCTTGTGAAGTCTTAATATTGTTCACAAGTCATGTAATCTCTGGGATAAAGAATACTACCAACAGTCATTTTCTGATGCATAAAAAGGACTTTTATTAGGTTCAAATCTGTTGATTAACTTTAAATCTTCTAACTTGTCAAAACATTGGGTGAAAAAGTAATACATGAGTTATAGGTTCTTTCCTGTTGAATTTAAATGAAGGATACATATTTGGTACCCGGTTTAGTGATTCCTGCTCTTGGAAATGAAAACTATGACTGATATCTTAAACTAACAAACTGATAACTGAAATTATTTAAGTTTTTAAACTTTATATTTACCTCCTAATTTGTATAATTGGAATTGCAATCTTCATTTCTTCCTGAAATATGTTTTTCAGAAGAGGAATGAAAAATAAAAAGCAATCTCTGCTGGTAGTAAATGATGCATTTTTAGTTTTATTTTCCAGAGTTTTGAGTTGACTCTAAGTCATTATTCAGTCTCTTTTTGAAATCATGTAGAGTGTTATAATTGGGAGTATGATGATAAATGGTACTGCTTTATTGCTGGTAATGACAGAAATGAAGTTTAATTAACATCCAAGATATATTTCTTCCCTTTTCAGAGGTAAGACCTAGTTCAAAAACTCAGAATGACATCCATTTGCATTCAGGTCTCAGGTAAAATTTGACATATTTCAAATAAATTTCAGAAAAAAAGAGGTCCTAAATTTCAACATTTCTTCTGAAGTCTTGCAGGATTCTCCTTAATTCAAGCATTTTAGAGCATTGCCTTCTTCCAATTGCTTAGAATGAAGATACAACACAAAAGTACAAAAACATATGAATCAAGTACTAAATCTGCATTTTTTCTTACTACATGCAAGAATGCTTTCCATTGCATTGTCACCTGTGTTCTCATATTGGGAACTTCAGGAGAAAGTCTTGGTAGGAAGTAAATGACAATGTGTGGATTTTTGTTCATGAAAACTAAGTTCCCTGCCAGTTTTTATAATATGTGATCCTTTTGGTTAGTTCATGGCATCTATAGAGATAGTGTTACTTACACATATTTTCAACTGAAAATCTAAAGTATTCTTTTTAACATTGGCAAGGTTTTGCTTAAATTTGGAAGAATCTTCTTTAGAAGTCTGACATTAGTAGTACATTTGGTCACGAAGTACTTTCTCACTTTTCTAGATGTCCACTTCGGGTGTTGTAAATTCTGCTGTAACTTAAGGGCAGATTGCAAACTGGAAATGGAAATGAGTGACCAAGAGAAACCTAAGTGATAAGAGATTAGTAAATTACAGTAAATTTATAAAAAGAGCAAGGAAAGACTCACTGGTCAATAGTGTTAATTGGCACTGAAATAATAAGACTAAGAACATAAGACGAGAAAGAAGAAAACCTGGTTTTGAAAGTGAACAACATTATTTATTTCTCTCTTGTGGCAGAAGTATGAGCTGTAGGGCAAAAACCAGGACTTGATGTAGGTAAACATGACCGTCTGAAGGGGATAGTTTTAGTTAGGAAGAGCCACTTGACTGGACTCATGTGGGAGTTTGGATAGATGCCTTGTCATTCCTAGGTACAGAAACTGGAGAGGTGGGAGTTGTCTCAAGTTACGGCTGGCACGTGTTGACTGTGTGTTACCTTCACCAACACTAGTCAAATAATGTCATAGGGATGTAGACTATCTGGGAATATATGTTGAAGAAGTTACAGTTACCCATGGACTGTCAGAATATTTTAATATGGAGAAGGTTATAGGCACTTATAGAGAGCTGCACAGGAGGCCTGAGGCAAAGGACAGATTTCAGTTTGGAGGTTGCCCAGATTGTTTGCTACAGAAATTATGCTTGTTCTTCATGCAAAATGTACAGTCTGGTGTTCTCCTACAGTTCTTCTATTCTTTCTCCTACATTCTAAAATATCCAAAGAATGGTACATGACTGGGTTTAGCTGGATGATTATGCCAAAGTGGAAAACTAGGATTTTTTTTTGTTATGAGACAAAGTCAAGTTTGTAAACTGATAATTTTCACAAAACCACTTTTGTTCAAAAATAAAAATAAAATTATTTAATTGGAGTAAGTGTGTCTGTTCTTCCCAAATCATATGAAAATGACCCTTGCACTGTTAAACATGCAGTATTCTTGATATCTGGGAAAGCTCAAGTTAAATCTTTAAAGACAGCTGCTTTTTAATTATTAGCACAGAGAAGAAAACAAGATTCTGAGTTTATTGTTCTGCCCTCCTGTGAATGTGCAGAAGAAGCCAACAGCCATTCAGCTTTATCTTATTGTTTGTTAGTAGCTGAGTGCCAGAATAATTACTCTTTGTAGTCAGCATTCTTCTGGGCCCACACAGACCTACTCAGAAAATAGCTCATTAAAAGGACCTCAAAAATCCTTGCTGAGAAGGGGAAAACAGGACTACTACTCCAGTTCTATCACAGACATTTCTTTGCTGATTTTTGAATGTTAATTTTTTTTATTTATCTTCCAACTGTGCTTTACATACAACAGACAGCAGTAGTCTGGGGAAAGAGTCATCTGAATTATCAGCCCACTGAGTTTTACTAGCAGAGGACAGGTAAGAATGCTTTGTAGATGGGCTTGTATTGATTGTTAAAATCACTTGCAGGGATGACTGTAAAGGGTGTTACGGCTTCTAATGGGAAGCCTGTTGCTGATAATTCAGGATGAAATAATTTGTTTCTTAGTGATTAAAATACAAACTCTATTCTTCTATATATGCTTTGTTCAAAAGCTGAAAATTTACATCTGATGTTTCCAAAATACTCTATGTACCCCTAATTACCATCAATGAGAACTCTGTTCTCTTCTTTGTGGAAAGGAGCTGATCAATATGGGTTAGCTGATAGCATAAGACTTGCACTGTTGTCTTCTGGAATGGCAGAGAAAAAGTGGTAGGAAATTAACTACAAGCCCTCAGTCTGGCCATATATGAGTGGATAAAGGCTAAGGTTTTAATTTGCATGTCACGAAATCTATGACAGCATAACTTTTCTTTTTTTCAAAATACCCTTTTCTGATTGATAGAAAAACCTGATAAATCCAGAGGCCAGATGGCTTTTTGAGTCCTGAGGATCGTATTTGAGAGTATGTCAGGATCACTTAGGGAGATAACTCCAAAATATGAACCATGCCTTATTCACTGTCATTGATATGTGGGTGGCAGCTGTATGGCCTTTGAAAATTTAAGCTGTCAAGCTCTGTGTGTTTCTTTATATCCCTTGGATCACTGTTGCAAAGATATAGTTCCTTAATCCAGACAAGTGCCCAGGCATAAGATATAGCAGTTTGGGAAAGGAAGTGTCTATTAAAAATGTAATCCTTCAGAGATTTAAAATAAGTAAAACCCTGAAAGTTTTAGAATAATAATAGTAATAGAAGAGTCCAAACATGAGAGAGAACTTGATAGAATCTGTGCTGCCAAAAGCAAAGCCCATCAACCTTTTTTTTCCCTTTGCCAGATCAATTATTTTTAAATGAAGTTACTTTACAATTAAAACAAACTTGTCAAAAATATTTAAGCTCTCAAAACACCTTAATTTTTACAGTTTTCAAAATAAAAATATTTTTAATAAACTAAACTGAAAGGCTGTATAAAATTAAACATACTTTAAACATCATTTAGCTGAGCACACACTGAAGTAATAAGAGGAAAATTAGAGGAAAAAGAAACTTTTAGGCAAGCATAAGCAGTCAAAATGAGGAGACAGCTGTCAGTGGAGACATATGCATATAGTACCTGCAGGACATGTGTGAACATGCTCCTGTGTTTTGGTTTTTGAGTGACAGCACATGGAGCTGGTTGGTTTTATCAGGGGCAGGAGGTAAAATGACAGGAGCTGTTAACCTGGGGTGTGGGAATGGACACATTCGAGTCACACGGAGGTAGCTGAAGTCTCTGGGTGGGGAGTGTTTGAAACTGTCTTTTATCCTCTCCTGGAAAGAGTCAGTTTTCTTTGCTGAAAGGCCCGGCAGTGAGTGGATTTGAGCCTGAACCTGTGGTCCTCTGGGTTTGAAGAGTATTTTTTTTAGAGTTTGCTACAAAACCAGGTGACCTTAGTACAAAGGGCCATGCTTGTTCATTTCTTGATGTCATATTTGGATGACAGGAGTGTTCACACTCTGTGTTGAAGTGTTTTGGATAGAGTTATACTTGGGGAAACACAGAGAAAATACTGCTGTGAAACAAAGGCTGTTCTGTTCACCAAAATACTGCTAAAGTGCTCTTCGTAGCAGCAGGTTCACAGTGAAGCGCTGAGAGCCCTGACATCCAGCATATCCTCATGAAAATCCATGAGGTATTTCATGCACAACTGTTACCTTGGAGATGTTTAAAGTGTAACTCATCTGCTAAAGTGAGGCTGTACCAGTCTGCCTTCAGCTGCAGCAAGGCAGTTCTTCAGAAAGGAGCAGAAATATTGCACAGGTGGGAAATGCTGCATCCAAATCACTACCAAGCCTCAAGGGTATAGTGGAAGACCAAATACCCTGTGCAACTTATGCAAGCTTGAGAAACATATAGAGATGCAAAAATGTGTAGTTACTCTAATTGAATTAATAGCACTCTAATCACAGAGTTATAATATTTTTAATTCCCTTTTCCCAGACAGGGGGACAGGTCAGAGGAGGAGGCACTCATCACAACAAACATTTATAAGAACACTTTTTGCTATCCAGGATACTCTCATTAACAGAATGAGGCTGTTCTTATTAACAGCACATAAGTATTTACAGTGTTTGGTTACTCAAGCAGGTTTCTCATATACTCGTGCACTAACTCATAGCTGCCCAGCTGGAGCCACAGCTGACAGGGCAGTCCTTTGTGCAGAAGCATAAAGTTCTACTTCTATACCTTTGGCTTCTTCTTGGGTGGTCTGTAAGTGTAATTCTGCAGTCTTTTTCTTTATATAGCAGATACAGCCCTTTTGAATGGGGTACAGCTTGTTTGTTGCTGATTCCAGTGTGTCTTGGTGGTCTTGGGCAGATTAGGCTGACACTTGGTTTATAATTTCTTGTGTCCAACTGGACCACACATCTACTGAGTTTATCCATTTGGAAAAGGCTTTCATGCACTACCTCTCATACTTACCTTGTCCTCAATTTGTTATGTCTTAGCTGCTTCTCATTGTACTGGTCACACAGATGCACACAAACTCTCACATACATGGGTTTTATATGATGATGTAGTCAAACTGCAGTGATACTCACAGTTAAAACCTAAATGGTCCTATTATTACGGTTCATTCTCCATGATCATACAATTAAAACCAAACTAGACAAACTTTCTCATTTCTACCACTTCTTTTATTTTCTAGGCATTGTTAATGGAAGCTGTCAGCATCTCCAGTTGTTTGCAGAAAGGTGTATGATGTTGATGGTGGGGCTTACTGTGCACTTTGAGCTCACTTGACGTCACTTTTCTATCTTTGCTAACAGTTTACTTGTTTGTTTTTCATTTGGATATATTCTGCATCCAAATTCTATGATTTTTGATGTGTTTTACATGTGCTGGATACTGGTTCTCTGCTTCCTCTGTTATTGGTAATACCAGCACACAGGTATATACTACTGTGATGAGTACTAACTGATTATGACTGATTTATGCTTGTAGCTCTAGGGCCCCTATTCCATACTTGCACTTTCAAGGCTTCTGCTTTCATCATGTGCTTGTACTTTTGGGAGCATCTTTCAAAATCCTCTATTTTTCTTCCATAGTCTTCAAGCTATGCTTGAATGACGTTTTATTTTTTTTATTCAATAGTACAAAATTAATGGTCTATTTGGAGACACATATAGGGATATGTATAGGCACAGATGTGAATCTGGGCACCACCTGCTTCCAAAATATATTGCTTGCAACAACGTCACTGATGTGTTACCAAACTTGCTCTGCAATGCATTTTTTAGAGAGAAACTGCTGAGATGCTCATCTGTGGTGGCAGCACCATATGGTTTTGATTTTCCTGTGGTGCTGAGGACAGGACTGCCAATGCTCAGTGGTGTGGTGATGGAACCTCACCACAGGTGAGCATCAGCTCTACGGGGAGAGAGCTGGTCTGACTGGAATCCCCCTAGTTCTCAAACACTCAGATATCTCGAAAAACCAAAGGGAAAATGGCTGATGATTGATGCTGTAAAATTCAAGTTCCTTGCTAGCATCATCACATAAGACTGATCTCTCAGCTCTGACAGATATAAGTAGAGATTTATTTCTACTCTCACTGCTTGGTTTGAAAACTGCACCTGTGTGTTGATATTCTGGGACACTCTTGCAAGGGCTGTAATTCAAGAAACTTTTATAGGAAAAAGGTTATATTCTAACTTGCAATTTCTCACTGAGTACTTGAGATGAGATGTTAAAAAAAGGACTGGAAAACAGATCTGTTGTGCCTTGCTGCTTTTACATTAATGTGACTGAACAGTCTGCAGGCTTTTTGTTGGTCAGAAGTATCATGGCACTGTATAAGCATGTATTATGTTTAAACATCAGAGTTTGTAAATATATTTGTGCATGTGCTAGTATAGATGTCCTACATGTGAACTCATAGGTCTTATGACCTTGTAAGGACCCCAGTTTAGGTGTAGATATTTTTATGTATTTACAGGCGTTGGATTTGATATGAAGTCTCCCACTTCTACCTACTAATGTATTTGGTCAGCAGTCCCTGTGCATGTTAGACAGCACCAGTTTGGTTTTTTTTTTTATTTTCTTCTGCAATCAGACTTCAAACTTTTTCAGTCTACTTTTGTCAGTCCTTGACTGCCTTCAGTGCAAAACCAGATGGCAAACCTGCCCACACTAGTGCAAAATCAGCAGAAACATTTCAGCATGATTTCTAATTGATCCACACAGTAATATAAACACAGGATGGAAAGAAAGAAGTGGTGACTACCTGCTGAGGGAGAAACTAGAGGCAGTCTGGGTGTGGGACTGCTTAGCTGGGAGTTTATGCATAGGTGATGGACTAGAGCAGCTTGGGATGTTACAACAGAAGTGGAAGATGTTGTTTCTTAGGAGGTTTAGAAGACTGGAGCAAATGAGGGCTTTAAGGGTGTCAGCGATCCTAAAATATGATTTAAAGATCCAGGTCACCTTAGGGTCTAACATTTTATGACCATTTACTCAAACTGCATTTAATTGAATCAGTTAAGCATAACAGGTAAAGTATTTTAACTCATCCTTTGCAAAAGGAGGAAATTCAAGGTAATCTTTACTGACTTCTCATCAAACTTAGCTGCATATGTGTAAAGCAGTATGAAAGAGCTATTACAGTTGTATAAAGTCTGCTGGGCTGAAGAGCCAAGTGAAATGATGTTTGAAAAGAAACACTTCATCTGAACAAGCTCTTGCATTTTGAATAATAGATTACAATTTTATACTATTATTCATTTGCTCTTTATAGTGCTTTACACACATTAATTTCAAAAGATATTTGTCTGCATTTTAGTTTGTGCTGCTTTATTGAAAGAAGCAGAAGTGATTCACTGAAGGTGATACAATGAGCACATCACAGGACTTGGGGAAGCTCCAGCCACAACTGTCACTGGGAACTTTGGCACAAACTTCAGCTTGGCTGTAATTTCATCCTGTCCTTTTGGAACGGACTTAGCTTTTCCCCTGAAGTTTCACAGATACAAAGTTGGTGTTCAGATAATCATCTGAGGCTGTTTGTAAAAGGTTTTAGATAAGCCAGAGCTCATATTACACAATAAACAGCTAATCTATATTAGTTTCCTGTTATAGCTATAATAAGTCAGGATATGAAGATAGGCTGAAAATTCTTTCATCTCATCTACATCTCTGTAGTAGACTAGACTTTCTTGAGGAGTAAACAATGTGTCTGTGTGTTTTGACTTTAGTCTGAATAGAGAAAAGGAGTTTAAGAAGAGGTTACAGAACCTGGGCTGCATTTTTGAGGGCCCCTTTTCCCGACTGGGTGAATGGCATTAGCTGTGCTCTCTGAGTGTTAGAGCTATATTTATCATTCAGGAATTGTGGGCATGTGAATTTGTTCTCTGTCCAAAACAGTGCTTCAATAAACGTATTTCATGTTTCTATGTAATGATGTACACATTTACTATTTTATTAATATTTGCATGTGTATTTCCTTTTCTGTCCCCTAAACCAGTAAAAAATATCTTCAAAATGAAGTACCTGATGTTTCAAGAGTGAGGTTTTCTCAGGGTGTTGTTTTATTAGTGAAATGAATTACATGAGCAAATCAGTGAAGAGGTTGTAATGTGAACCAGCACATTCAATTTCACTTTATCAATCCGTATTTCAGAAGGAAATCCTAGGAAGCAATCATTGACAATGGGACCTCAATTTAAATTACGAAGTAGGCAGTATGCTGAATCCATATAGAGCATATGAGAGATTAAATGGAAGCATTGCCTTGTGTTCATAAGGTAACCGAGACATTAAATATGTGCTCTACAAGTAAGGACTGTAGAAGCTATGGTAATGAATACAATAGTCAATATAATTTAAGTTACTATCCCCAGGGCAGTTGTAAATCGATGGTACTAATTATGCAACAAACCCATTTGTAAATGGATTACATAGGAACTCATGGAAGTCATCTAGAATAAATTTTGTGTTTCAAAGCTATTTGGCAACATATTATGCAGCAGCCAATAACCTCTGATGGATATTCAAAGGTTATTTATATTAAGCTCTGTATTTTATGTTCTTCAAAGAACTAACTAACATGAAGGCTGCAATTAAAATAATAAATTATCTCATTGGGCATAAAGTATATTATATAATAGAAACCAGAATTCCTTAGTATTGACTTCAATATATGTCACATTTGGTATTTTTCTGCCATGGTAATTGCATTGATTCAAGTGAATTAAAGCATCAGTCACTGCATGGCATTGGATTCCTTCTGCTGTTACTACTAATTATGGAGAAAAGATGAGAAGTTTCATATATGTTTATATATATTTTAATTTTAAGCTGGTCCCTCTATCATCTCTATTATTTACCTGTATATGTCAGAGTGGCTATTAATAGATGTAATTAAATTCTGGAAGTCCAACCTGCAAATTTCTTTCAGTTCTTCAAGGACAGAAAGAGAGTGAATGAGATGAGTATATGAAAAAAGTCATAAAAATCCTCTCTATATCTTAAAATAGTATGTAACAGTTCCTTTTACTTCACATTGTATTTTTACTTAACTTTTTAAGTCTATAAAATTAAAATAATCACTTAAAAGATATTTTAAAGTGAGAAATATTTCTCTTTTGTTCCCCTCAATGGAAATGATTGTGTTTTCTGGATAGTTTTTGATATTTGATTGTTGTCTAGGTTTTTGTGATGCAGCCTAGATTGCATGACTAGTTTTACCTGCTGGAAGTTCCTGTTTCTCACTTGCTATGAGTGAAACTAAGAGGAGTGCGTTCCTGTCACTGCCTCACACAGTATCTGGCAACTTAAAACTTTCTCAAACGCAGTAATTCTATTTGCTTGTGTGTGCTTTCTGAACTCTAGGAAAATAATGTACACTAGGGAAATATAAATAGTGCCATGCTTTAATGGCATTTTCCACTTAAAAAAGTATTCTTAGTTGCCCATATTTATGTGTTTTCCAATCTTAGTCTTAGCTTGCAAGCAATTTTGATGATTATTTCCACAGTGTATTTTGACCGAATACAGCCATGTTTTTGTTGTGTATTCTTTAATTTTTCCACCAACGCAATAAAATTGGAAGTGCAAGGTAAGATACAGTACAGAATTAGGTGCTAGCTAGATCTCCTTATTACTATGCAACAGCCTGGAGCCTCTAGCTTGACTGTTTGTTTGTATTTCCTCATTACAAGTATGCAGATGAAATACTGCGAGTTTAACAATGTTACTACATTTGACTGGATATTACGTAAGTCTGTTGGTGTTTGGGCTTCCTATTTGCACACTTTTTCTTTTATAAGGAACATTTTGCACTCTGACACAAGAATACCCACTGATACAGAATAGCTGCTGTCAAGTGTCAAAAACAAGAGGGTGAGGTAGAGGGGGAAAAATGTTAGTAAAGACAACTGAGGTACCAGAGGCACAAGCTGCATTTCCTAATTAAAGATAGAAGATGAAAGCACAGCTATAGATCTGCAAGAAAGCAAAGGCTATCTCTAGCTGATTTTAGTTGACTCAAGTACTGTGTAGGACTTTAGTGAATCATGCCAGCTGTACAGAAATCACTAATGCTAATGTGAAGGGTGCTTCTGCCTGTGTGCAGGTAATCCTGCTTCTTGAAGGCATTTTTGGGTACAGCAGGTGCTCAGATGGAGCATCCCTGTCTGTATTGTAGGGACTGGCAGCTGATCGCTAGTGAGGACGCCCTCAAGTACTGATGGTGCTCTGACTTTTGTCAGGAGCAAGGATTAAGTGTTTAGTGTGCTGGCTGATAGTATTTAATATTTGTGTTGCTGTTTTATGAAAAACAATGATCAGACTCAGGTACCTTGGCTGCTGAGAGAAGGACAGACCTATGTTGTTTCTCCTGCACATAAAATAACACCCTGAGCTCTTGGCATGTTGGAGCATTTAGCAGTCACTTTTTTGCCATTGATTCAAGCCATGCATCATATACACTACTGTTTAGTCACTTGTGTGAAGTGGAGGAGTAAGAAAAGTAGGAGACCACCTTGCACCTGCACAGCTGGATGTGTCTGAGAGAGCAGAGTTCTCCCATATTGAAGAGAAAAGAACAGTTGGTAGCATTTGTACAAATAACATGACTGTTTTAACCAAGCACTCCGGGAGGCAGCTGTCAGTGGAAGTAACTGATATTGCTTGTAGTTTGTAAAACTGGATATCAATGTCTTATTTTTCATGCTCTAGCCACGATTCCACTCTGTTTTGTAATTGCTATTTATTTATGGATGCAAATTACAAAGAAGAATAATGAGAGTCACAGCTCTCCAATTTGTTTCCCTTTAAACTAGCAAGCAAGCAAAACAAACAAAAAAAAAAACCAAAACAATAATCCTGTTTTCCAGTGTGATTCAATACAGTTCGAGCCTCATCAAATTAGAGTTTATTGAAAAGGCAATTAACTGCCATAAGCTTTAAATCAGGTGATAAAACAGAGTAAAATCAATATACTCCATAGTTTTGAATCAGAAAGAAGGATTTTTTACACCAACAAGTAGTGGGAAAGTCAGCATGCCAGTTTCCATTGTTTGGGATGTGGTTCCCTCTATTTCCCTTGCCAGGCATTTGCAGTTCCTCTTCTTTATATCTGGAAAAGCAACTGAGAGTTGTAACATAGTGTGGACTTCTTTTCTCTCTCCAGTATCTCCTGTGAGGGAGATGGAAAGGATGGGAATGCACTGTGATAAAACTGAACATTTAGGTGAAATTACCTTCTCTTAGTCTCTTGTCTTTGGTGCATTCAGGCCCTATGTACGCAGACCTAGAGAGAAGGCAACATGGGGAGGGAGAAATAAGCAGCCAGACACACAATTAGTTGGTGTATGTGGCTGAATAGCCCATAGAAAATGGGAGAAGGTACTTGAATCAGAATTCATCACAGATATTGTTCAGAATTAACTCCATTTGAATTAGAAAATGTGAACATGTTTTGCTTTCTTTTTGCAGAGCAAATGTATTCCCAGTGTGGTGTAAGTTGTTAAGCAAATACACTAAGGGCTATAATATGCCCAGATACACTGGTATGATTAAATTGTTGTTCTACTGGAGTTAAATAAAGATAAAAACAGCCTTGAAATGAATTGAATATGATTTTCTGATTATTTTATGGAAAATTGAAAGAATAAAAAATGTTTGAACAAATGTCCTGTCTGCTGTGCCACACCACTAGAATATATAGGATGTTGATGGGTACAATCAGGGCAGTATTTTGTCTGTTAAAGAAGACTTGAATATGCAATGACCTGATAAAAATGAAACCAAACCAAACCAATGACCTGTATAGTTAATAACAGGATTGTAATTTACATAGATTATTAAATATTACTAATGTTCTTTCAACTCTGGCAAAAAACATCTTTATTTGGATAAAAATGTTGAACTAATTATGTGTTTTGTAGGTTATTTCTCAAGAATCAGGAACCAAACCCTTGACCTTCACATTTGTGCCATCCATTGGACGACTTCCAACTCATTTTGAGGTTGTGGACATCTCTAAGTTTCTTGTGACAATTCCAGAGGAACCAAAGGATCTGAGCAATCAAAAAATTGTAAATAAGGTAGATTTTTGTTTGCCTTAATTTTTCCACTCTTTCAAAACATATTAAAAAATTTATTCTAAGCATTGCTGAGCTGAGGCTCTTTCTCTTGAATGGTTTCTTGGCTTGTGCTTGCTTTTAATTACCAAGATGTAGAATAATTTTGCAAGAGAAGGCGGATGTCTGCTCAATAGCTTTTTTTTGCCTTTGGCAGAGTTTATATTGGAAGGAATCTCTTGCCCATCTCAATACTGTACTCTGTCAGTCATGCAAGGCTATATTCTTGGCAGATGAGGGGGAATTCCTTACTGCTCTTCAAGACAGCAAGGGTGGTGTGCAAAGGATGTTATTGCATGAGAATTGATCAAGAGCTGCTCACTGGATGCTGGTGTCAGCAAGTGCCAGTGCTGTGGCTTCCAGCAAAGGTGCCAATCCCTTTAATAGCTGTGCAGTAATGCATCAAAGTAGAAGCAAGATTTTTGTTTCAGAAAGCTTGTCTCTGTGATTTCCTGCAATGGCGAAGCCAGCAGCACATCATTCCTGGTTCTCCTTTGTTTAGTCAACCCACAGTATTTGTTATTCCTTTCCTGCCTCACAACAATTAATAGCCTCTTATTTTATTCCATGCTGCCTGAAAGGCTACTGCAACCCTCAGGTTAATATTAACACTTACGGCAATTCTGCTCTTGGGTAAGAGCTCCTTCCATGGGACGTTGCTGGGGCTACAGTCCTGGGTGCTCTTCCATGTAATAAACTTTTCTCAGGAGTTCACAGCCCTCTGACCTGAACATGCTCCAGCATTTTCAGTGTCCTGTCTGTCTAAAAATGAGTTAGGTCTGGGCAGAGGATGGATGTATTTGAAGAGACATTCACTGTAATATTATCCTCAGGATCATTAGTTACATTTCCAGCCACTCATGATTGGTTTTTCTGTAGGTAATGCACTGGGTAAAGCAGACTCAGGTCTTCCCATCATCCATCCTTCGGTGTTTCTTAGTATGCAGAGAATACTTTTCTGGCAGTTGATGCAGTACTGAAGCCTTCATAGCATAGATCAGCCCCTTTTCGAAAATGTCTGGAACCTGAACAATATTTTAAGAAACTTAGCAACATCAGATAATGAAAATAACACTGTAAAACCCATACTGGTGGCATCCTCCTTTGTGGTCCAATATTTTTTCAAAGAACTGAGTTCCAGGGACTCCTGGAGGTGCAAGTGAATTGGAAATTTGTAATTACTGTATTCCTCAAGCAGTATTCAAATACGATCCCCATCTGGAGGCTTCCTCTTGCAGTACACAGTGTGTCTATTCATTTGCCTTATTCCTCCTCCAAGGAAAATATGATTTACAATAGAAGTTTCAATATTAAATTATTTGATGTTGTGTATGTCATATGTGCAGTTTGCACTAATTCTGCTCTCATCCAAAGCATGCTTGAGAAGTGACATACTGGATGTGGAAATTGCATAAAATCCAAAGAACAATTGTGGTCTGTGTTGAGCTCTCTGACCTCTGTGTCTTTGTCTGCTCTCTTCAGAGAGTGCCTGTCTTAAGGGCCTTTGTTTCTTCATTAATATGTATAGGTTTTGTCCCAGATTTGTCTGTCATACTCCTCTGAGGAGCATTGTCTGCTCCCGTGGATCCCGCAGTCGGGATGCCTTCCCATCGTGTCCGGTGTAGTCTGGTCTGACAGCTCATTCGGCTTGGCTGCACCTTCCTTCTCAATTCCCGTGCCAGCCCCGGTCTCGGGCCATCGCTGTGGTGGGAGCCCCCTGTTGCTCTGTGAGTCACTGGGAAGGAGGCCCTGCAGCATGGGCTGGGGGCTGGAAGTAGGGGGCTCCCTGGTGTGGTGGGTGCTCATGCCCAAAGTCTTCATTTGCCCTCTGCACTTTTGGTAGCACAGAGCCAGCCACCACTGAAAGCCAAAATGACTTCACATTTTGGGGAACACAAATAAAATACAGTTATCTGAGATCTTTCTCCTTGTATCTTTTGCAGTCTGACACAGTCATTGATGAGCTGGCCTTAAAGAGTGGGGCCAGACAAGCCTGTGTGTCTACTGTCTGTACAGGCAGCACCCAAACGGTTTTCCAGTCCCTGGGGTGTAATTCAAGCAAAGGAGAAATGCAGGAGAATGACCTTTTTAAGGCTGAGTTTATCCTGATTACGGACTCCGGTGATGAAGATGAAGTAGCTGCTGCCTCGAACAACATTCATCAGCCTTCCAATGGCTATGGTCCTATCAGTGCTCAGCTGCTGACCACATCCCACGTTTCCTCTGGCACCACTGGCGATGGGCACCTTCCAGGTGCTGCACTTTCCCACAGTGCTACTGATCCACAAAAACACCAGGTAACCTGTTTTTTAGACTCTAGAGAAAACCTTTGCTTTCTAAAGCTTTCAGGACATGGATACTGAGGCAGTTTGTAAAGCAGCTTTGTCAATTTGTTCTTTAATTAGCATTTTTGTTGGCCACTTCTGTGACACTTGGACCTTAAGGAGTTGGCCCAGCCCTTCTGACTTACCACTTCTCCATAATGTTCTGGTATGTGCCTGGAGCAATAATGCAGATCTATTCTTTCCTTTAAGAGCAGCTCATCATGTTCAGAAGGTGTTAGATTCCTAACTAGTCTAAATTGGCTAAGGTCATTGAAATCAATGAAGCCTTGAGATAATTTGAATTATTCTCATCAGACTTCCCAGACCTAGATTTTTATTCTCAGCACCTTCTGCAGTTCTTTCTGCAAGAGACAGACTGTAAAAAATCCTATTACTCTGATTGTTAGTTAGCACTGACTTTGAACAGGTGTAAAGACCTAAAGATAAAAGTTCCTTTTATGATGATCTTTATAGGGTGCATTTATTGATTTATTAAATTTTAAATTCTCACTGGAATATTTCAAAAAAGGGTCTTTGAAATATTTCATTTAAAAAATGCATCCATTCAATCTACTGAATGAAAAGTTAATGTCTCCCATCTTGGAAAGAGCACTGATAGTATTCAGGGGTGTATATACATTGTAAAATTGCACGTTTAGCAAAATAATAACATCCTTCTCACACGGAATAAATTCAGACATTTCCTTTGACTTTGACAGGGTTTCCATCAGTTGAAAATGCAATTCTTCATGAATCATTTAAAACCAAAAGTTAAGCACAACAACTTCACTTCTGAAAATGAATAGGATTTCCTATCTTGTGTTGAAAAGCATTTGCCACTCAATTTTTCATTAAATTCAGTGCCTATTTTTGAATGAGTAAATTGTGAAAAAAAAATCCACTCTGTTTTGGGATTTGCAGCATTATGAAATGTTCATTTCTTCTGAGAAACTCCCAGTGAAGTCAGTGAGAACTTTTCCTGAGGAAGGTATGAAGGCATAGATAAGCATACATAGAAAAAGTAGCCTCTGAAGGAATACTTGTCCTAGGGAAATACAAATCTACTTTAGCAATGTTCAGATTCTGTCATGCTCACTTGAGTGGGATTTTTAAAAAGCTATTACAGAAATTGGGTGGATTTCAGAGTACTCTACAGAAAAATTCATATGCTAAATCTTTCTTAAGATTGCTGACTTCACAAGTAAAGAGAGATTTGGCTTGTTAGGTAAAAAAATACAGTTTGCACAGAATAAGAAATTAAGCCTAACTTTGCTAACTGTTCACCTGAATGTGAATGTGTAGTATGTAATAATGTAATATGGCTAATTGCATATCTCACCATGGTTCTTCCGTCACAAGTTTTCAAGACTGTAAATACTTCCTCAGTCTTCATTATCTAAGTATCTTTAGCCATCTCTATTGCTTCATAAGAAGAAGGTTTTACTAAACTGCCTTTCACTGTTACTCTGATTCTAACATGTTTCCTTAGGTATCACTCCTTCTGGTTGATATCTCATAAAGTATCATCAGTTCTGAAATACAGGAAAAGTATGTAAAGATTAAATAGTTGCATAGTTTATCTGTTGGTACATTTCCTTTGTAAAAAGGATTTCATATATGGGTTGCCTTGTCAATTCTTGGATTATAAAGGCAGTATCATGTGCCATTTAGGAGTTGTTACGTATAACATCATGTTAATTTAAAAGTATAATTAGACTATGCGTTTCCAGTCAGATGTGAAAAAAGCAAGGACAAGTATTGGGGAACGTTGTGTTGCAGAAGGGATCACTCTAACAGAACCAGAGGGCTTTTACAGCTTCATTAATTTCTGTCTTTGTTTAAATGAAAGAAAAAAAGACAATCATTATAAAAATTGGAAGCTTCTGTTGTTCTTTGAGACATAAATGGTCTGACTAATGTTGGAAACTGCCATGCTATATTCAAAGTCTGAAAAAGATAATCCATTTTTCTGGTCATATTTGGAACTTTTTAGTGATAATTTACTGTTTATATCTTATTTTAGAGGTTTTTTGCCCTTTTTATGTTAAAGAGTGTCTAGCCATGCAAGAGAGAGTTAGACTGACACCTGGGATTTTATCCTTTGGGATGAGTGGAATGTCTGCCCTCCTGAATACCAGGACATGAGCCCAGCCAGGAGAAATTTCTTGACTCACTGATCCAATTCAGCTACAGGAGGGTTAAAAACCTGTAGTGTAACTGAATAGAAATAAAAGGGAAAAAACTTCCACTGAGGAAGGAAGTTGCTGAGGAGAGCCCTACTTTGAACAGGAGGCTGGACTAGATGGCCTCTAAAAGTCACTTTCCAGTCCAATCTGATTATGATTCCCTGCTCCTGTAAATAAGAGGCTGATCATCCACAGATGTTATTAATACTCTGTTACAATAGCAAATTTTTTTTCCTGAACACTTGATTCATGGCTCAGTTGGCTTATCATATAAATGTTCAGTAATGTTTAAAGTGGAAGACTATTGCAAAGCATCTTCATTATATTTGCAGGAGCATATTTATTATCTGCTACCATGAACATTTTCCTAGCTTCTTATAAATTTTTCTTATTAAGTTTTAACTAATTAGAAGTCATTGGACATCCTGCTCTTCTATTATGAAGTTTCATATTTTCTCCTCATTTTCTTTTAATCTCTTGTCTTTGTAGGGATAATTTATCTATTCTGTTTTGAAATACAGAGATTTCATACCCGAGTTCTGTTTTGGTAGTTGATCAACTTCCAGAATTCCTTATTAAATTCAAGACGCTGCTCCAAATCATCAGATTTATTACCTCACTGCTTTCAAACTTGTTAAATAATGTTATGTTTCATAACATATTTAATAATAATCTTTCATAATGCTTTAAGATTGGCAAATTATTCTCAATTTCCGGTATTTTTGCTTCTTCTTAATTAGCAGCTTTTACAGCAAGAGTCATAATCAATAGAATATATGGTGCAGTGATATAATGGATGTTAATTTTTATATTCTGATATTCATCCTGTATACATCCATTGACTTTCCACTTTGAAATGGGACACCTTAACACATGTATAAAACAAGGGGAAGTTAGTGGGATGGTAAAAGCATTCTGATGTTTTGTGTTTATTTCTATCAATCAAAGCATTGATTTGGCTTTTTTGAAGTTATGTTAGACAGAAAATGTCTTTGGTTTACAAGGCTTGCTATTTATATGGTAACACTTAGCAGGAAGAGCTCACTCATTTTAAGTTGTAAAGGCTAATAGGGTTTTGAAGTGCATGTTTAGCCCATATTTAGTGTTTTAGGTGTAGTTTAGCCCTTGGAAACCTCTAAGTCTTGTTTTTTCATTGCAACTGCTGGTGTGTGCTCTCACTTGAAAATTGATTAGTTCTTATTTTTGTTTTGTGATGTATCATTACTATATTATATAAGAACAATAATAGTAATTCCTCTCTACTATGGGTAAGACATATGTATTAAAAAACCATAATTCATGGCTGAGCCACAGCCACGTGCAAGTTGTGTGTGGAAACTGAATGGTAGTCATTCATAGAGCTGCATAATCTTCTCAGAGTGTCAAACAGTAGTTAAATAGGTATTCTTGTATTTATATCAAGTTCAATGAAATTAGAGTCAATTTCCCTGCTTTCAAAATGCTCAGTCAAATGTTAGGTGACGGTTTGTAGCCTTTTGTTTTTACAGTTGGCTTAACTCACTATTTCATGCTGGTATGTTTTATTCATATTTTATATACCTCAGTTTTTAATTTCAGCATTATAACTTGTAAGATTTTAAGATAATTTTGTTCTTTAGAAGCATGAAACTATATAAAGGGTTGATAATATACTTGTATGCTCTAATTAGTTTTGACAAATCCTAATTAGAATAGACCTAAGAAAAAAGGCACTCATGAAAGAGCTTGTTACTGTTTCATTAGTGTATCAAAAGACTGTGGAGAAGGGGACAAGGACTCTTACATGCCTGAAAACTGTGAAATGCATTGCTCTGTAAATGAAAGAATAAGTGGAAGACAAACTGGGTGTCTGACTTAAGTAGTTCTGAGCATATTTCTCATTCTGATATCACAGTGCTGCAGAAGGAGTTGTTTACTGAATGAAAAAATAAGCAATTTACTTGAATTCCATTTTCAGAAAAGCTGCTTTCCACTGAACTGGTAAAGCGAGATGGGATAGTATTGCAATTTCCTCACTTTTTGTGTTGTTTATACGATGGGAATGACATCTCATGATTCTGGACACTCATGACACAAGTCTCTTGGGTTTTACCTAAAATGAAAAATACTGTAGCCCTGAACCTTGTTTATGTCAACAAAGCTGAGGTCTCATAAAACCAAAGTAACACTTAACACGTCTGCCTCAGTCATCTCCCCCAGAAAGCATTATCCATCAGGCTGTATGTCCAAATTTAAGATAGCCCTGTGCTTTTAATCCACATAGCAGTACTAACAGAAAGCCTATATGTGTGACCACAGGACTGAAATGTGGGGTATTTAACAGTTCCACAGGTTCCACCTGTACTAACATTTCTGTTTTTCTTTTTTCTCCAGTTAATTTCTACTCTTTCCACCTCTGATCATCTTTCCTCTAAACCACCTGCTGTCCACTTAATTTCTCCAATTAATGAGAAGGTAGCGTGTGGTGCCGTTAACATGAATCAAGCTTCTTCGCCGGAAGATTTCTATAACAAGTGGCAGTCAGCAACTGGGTTTTCTAAGCAAGACTCATCTCTCTACTTTCAGTCTGCTTCCCATAGTTCACCTCCTTCCATGTCTAAAATATCCTCTTCTGCATCAAAGAGTTGGTACTCCACTTCTCAGTTGTCTGATAATCTACAAACACCAAGTCTCTATACTCCTGGCTGTGTTTGCAAAATGGGAGACTTCACCACATCCTCTGTTCCAGCAAATGATCCAAGTCTTTACCTCAGTCCTCCATGTTCAGCTGAAAGTCAAGGATCTTCAGTTAAGTCTTTCTCTCCCAGTTCTTCCAAAAGATTGAAGCCTTTTTCGCCTCTCCCTGTACATATAATAACACATTCATTATCTCCTACCCCTAAACCTTTGTCTCCGCCCTCTCTTTATGGCTCCTCTTCAACCATATGTAGTATAAATGAGTCTTGCCCACAAATGTCATCTAGAGGAAATTTAACAAAGTCAGGAGTCAAATCCCCTCTGCCAACCAGACTGACTCTCTTAACTGCTATTTTGAGATCAGGCTCCTCTCAACGGAGACCTCTTTCTCCTGCTTCTTGTCCCACATTTTCTCCTAGCTCCCTTGGATCTTCAACACTTGCAATAGATCAAAAGTCCAAAACAACTCCCCCAACCCCCAAGAAATCTGTTTCAAGCCCTCCTATACAGCCAGATTCTCCCAGCAGGGAGGATTACTGGCTTTCAGGATGGGCTCAGCATCTGCCTTTACCTCCCAAGCCTCATTCTACCTCTCGAGCAAGGTCCCTTTCTCCTAAAAAGCATCTTCCAGTTCAAACACTTTCTCTAGAGTCCCAAAGTTCTCTGTCATCCCCTGTCTCCTCCCATAGAAGATCAGTTGCCTCTCCAGATTTGCAGTCTACACTGCCTCCTCCTTGTATCCCAGCTCACTCTGCCTTAGCATGCCCCACCTCTCGTTCTCCAGAAGGGCTGCGGTGTGCTGCCTCCAGTTCCCAGGCACCTCAGAAGTCTCAGAGAGTACACATTTATTCACCCATCTTTACCTGCCGGTCATATCCTTTGCTTTCTTCTAGCAGGCTTAGTGGTGTATTCTCCCCCACCTTAGAAAAACCCTCATCTCCTACCCCAAGTCTTTCGCACTCATCTTCTAGATCTAAGTCAGATTCATCCCAAATGTCTGTTCAGGAGATGAGTGCCTCCTCTCCTACCCCTTCAAGTGTCTCAAAGCGGTGTTCTCTCCCTCAGGCTTACTTTACCTCACCAGTTCCAAAACCTGATAATATTAATTCCCACCCACTGCAGTTTAATTCTTCATTGGTGCACACAAGTTATAGGTCTAATTCCTCCTCTCCAAGACCTGAACAATCTACCACCTCACCAGTGTTAAAGTGCAGATCTCCCATATCAGACAAGTCACCAGGTATACTGCCATCAAGACCGAGAGAGCTGACTTCACCACAGTCTTTTTCCCTGCCTCCTGACCATGACAACATCAAACCCAAGGTACTCTTGGTGCATGCTTATTTTCTGATAGTTCTTTGTCCCTGTAGGAAAAAAATCACATCTATGTTGCAGAATGCTAGTAAAATAAATGCACTGTGGAAAAAGTGTGTAAAAGAAACAGGTTTTTGTATTAATAGTGAAGATAGCAATGTGTTCTGTATTGTGGAGAAGATGCTGTAGGAATCCTCTAGCATAAAAAAGAAAATTATTTATTTATGAGTGGGAGGAGATACTACTAAAGCTAGATTTGTGTCCAGTGCCTTGGATATACATTTGGCACACTTATTTTTGAAGCTCACTGAAAACCCTGGTGTGTCAAAAATAAACCATATGAGACATGTTCTATTCATGATAATGGAAATCAACATGTGTTCCCACTGAAAGTAATAGAAGTGTGGTGATCTTAGGTGCAAGGCTGAGCTAGAAGCAGCTTAATCTAATTGAACTGGCTGTTCCAGTGATAAGGAGTTCCCAAGCACCTCATCTCACCTGTCCTTCTCACTTCCCAGGAGGCTTTACTCACCCCAGCTGTCCTGGGACTAGCTCAGAGGGACAATGGAGCTCTGCCTGAGCAGGGACTTTGGGCCTACAACCTAGCAAGGGAAGATAAGGACAGTCTCCTGCTTCTTCCCTTTCTTCTGTACTCCTTTGATGTTTGGTACTTCTCTGATCTTGTGCTAGACAGAGGATGAGGGGGAAAGGAAAGCCAAGCTTCCTACAACATGACCTACTGCAAATACAAGTCTCACAAACAGCTCCTGCTGTTTGTTATCCACCCAAAGGCGGGAGAGCCATTGCAGAATGAGAATAAGCAATGATGGCAATTGCTGCAGGAAGGCTTGGGAACCAGTTGCTCTTTAAATCTAAAGGTATATCTCAAGAATGAGAAGGGGAAGGAAGACTGATCCAAAAACATACGGCAGGTAGATGGAAACAGGAGGAGCTGCTGTGCAGAAAGGAATAGCTAGTTGCAGAAGGCATCAAAGTTGCAGAAGGCTTTCTGACCTCTTTTATCTTATCTTTGCCCTCTGTGATTTCCTTGTGCCTCCTCTAACTCATGTCTGAGCTTGCCCATCACAGAAAGTCTACAATACTTCATTGATTTATTTGCTCACAGCACAAAATTATAGCCTGGTCTGCCAGATCAAGTCGTGTCAGATATGTTCCTAACAGTTTGACCGTGGCAGGGGTGACTTGAACTGCTTGGAAAATGTTAATTGGAAATGAGAGGTTAAAATCAGCACAAAGTAGCAGTTGTCATGACTGGTTCTTTTGAAAACCAAGCAACCCAAGAGGAACCATTGTACCAAACACAGCTGTACAGTGTCGCTACACCCTGTCAGTATTACTTAATGAAACAAAAAGAGATGTAAAATCGTAGAAATTCCAAGAAAAAAAGCCCTTAAACAAAACTGGAAGGCATGATCAAGCCTGCAGATTGCAAAACAGTTGCTCTTCCTGCTAGTTGATGCAATGAGCACTGTGAGAGTCTCTGACAGTAAGGAAATTCTCCACTTATGAGACAGAGCTGTTGCCTGCGTTTATGTTTGCAGAGGTTATTATACCCTTTCTGACTTCCCTACTGTCCCTTTTCCTGCCAATATGGCTGTATCATGCTATATGGTGGCACTTCTGAAACTGTCCCATCGTGCCATGGAAACTGGGAGAGTGTCTGCCAGTATAACAGACTTGGGCCACTAGTCTGGTGTAATTTGTAATCATAAAGAGAAAGCTGGCTCTTCTGGAAATGTGGGAACGCCAAAATCTCTAAATCAGATGCAGCTGGGTATTCAGTGCAGGAAAAGTCTCTTGTGGCTTTAAAATGGGAGTCTGAGACTTTATTTACAGTTGATACTGTGCATTCAACACCCACCTTTCCTCCTGCCTTCACTTATTTCCATCTCTAGTTTATGGCATAACTCAATGATCTTTGCCAATGTGTTAATGGTATTAGGCTGGCTGATAACACTCCAGCCTCAAATCTCAGTTTAATTCCAGATTAAAAAGGAAAATTTTGAGAAGAGAGCTTTAACATCCTAAGCATTTAGGTCTCTTTAGCCCTAATTGGCTCTACTTTGGAATTACGCAAAAAGCAGGTTGCTCCACATGACAACTGCTGATGCATGACAAAATTTTTGCATGCATGAATATGCTAAGTGAACATTTTGGAAAAAACAGCATCTAGAAATTCTTGACTTTTGCATGTGTAATTTTCAACATTAATGTTTCTTCAAGAGTGGTTGCAGTGACATTAAGGCATTAAACCAACACCAGAATTCTGACATTAGGCGTACTTTTTAGTCTTCACATTAAACTGTTTCATTTGCATTTTATCAAAGCAATTATGCAAAAAGATTTCTTTAACGGAAAGCTTTTATATGTCTATGCCTATGTATGCACAAATTGATGCAAATCAAAGAATAACCTATGGATTTATTTAACTGTTTGTATATATAAACATGTGCTTTCCCATGGTTTATATTTGTTAATGATTTAAAAATATGAATATTTTGCAAAGTAAATATAAATGTATATCCACCAAGTAGTGTGAAGTGTGAACTTTGGGTGGCACAGCAACATAAAAGCCTCTCCCTGGTCTTTGTAGACACTTTGGTAGGGTCCTCGTGGACCTAACATAGCAAAATGGACAGTAAAATGCATCAGGGACAGATAAATTTCTGATTCTATGGGAATAGATTAGAATAACAACTTCCGACTGATGTTTGAAAACTCTTTGCAGTGGTTTCATGGGACATCACTCCTAAATATTCTTTGATTTTTCCTCTTTGAATGAAACACAAGATTGCATGTAGATCTACCTGAAACAGCTGGGGAACAAACTAACTTTACTAACATGGAGTTCAGCACAGCTGTAAAACCTACCACAAAGCAGGAAAGGTTACTCATGGTGAGCACTATGCTACCATTTTTAGTCACTGATCTCAAACCTTTACAGGCATGTATCTAGCACACTTTGCAATGCCCTGTGGGTGTCTTAGGTGAACATTTAAACAAAAAAGTAGGACATTTTCCCTGAAACTCCCCAGGCTGATATTTTCCCAAGCTTTGATCCTGGTGTTGGTTTGGTTTTGAATGAAACACGGTGCAGGCCAGTAGACCTAACACACCACGGCTTCTAAAAATTGCTGCTAGATTCCTGTGAAGCAGATTGTTAAATATATTTAGGCATTGAAAAAATAATTTTAAGTATTGTGAAATAATGTATAAAGAAACGTATTCATATAGATGAAAAACTGAAGTAAAGACTTTCATCTCAGACATTGTGATAATGGCACGATACATGTTCTAGAGTATCTGGAAGTGATAGAGCACACGAAAGCAGTATAGAAACTTTTACATTTTAACAGTCTGTAATGTCTTTGGTTAGTTCATATTGCAGTACACCTAACTTCAAAGTGATCATAGTATTTTTATTATACAAGATACCCATCTCATCAGATGTAAAAGCCTATAGGCTAGTAAAGACATTATATTTCATTTAGATGTTCAATTACACACTTTTTTTTAGTTGAATTTCTATTATAATCAAACAAGGATACATTTTGTGAGTATGCCTATTTTAATATTTGGAATTTAGGTCTTCCAACTTACTTCAATGAGCAGTATTTAATGTCTTATCTGCATATAGATTTTGTATAAACACAAATATATGTATGAAGCCATGTAGAGATGCTGTCTAAATGTTCAAAGGGCAGGATTAAACTCACATCACTTTTGACATTTGACATTAGATGTCCCAACAAAACTTGGACAATTCTATTACAGATAATGGAGAAAATATGGAATATTTACAGGATGATTTTATTTTACCTTTCTAGTTGCCTATTGCAGAATGAGATTAATCCTGTAGAAATGCCTATAATTATAAAAGGCATTAATTTTGACTGAGGCACCTAAATGGTAGACACCCAAGTGAGAATCCCTAAATCTCGTATAAATTACTATCCCAGTCTCCAATGCCTCTCCCACCAAAAAACCAGAAAAAGAGCTAATTTCCAGCATTTGCATTCATCTGCTTTGTCAACAGGTTACTCCAATATGAATGTTGTGAATATTGACTTCTTGAATGGCTGTCATTCTCCAACTTCTGCCTAAGAATGAGTGAAGTCAAAAGCTATCATATTATTATGTACAGAAAGAATGAAAAGGTTGTATGCTACTGTATTTCATGATAAATGCAGGGATGATATGTTTCTTATCTGAGTCAAAATTTTGCCCCCTCTGCTTTCATTGAGATTTGTAATAGATCTGAAGAAAAGAAAAAAATGACAAAAGAGCGACCTGAAGTACAACATGCTGATCCAGACTGTCATTTCATAATCACCAGTATTTACTGTTGCAGGTCATGGTACATTAAAAAACCTGACCTGATTAGGAAATAACTTTATTTCTGGCTATCATAGAAATAATCAATTGGCAACTTAAAGTCTATTCTGGTGTAAATTTGTGATTTATTAATTAGAATTCTACCTAAAAGGGAACAATGTAGCAAAATCCTATTTAATATTTTTTAAAAATAAATTCCAGCTGTCTTATGGTTAAGAATCCTAGCTCTTGAACTCATACAAATATAGAAAAGTCTCATCAATCTTTTAAAAAATAGTGAATTCAAGCTCTATAATTACAAAGAAAATATAAAAATACGGTTTCTAAAGAGTTAAAAACAACTGGGTAATCTAATATAGTCTAAAATAGAAATTGAATAATTATTTAAGGGTAATCTTAGAATTTTTGTACCCAAACTCTTCTATATTGTATGGTTTAGACTCTTAGTTCTATGAGCTTCGTTACAGTGTGAAAGTTCCTATACTTCATTTGAGTTATTTGTTTGGGTGGTAGAGTTACTTATTCAGGAGATGAAAAGCTGCATCAAGATGTAAATGATCTATCCACTCAAGTAATTCAGTATTTAGGATCCTAATCAGTCTCATTAAAGCCAATTATGGAAATCCCTCTGACTTCATGGTCCAAGTTCACAGCGCTCAGCAGCAGTTGTTGAGCAGTTGTTGGCAGAAATAGCTGTGCATTTTCACATCAAATCACAAGAAAATGTGGGAAGACTTACAGCATCTCCTGATATTCATCTAAGGATAGTAGTCAGCAGAAAGTGGTTAAACTTTTTTTTGAAGCTATAACCTGGTACAGGGAATTTGCTTTGTCCTGCCTTCATTCCTAGAAGCAAAATACATTCTTACAGGCCTTTAAAATCTTAAGAGAAACACTCATTTTTCCTTAAGAAATAGCTTTCCTAGGAAATATGTAAGCATTGTTTTGTTGCAATGTGTTTGCAAGACAATTGGAATTGTCTTTCATTCTGTCATACCTTTCCTCCCTCTCTCTCTCTTCTATCTTGTTTTACTTCTCTTCCTGCTTTCTGGTTTATCCTTTTAACAGTACAAGATCAAGACAAGCTACAAGGCTTTTGCAGCAATCCCTACAAACACATTGCTTATGGAACAGAAGGTTAGTGTTTGCTCAAAGACATGGGCATTTCATTTTGTATTTGAGATCATTCAACTCTATGTACACATTCTGACATTTCTGTTGGGGGATACTGCAAAATATAAATTCTGGCAACTAACTGCTTAGGATTATTATTCCACACATTTCCTAGGGTCAATCATTTTTCACTTAAGATCAAAGACTTCGCTAATCTGAATTTTTCAAATAAATTGACTGTAAAAAGAAAAAAACCCAAGTATCCTAAAAAAATGCCTTTTATGGCAACATCTCAAAGTCTGTTTTGATTTTGGAAAGTAACTGAAGCAGTTTTGGGACCTGACAATCAGTAGATCTTGGTCGGTTAATGATAATTGAACAGCTGTGCTTATAACAGTAAATTTAATGTCCCAAGATATGCAATTTTGACCATCTGTTTTGTTAAACAGTCAGAACTGTCCTGGCCATTGTTCTGACCTCTGTTAACTACCATTTTCCTGAGCACTTTAACACGTAGCATGGGCCAGCATATGTAGTTTGAGATAACAAGCCTTTTCTGTGGGATAGGTAGATAGATCCAAAGAACGGACTTTAGTGCATTAATTTACTACCAAAGTCACAGCAAACAAACTTTGAGCTGTATAGTCCTTATTTAGATAATGCAAACGTTGAAAGTCAATTGAAAATTTGAATTTTGCATGAAGGGTTCAAAATACCTGTGGATGTTTATTTTTAAAATCTTTTTCCCTAATTAGTTTTGCTCAGAAGAATAGCTCACTAAGTTTAAAAAAAATTTCTCTCATAAGCAATGAGCTACATGTCTTACATATTTAAAGACATATTTAATCATGCTGACATCCATTCTGTAACTTTATCAGAACACGCTTTCTCTTCAGAACCCTGTTCAGGAGCTTGGTCTCTGATTGGTTTCTTTAAGATGAAACATTCCTGATTACACATCTAAATATTTATTCCAATACACACCTCAGCTGATTTCACCAGAAGTTTGTAGAACCTAAAGATATTGAAGGGGATGAACTTAACTGTGTAGAAATTTTGAAGATGATAATTTTGTTCTTGAAGTATTACTGATTGTGATTTAATAATGATCAGTTCCTTGCTGTAAAGATTTTTTTTTCTGAAAAATAGAGGCTTTCCTTTATTTTCTGATGCTCTTTTCATCTTTAATGTTTTAAAGTAATTTGCAAAAAAAACTGATCCTTTCTTTACTTAAATCTTGAATGCACTAATGAATGTTATGTTTGCTTTAACACGCAATGTGGTGCAGTAGACATAGCTCTGCAGAGGAAAATAGCTGATGCAGGAGATCCTGCACCCCTACAGAATGTATTTTGGGAGGATTTTGTTTGAGCAGAAAGCCTCTTAGTGGGTGGAAGAATTTGGTGGACTCCTGAAGTGCCACTTGATAGCTGACTAGAAAGCATCTGGTTTGTGCACTCTGACACTGCATCTCTTTGCAAGCCAAGCCAGGTAGGTGACTCTGAGCAGGTTATTCACTCTGAAAGCACACTCCTAATGTGAACTAGTGGGTTAATGTCAGCTGTCTAATTTCACTTTTTCAGAAGAAAATTGGTTTCTTTTAATGATCTTGGTGTGCTCCTCAGGGCGTGGACTCACAACCTGCGTGTTACTTATCCCCAATACATAAAACTGAATTGTGCAATGTAATGTCAATATCTATAGAAAAAGTAAAAACTCCAAAGACATCTGTGTTTAGAAAGATTTTTGGTTACCTATTGCTTTATTGAAAATGGTAGTCTTGGTGTATCCCTCAGTAGTAAAAGCACCCATGTAGTACTAGTAAGAAATCAGTTCCCTGCTTCAGGATTTACCTTCAGGAGAGGCTCTTGACTAATTAACTTTGTAAACTGTATGTTTCAGCATGGTCTGACTACATTCTCCCATCCTGGAAATTATGGATAATAATCTCCTGTTGATCTATACCAGTATCTAATTGCAGTACCCCTAAGCTAGTCCTGTTGTGTTGGCTGGTACCTTTTCAGAGTATGGCTCTGAAAAGAAAGCATGAAGTGGTCATAGGGAAGACACAGGCCCCATTGTGCCAAGCCTTAATATCCAAATATTTTCCTCAAAAATGTTGGATATGGAACTCCTGCTACATTGTAACTCAATGACAGTAATTCTGTTCCCATTTTATGCAAAGCATTTTGTGCACTGGATTAAAAAAAGGAGGTGTTTAAGACAATAAGTTTTCAACTGTGCAAGTGATGTTTCATTAGCATTGAAATAATGGCTATGTGGAGAAGTTTTCAAGTGTCTTTTTTTTTTTTTGGCAAGGATGGAAAACGTGCAGTGTCTGTGAGGCACAGCTGTTACTGAGCTGAATTAATGGTTAGCAATAAAACATTTTTTTAGAATGCATTTTTTAGCCTAAGGTGCTAAAAAATTATTTTGCTGTATGATTGAATTGGAAATTCATATTGTCAGAAGTCAACTTTTTCCACTGTGTGAATAATTATATGACTTAATTTAAGTGGTCATGAGAAAAAAGATTAGTCAGAATTGTGATGTGGGTGATCTTAGTGACAATTCATCTGCAGTATTAATTAGATCCCATGCCAGAAAACTGCCACTGATGTGCTATGTAAGGTACAATGATTTGTCTTCCTCCAAGTTGTCTCCTTGTGTCTAACTTTGTTTCTCAAGTCATTTATTTTCTTTTACGTTTATGTAGATGCTTTAATTTCAGTCAGCATTGTTCAACTTATTCTTATGAAATCATTAGACTATCATCATCTTAATGCTTTTTCTAGAACATGTTGTTCTTGCCCTCCAGTATTCTTACTCAAAGAGAATTCTTCAAATATGTGCTATTTAGTAGAGAATAAAAGCCTGATTAACTATATATGTGGATATCTTGACTAACCCAGAAGTGGCTTGATCTCATCAAATCTAACTGGCATACCTCCCAGCTGTTGAGTTTGTATAAACCTGATGTTCCTCACATCACCTGTGCTCTGCTCAGAAAAAGCCCTGTACAGGATATCTCTTGGAAGATTGGGCTGTAACTTCCTTCACAGCCAGAAGACTAAAACTTGTTTTTAAGTCACTTATCCTCAGTATGATCAGGGTCTGTCAGGGAGCAGCAAGAGTGGGTTGCTTTGTAGGAAAGGTGAGTCAGGAGCTGGAGTGGCAGCAAGGAGAGCAGAACAATGTCCTCACCAGCAAGGGCACAGCTCCACAGTGCCTGAGCAAGGAAAGCAGAGATGCTGATAAAAAAATGATGATAAGCAGGATCAGGCAGCAGTGCCATTGTAGCAACACAAATTCATAGCAAGGAGGCAGATCTACAGACTGTGATAATGAACTCTCTAATCCAGCAGATGATAGGATCCACTGGCCAGAAGAGGAAGCTGAACACATTTAATATAGACATGAGGCAAAAAATGAACAGAAAGAATTAATTAACCATTAGAAAGATTTCTGATGACTGAAACAGGCTTTTTGTCAGAGAAACTGAAAAATCAAGACAGGAAACTTTTCTGGCCCTTCATATAGCAATTCCATGTAGTACTGTGCTTTAAAACAGAAATCAGATTATGTGAGCTCTGTTGTTTCTTCTGATCTTATTAACATTGAGACAGTGAATCACCCCTCTACTGACACTCATTCTTGTGTAGCTTCTCCAATTACACAGATGTGATCCTAGTCTAATTAAAAATTCCATTCCTAGTCAGGTATTATTTAAAAATCAATGGGTCTATTATTTAGAGGTTGTATTTATCAAGTATCTATTAGAGTATCATTCAGTAAAAATTGATAGGAATGAAGAGTTTATTTCAGGGAGCTACAGAAAAATTCATAACTTTAAATACCTCATGGTAAGAATGAAAGACAATAATTTGTGCAGTTGTAGGACTAAATGAAAGACCTAATTAGTCTGTAATAATAACTAATGTACGAGCAGCCCATGAGCTTCCTCTTTCCTTCAAGGGCCTTAAAAGTAGACAGTCTCTTAAAACAGATCTTACTTCATCTTCAGAATTATGAAATATTAGAGATGCAATGCAAAGACTGTTGGAGGCCTTGGATCTGCAAGCCAAAAAAGTCTTCTCTAACAATTTAGTGGCCTTTGGTTTACCGCAAGGTCTGTGCAGGGCAATTTGGGTTTGCTATATTTGTCCAGTTACACACTGCCTCTTATATGGTGATTGGGACAAACTTCTCTTATCCCTTTCCTTATGCGAAGGAAACCTGGGCATTCAGCCTTGTGGTGGAAGAGACACTGCAAATGTTCAGCTCAGAAATCCCTGTCTGAACTGGGCATGAACTGTGGGACACATGTCACATCCCAGGATGGCAGGGGTTCATTCTTCTAACAAAATACTGGAGTTTGTGTCTGGATCATTTACCACTATTCTTGCAGCTCTGACAACAGCTTTCGCAATCAAAAGGGAGGAAAGAGGAGGGCAGGGTTGTAGTCATCACTGATGTCAATGACACATATGCATGACACCATGATGCACACCTGCTTCACAGCTGAGATTTATGCCACACTTAATAAGTCTTCTGAATAACATTAGGTATAACAGGCTGTGAATGGAAGAGGTGCAAATGTTGACTTATCTGGCTCATATTTATCAACTAGTTACAAGTAGAGAACAATACTTTCAATTAAAAATAAATGTATAAAAAATCTTGTCTTAAAGAATAAATATTTTAGGTGATTGATTGTGTCTATTTATGGCTGTCCTTCATGTTTTCTCTTGTCACAATGCAATCTAGCTAACTTCAAGTGAGTCTAAAATAGTGTTTCCATATATTGCTACACTTCCAGGAAAACTCCAGTGAGCTGATAATTGCATCCCATCACCTACAAAGCAGACTACAAGCAGTGCAGTATATTCTCCTTATAGGAAAAAAAAGGGGATTTGTTTTCTTCTTCTTTTTTTTTTTTTTAAATGAAAAGAAATGCAACTGAAAAAATATGGCAACGTTCTGCTACATGGACGATGTAGCTTTAAATTCTCACTTTGAGGAAACTCTTACTTACTGTATGATCACAAATCCATTGCTTTATGAATTGGTCATGGCAAATGCACATCCAAGTCCCTCCTTGAAATCATTAGTAGGAACCTGCAAGCAAATTTTTCTCACTCTCCGAAGACTGACCTAACTGCTGGACAATTGGCTATTATCAAGCATGTCAGGACATTTTTGGACCTGGAAAGCATTTCTGACAGGACTTTGTTGAGAATATTTTGATAAAAATAGATTTTCATTTTCCCAAAGTACTGCTGGTGTGCACTTACTAGGTGAATTTCTATTGTGGTCACCCTTTATTGGTGTAAAGTAGGTTAGCTTAGCAGTGGTCGAGGAGGCAGAGACAACTCAGGCTGCAGTGTGATCAGAAGGCTCACTGAAGACAAAGGACTTTATTTTTGGTAACAGCTTCACTTTTATCTACTCCTGCATATAATATGCCAGTACGCTATTGGTCAGGAGTTCACCTAACATACATGGAAAGATTCTTCTGGTTACAAGGCATCCACATTCTACAGGTGGTTCTCTGGTCCTTAAGGATGCACTCATCAATCACTTCAAACCTCAAGAGATACACACACACACACTGTCACCCCACCAATTTCTTGCATTCAGATTATGTGTTCATGTCAAAATGCTTCTCAAGGCTAGAGATAAATACTTTATGGTAAGAAAGAAAGACAATAACTTGTGCAGTTGGAGGACTACATAAAAGACCTAGTTCATCTGTGATAATAACCAAATGTGCCAGTGTAGGAGCAGCGTATGAATGTACTCTTTCCTTCATCAGCCTTGCAGCTTTTAGTATTAATTATTATATAAGAGGAAAAATGGTGAAGTCTTTTCAGTAGAATCTCCCAGGATCTTCAAGAAGATAAAGGAATTAATGGTATGTGAAGTTCCATTATACAATGGGATTTTTTTTTTTGCATGTGCTGAGGGCTCAGTAAAAGATAGGGATGGGAAAAATATGCTCAGTCCAGAGTTTTCACAATACAGTAAGAAGAAATCTGTGCCAGATCCAGGTCACAATATTCACTTTTTCTCCTACTATTAATGTGATCTGCTGGTGGGTCAAAAAAAATGTTCTATATTTCCTGTATGTTGTCAAGACCTTTCATTCTTCTAACGAATTACTGGAGTTTGTGTCTGGATCATTTACCACTATTCTTGCAGCTCTGACAACAGCTTTCGCAATCAAAAGGGAGGAAAGAGGAGGGCAGGGTTGTAGTCATCACTGATGTCAATGACACATATGCACCACACCTCCAGAGTTGCCCTTTTCAAGGCAAAAATTACTGGTTCAGCAACTCGTTATTTCATTTGGACATTTAAATTCTGTCACAAACACACTAAATTATCTAAATTGTAATCTTCTTTTAAACTGTGGTCCCGCTGTTGTTTCATATATAATAAAAAATTTGAAAGCCTAAATAAGAATGTTCCACTTTTAATATTGTTGGACCATCAGCATAGCAAATGAATCCAGAATACTGTTGATAGTGCTAACCAAAAGTATGTGGATAGCACTAATGCTTTAAATTAGTCATAACATTGTTGCATGATAACACCAGTAATTTTGGAAAAAAATAGTTGTACTTTTTTTATCTCACATTTACATGAAAGCATAAAAAAATTTTTTTTTGTTGAAAAAAAATTGAGATGTATTTTGAAAAGCTAACAACAGATTAAACAGAAACTTTTATCTTTGTAGGAGTGATAGGGATGCCAAAAATATAGTTTTCTTTTCCTTCTCTTTCTTTGGAGGACTCAGCTGTTCAAATAAGAAAAAAAGAAAAATAAGAAAAAGGAAAAAAAAATTCAAAAAAGAGATGAAACAGTGAAAGACATAAGATTGATTGATTTGAAGAATAAAGTTTTCCTTCCACAAAAGTCCAAAAAGGAAGAATGCTGCAGCTTTTTCTAGCGTGGCTCCTGCATGATGGTTGTATCACAGAGGACTGTAGAGAACACAGACCTCAGTGCTGCACTCACCTGCATTCTTTATTCGCTAAAGGCTCCAAAATCGAACCTAATTTCTGCTAAAACTGATGGATGTTTGGTGCTTAAATTAGCCAGAGTCTTGGTTCTGAGCAGAGACTTTGGTATATGGCTGTAATTCCTCTAGAAATATTGCTCTGAATCTTCAGGGCAGTTGTTTCTTACCCTTGATTTTGTTGATCTGCTACTCTGGTGAAGTGAATATGCAACAGAAACATGTGGTTTTTGCTTAACAATTCCTTGATTATGTTTATTGTACTACTGGTTTCTTGGGGGTTTTGAGAAGCCTAGCAATTTCCCTGTTCCAAACCCATGATTGATTAAAATTTTTCATTTTTCCTAATGGATATTCAGACTCATCATCTCTCTACAACAGCCTGCTTTGTCAATCCTGACCCTAATAAGTACTGAAATGACTCCTCTACTTAATTTTATCACTTCATTTTATGTTTACCAGGAGGATGTAATCTTGACTAAAGTTGAACCAAGGACACAGTTACTTGAGTGCAGTGCTGAGTGCTCCTTAGTTGAGCTCTTCTTTTCGACAGGTTTGTCTGTAGATCTGAAACTTTAGCAGGGTAACAGTGATGAGATAGCAGAGATGAGCAAGACTATTTATATTTTCCTGGTCTGTCTTGGGATAAGATTACATTAATTTCTGTATATTAAGATGAATCATTCTTTTCCTTTTTGCTTTTGAACTACAACTACTCTAAGGCCAACACATTTGTTTAGAGATGGAGAGGAAGGAAGAAATATTTGGAAAGCAGCTACCCTTCATTTTAGTAGAAGATGTAGTGTTCCATAAATGTACTTCTGTGCAAAAAACATTTGTGGAGGGTATTAAAATAATATTAGAACTATATTGTCATTAACTTTTTGCTTAGGCATGAACAGATGTATGCTGCCAGTAAGCTGGGCAAGGAAAGAAATAAAAGGGTGCTCAGCAAAGTTAAACTCAGAAATAAGTAGGTGTTTTATTTGGTGATTTTTTTTCATATTCTGACGTTTTCCTCACAGCTCTACATATGTCTTTTGTGTCTGGAAAGCCTCATACCTACCTCACTGGGATCAGTCCATTCTCACAGAATCCCACATAAATAAAAAAGTGCTTTACTGGAATGGTCTTTTTGAATCTTGGTTGGTTGGTTGTGGGGCTTTTTTTGTTGTTTGTTTGGGGGTTTTTGTTTGGTTGGTTTGTTTTTGTTTTGTTTTGTTTTTTTTAGTAACAAGCAAAATGAAATCTCACAAAAACACAATGTGTTAAAAAAAATAAAATTCCATAAACCTTGCACTTCCCTCCCCTGTAGTCCAGCTTCACACATCAGCAGGCTTCCAGAGTAATTTTTGGTCTCAGCATGGTGTATATTTGAAAATCACTTCAAAGGAAAAATGGGTGACGGCAGGGAGAATGTGCTTCACAGATGCTGGATGAAGATGAAAAGGGTACTGAGTGGTGGATTTTGGCTTTTGAGGGTGTTTTGTGAATTTCCTTATGAAGTGAAGGGATTGGCAATCTGATTCCCACTGTTCTCAAACCTGCACAGGAAAGTGAGAGGTATATCCAAACACAAGAAGCTTGTGTTGTGTTTCGGAGAGATTGTATACCTGCATAGTGTGAGATCATGAATGTATAGAACATATTTTGCTTTATACATTTCTGATTTTAAGCTAAAACCCAAGAATGTCCAGCACTCCTTTTGTTGCAAAGTGAAATCACCATCCTCTTTAAACAGGAGACACTTTTTACAGAAAACATCTACTGAAGGAAAATAAAGGATCTGCCTTGTCCACCTGCTTACAGCTGGTGGCTCTTCTCTGATGCTAAGTGGCAGGCAGCCCCGCCACAACCTCTGTGGCACACAGTGCACATTCACAGTGTCACATTTACTGGGAAGGAACATTGTTGAAGGAAAAGTCAATTTAAACTGGTAGTTTCTGATTTCTAAAAGTAGAGACAATTCACCCTGCTTGAATACTCTCACTCCTTCTCTGTAAAACCCCATCTAATTCAGAATCAGATGTCAGTAACCTAAAGAACATTACTAGGCCTATAATTGCATTTTGTCCCATCTTTCTGTGGTGAAACAGAATGTGCCAGCTTTAGAAACAGAGTATTGCAAAAAGTGTATATTTGCTTAGTTTTTAAAATTTTGAACTCCGTATCACACCAATATCTTTTGAATTGCAGGCGTTAGAAGAGCCAACCAAGCCTGAGACTGTGTCTGAAGACACTGCTTTGGACACTCATTCAGAGGTAGTGCTGTTATTTATCTTCCACATCTATATTTGAAAACAAAAAACAAAGAGTAACTGAGTGATCCATCCTCCTTTTTCAGATGTGCTCCCCTGCCCAGCTTAGACAACAAACAGAAGAGCTGTGTGCTGTCATTGACCAAGTCCTGCAGGACCCATTGACTATGGTAATCCATCAGCATGTGGAATTGACTTTTTCTCTTCCTTTTGTCTCTTGTAATTAATAAGTCCATTCTCTGTTGGAAATAATTTTTCAGCGCCGGTGTGAGTCTTCTCCAAGTTTTCTGCAGATGAGCATGGAGTCAGATGTTGGCAAGGTAGGTGAATAAGCCCACCCACATACCAAGGGCTCTTTCCAAGTAGATATCAAGGCAAGCAAAATCACAATACAGCCTACTGCAATAGTGAAACTGATGGCAACACAAAGCAGCTGACAGATGCAACATCAGGAGTAGTGTCTGGTGGCTTAAAAGATATTCAAGAACAGACCTGTAGCCCTGAAGTCAGTGCAATCTTTGTTGCAGGATGCCAGAATGTCAGAAGATATATTATGGAACAGAACTGTGTATTAAGGCTTCAGAAGCCAGCACCCGCAAAGAAGAAATCCTTCATACCTTGCCTGCCATATTGTAGGGTCTCTGGCCATCTCCCAGATTTTGTCCCACCTATGGGACAAGCAACCTTACTACAGGGCAACCAATGTTTCTAGCTTCAATGACTGGAAGCATCTTTCAAAACATTGGGGTTTTTTTCATGTTTATTATTGATCTTCAAATAATGGGATAGTTAAATAAATAAATAGACTTGCTTTAAACTTCTCATTTCATTTTTACTGTGTCCCCTCCCAGAAGGTGGATGTCTACAATATTAATTTATCCTATATAACTAAGAAACAGGTAGTGAGAGCTTAGTTTTCTATTTCTAAACTTCTAGTTTCATTAAGTTATACTGATGTGCCTTCTGGGTTCTGAAGTACCACTAGCCAAGGGAAGAAGGTCCTGTATTCTGTTTGCTCCAGATAAATTTAAGTGGTAGCTATAAGAAAGTGAAATGGTAGAAACCCAACTGTAAATGGGAGAAAAAGAATTTTTGGCAGATGAACCCATCAAAAAGTTAATGCATCTGAAATATCCTGCAGAATGTCCAATCCACCATGCAAAAATAGGGGACGGATGCAGCAGTTCTGAGTGGCTGTATTTAATATACGCTTCAAAGTTAGGTTTCATTTTTGAAATTACTTTTGTCAATCAGCATGCAGTGGTGAACTGGGCTTTAAGAGACTGAAAGACAAAAACATGATAGCAGCCAAAGAAGCAGGCAGACAGTATTATTGAGAGTATGTTTTGCTATGCCTGGAGAATCTGAAGTCGTTAAAATGCTGTTACTAAGTTGAGATGTAGCATCCAAACCCTACTTCCTTGGACACTTGAGAATGGAAGGCATCTGTTAGCAGTCATGAAACCAAATAAAGGGGGAAAAAGGTGAGTTTAACAGGATGCAGGATAAGGACCAAGCTAAAGGTCGTGAATATCTTAGAATGAGGCAAAAAAGTGCTTAACAGAGGGTAAAAGAAGATGATAGACAAGAAATAAATCATAGATGAGAAAGAAAAAAGAGTGTATGAGTAAATGCTTTTAGTCAAATTTAAGCAAGTTTTTGCAAATGAGAGCATGAAAAGGTAACATTTCAGGTTGTTTTCTGAGCAAATATAATTTAAATTTCATGGGGCAACCACACCTATGGTTATCTAATAATACACATTTTGTTACAAGAGTTCTTGGAGATAACTTGAATGCCATCCTCAATAGAGTGGGATCAATGCTTTTGAGCAGTAAAATTAGGTAGTATTTTCTACCAAGCAAAACTTAAATATACCTTATTCATATGTATTGTGTGAATATTTCTAGAAAACCAATTTTTTTTCTGAATTTGAGCAAATAATAACTTCTCACAATGTTGAAAATCTCTTGGACTGACTCTTCTGAGTATTATTTATCTATTTATTTTTTANGTGACTCTTCTGAGTAACTCAATATATCTATTATTTATCTATTTATTTTTTACAAGATGTCAACAACACTCCAGAAGGCAGCAGGACGTGAAACCAAATATGTAAGTACTTTTATAATTAATCTGTGTTTTGTATGGAGAAATCTTTATTTTGTCACCTCTGTGCTCTGTGCTCTGTGTCAGTGACAGGTGAGTTTGCACAGGCAGCTACTGATGACATCGCGTGTTGACTAACACAGTAAAGTGAATATATTACAGTGTTGGCAATTGAGACTTGACATATCTGCCCACTGTTGTAAATCCATCGTGTCTGGAGTCTCTTCAGTGTAGTGTCTGTTGATAATTTTACCCGTATGAATATGATGTTAAAATTAATTTCCTCACACACTTTGTTGTTGTTTCCTTCAAGCATAGTATTAGAGCTCAGCTATTTGGTAAACAGACTGTTATGGGTACATTTCATTGGACTCAGACTGCACTGGAGGGGACTTCCTTTAGTAGAAGTCCTTTAGTTCTTGGTTATCCATCAGAGTTTGGGGTTGACCCAAGGTTTTCTTTCCAAGGTATAGAGCTGGCTGAAACCCCACAGTTTAGATGAGTAAAACTTGTTTCGTCAAATACACACACTTTTCAACATATGACAAAAGTATCTATATTGAATAATTTTCTCAATTATTGAAACATCAAACTCAATAAACATTTTAATTCTCCCTAGCACACACAGCTACTGCAGGTTCTACATTTTACTTGTAACTCATCTAGACATGTGGTGAGAAATCTCAGCTTACTATTCATCATTCAGAATTTCTATTGAACCTCAAATCAAAGCTGTACTGGCAAAGCAATAAATGTCTGCCAGTTTTATGCCAGCACAATGCTTGACTGATCAATTCAATTTTGCTTCTTGAATGTGGCAGAAGACATATTTTATTGCATACTGTGATTTTTACTTGACAGATTGTGCTGGCTCATACTAATTAGGAAGAATATTGGAAGAGAGGTTTTTAATGAAATAAAAGAGTGTACTTCAGAGGTAGTCTGTGAAAACAGAGTGTATCTAATATAACTCCAATCCAGATCTCCAGCTCCTAAAAGTGTGGCTGACATATACCATAATTCAAGCATCCAACTTATATGTGTAAGGATACAGTTAGTTTCTCTTTGCTGGCATGGCAAATCACCCTTGCAAACACTTTTTTTCCAGTCTCCACTGGAATTTTGTAGATAAATGAAACAAAACAATATTTTAAAATACGTTTGGGAATGCCACAGAAGTTTATTGGTAGGCTAACCTTTCCTATAAATTATACAAGTATGTTGAATTTTTTGTGTGTCAGAGAACAGACGCGGGTCTCAAGGCTGTGCTGTGGTACCAGACCTTGGTGGGTCCAGGCAGTGCTGGACTGCGCCATTGCAGCAGAGTCCCCTGAGGGATGTGTTAGGTGTCCCTAATAGCATCCATACATCACAGATCTTTCCCCTTCTCTTGCTCTGCTTCCTTGGTAGGACATACAAAGGCTATTTCTGTCCCAGCTAATAAACTGGGTGGTGGTTTGTCCTCTGGCCCTTAGGGTGAGGCCACACCGAGGTGGTTTTCCCCAGAGTTATCTTGTTATCTTCCCCTCCCCTCCAAGGGATGCCCCAGCCCAGCCCAAGCCCCAGGGTGGCCTCATCTCTTCAGCTCACCAAGAGGGGTCTGCTCCATGTGCCATTCAGGCCATGATGGAGAACAGTCTGGAAGAGTGGTAGTTGGTGTGGATCAGAGTGTGCAGAGAGTGTGCTGGCCATTAATGGGAACGCACCTTTCCGGAATGAGCCTCTCTGTGTGCTCGTTTTTGTCTGCTAGAGCAGCTGTAGTCCAGGGGGCAACATTTCTTCACAGTAGGTACAACATGTTTGTTTTGAAACAAGGGGCACTTGGAGTCAATCTAACAGTGTCTCCAGTGAAATTGGGAACTGAGTATTGCATGGACACTTACCGTACTATCAAATTGTGGGTAACACCAGGAGGTCTCTGGTGACTCTTTGAGCTGTCTTGAATTAATAATTTTCAGCCATTTTTTTTCACAAATCTTTCTTTTGCTTTTAATAGTAGGTGTTTTTTTTTTTCATTTTTGTGACTGAATTAATTTTACTGGAAATAATTAGAATGTTAATTTAGCAATATAATTTTCTTAATATTTTTGTATTTATGATGTCTAATATTGAAATGCTTGCCAAAATGTTGCTTTAGGGGCATTTTTTGTTAAAAGAGTAGCTTTAATTCGTTTATAAGTAATGTTAAAGTATTATTTATAGCCAGACAAATATAAAGGTATATGTATGCACACATGATAATACTGCTAATTACTTCAGCAAGTTATGTGGAGTAGTAAATTATATAGATATGTTGAAATAGCCTGCCATTTAGCAATTAAAATGCAATAGATTTGCTTTAGCCTCAACTATCTTTTACTTTCTCATGTACTTCAGAAGCTTTTAGGAATGTAAATGATTGTGCAAATAGCAAGGGAGTGTATAAAAAGGATGAAAGCATCACTGGCTTCAATGAAATTACAGCAGTTTGTGCCAGTTAACAACTAAGTATGAAGTTGTGATTTAGTAACTTTTAAAACTGTATGTTCTTTGATATAATCCCATTCACCATTTTTCCATATTGCATATCTGATGGCTTTAAGGATCATACCACTGATCTGGAATAATAATTCTCTAAATAAGAATTTCTCATGATTATTTGGAAAAATTGATGTCCATATTATTGACATTTTTGCTGTTCTTGAAAGTTCTATTCTAAAAAGGTTTTTTAAGGGTTATAGACATGAGTTTCAAGTGAAAAAAATTAGGATAACACGAAGCAGCTAAAAATGCACACAGATATACAGAAACAAGGAGTGCTTTTTTTCCTATGTTATCTGATGTGCTTACACACATGTCAGGTAACCCCTCTGAGACAAGATTTATTCTTAAATTGCACCACTGAAGTGAGAGAATTTATGTAAGTCCACTTGTATTTGTAGATCATTCTGAAGTGTTTTGATGTCTTTAAGCTCGCAACGAGATTAACCATCACACTTGGTTCAGGGTACGAAAGAGTCCCTGGTATATAAGTAATACTAGGTAAAACCTCTAGTTTACTCTGTCAAGGGCAGAAGAATCACTTTTGTAGACTTAGTGCTAAATCACAGTCCCTCCCTGGTTTGAGAAGTTTCCCCCAGCAGCATCTGTGTTTAGAGATGTGGGTGGTCTCAGTGAGAAGCACAGTCCTCCACCATGACTCATGTTGATGCTGCTATTGAGACCAATGTAGAAGTAGAACCAAGAGGTCCAGGGAATGACTAATAATCTCTACTTAGCACTTTGGAGCCCACAACTGAAGTTCAGTGGCTAAATCTCTTAAAGATCTTTGTCATGGGGTAACAAAAGATCATGTTCTTCCCTCTAAACATGCTGGGTTTACTTCTATATTCTATGAGAGAAATATCTAGTTGAGTTGATAAAAATCCAGCTGTAGTGCCCTTCTGTAGAGGGTGCAAGTTGTAATGGCATTGACTTGTCTTCTACTACAGCTATGACATCTGACTGTTGTACTTTTTTTACCACCATACTGAGGAATATTCACATTTTAGAGTCTCAAGGCCTCCAAATCACACTTACTCAAAGGAAGGTCATGCTATTTATACAGAAACACTGTTATCCAGTGGAATTCCTACAGAGCTTGAAGGAGTTGGCTGAAGAGATCAGTGCACCAGAAATGGCTATTTCACATACACACTCAAATGCTTTGCATTCATTACATTTGTCTTTGATATGCAAAATATAATTCCTGATGTTCTAGTCCGAAAAGGTTGAGAAGGTTGGATTGAGCTCCCAATATAATTGTTAGTGTTAATAACATTGATGCTGAAAATCAACAGGCAATGACAGGCTCAGAAAAATAAGGCTTTAAATTTCAAAATTAGATCAAGGTGAAAAAGTGAAATTTTGTTGCACTTGGAAAAAAGAATCTCTGAAATATTAACCACAGGCGTTTATATTTGGTTATATCTAGAAATAAACTGGAAATGAGAATGTTTTATATTCTCTTACCAATTGCATATCACTGCATTAGTGGGAAAAGCTTCTGTGGCTAAGGATAGTGCTGTACACAGATTTTTTTTTCTGTCACCATTATAATCACTATGACATTGTATATAATACTCTATGTATTCACCTTTTTTGCAGGCAAGTCTTTACAAATCAGTGCCTATGGTAACAGAGAGTCAGCTGGTATGTATGGCACAGCTCTGTTTATCAAAATTTGCACAAGCACAAAAATCATATTAATTTGTTTTCTTAGTCCTTTGCAAAAAACTGCAGTCAATATCTTCCCACAAAGCTGCATTGCTTTTTTCTGTACTGTATACACACCTGTTTTCAGTAACTATGAATCCTAACACTACAGGCAAACCCAGGGACCAAATGACCAAGTACAGTCTTGCTGAATTTTGAGGTGTATGACAGCAACAGAGTCTGTTGCTGGTTCAAGGATTCTTTTAATATTCCACTACTACTATTTCATTTGTATGCGACAAGATCCTAGCATCTAATTTCTTCTTACGCAGTTCTACTTCAAAACCAGCTTAACTAGTAAAAAGCAAGGGTAAGATCAAGTAAGAAAGGGTGCTTATGTATGTTAATTTTAGCTCTGATCACAATTTAGTCTTGTTGGAGACAAACTTCCTGAAGTAGAGTCAGAAGAGAGGTCATGGAGCCTGTCCAAGTGACCACTACTGAGTGCTTTGGGAAAAAAGGAGATGTGGATGAGGATTTTTCACACTGTATTTCAGCTAATGGAATCTTAGGGACTTCCTGTATCAATTGCTTCTGCCTAGTAATCTTTGATTATGCTTTCTTTCATAATTTTTCCAGTTACTTTTTGAATTTAGTTCTATTTTGGCCTCTATAACATTCTGTATCAATGGGCTTTAGTTTTTGATTATGCATTTTATGAAACAGTATTTTATTTTTTTGTTTTAAGCCTACTGCTTGACCTCAGTTCTTGTGGTGAAACAGCAAATAGGTTTTCTTTCTTAATTTTCTAAGTAATATTAATGATGTTCTGGATGTTCAAAATAATACACTACCAGTCATCTCTGTTTCATGAAAACAATTAAAAGTTGCTTAGTCACTCTTGAGAAGTATGGATACTGTCCCATATAACTGACAATTTTTGTTGCCTTTTTTTGTATTTTTTCAGGTTTTTGTTTTTGACTTTGGGAAAATAAAGCCATAAACTGCTCTTTTATTGTTCTGAATACAGCTCTTCCTATTTACATGCTCATGTGATAACGGACTTTATTGCCATTTCTATTCCTTTCTTAACAATTTGTAGTACTTTATTTAGTTCTTCTTACTTGTGTTGAGCAGTAAGCCAAGGTTTGCATAGAACTATATACAATAAAGCTAAGATATATTTCCTGAGTAACAAGAGCTAGTTTCGGAGCTAACTAGTTCATCAGTGCTGTGCAAATTTAGGATGTAGTTAAGTTTTACCCTGTGAAATGTATCAATGCTGAATTCAGTCATGTTTCACCTGCCTTTTATCATTCATTCACTCAGTGTTGTAACATCTCTCTGCAACTCTGCACTGATATTTTGGTTTTACTCCCCTAATCAGTATTACTAGCAAACTTTGCCACCTTATCAGCCATTCTTTTTTAGATCATCTGCAACCATAATTTGAAGCACAGATTCCTGAGCAGATGTCTGAGGAGCTCTGTTTGTGACTTCCTTCCACTGTGAAATTCGGATATTTATTCCAATTTTTTCCTTCCTATCTTTTAATTGGTCCATAGGACATATTCTCTTTCACTCCATAGCAGTTTATTTTTTTTCATAGATCTCACTGGAAGACCTTCACCAAAGCCTGCTCCAGGCAGCATGGATGCACACCCACTGAATTTCATAGTGATGCAGCCTCATTTTGTTATCATTGGTCATGCATTTAGGGATCCAGTGTGAAAAAAATTCCAAACACTGAGCCTCCCATAAGGTGGTCTGTTGCAATTGACCTCATGTAATGTGTATTCCTAGATACTGAAATCTTTTCCTGTTGCTAATAATGACCTAGATCTGCTTTAACAGCCAGCTCTCTTAGATTGATAACTCTTTAAAATAAGTATAAGACTTGCCAGACAAGAGTGCCCTTACAAAAGTCATTCCCTATTACTTGTTCAAATGTGTTCTGCCTTTTAGTATAATTTGTTCCTACTATTTTGCACAGCTTGAAATTTTACATGTTGATTTGTGTTTCCTGATCCCCTTCATGGTTTCACATTGGAATAGCTTTACAGCTTTATTTGTGCCATTCACTTTATTTGCTCGTTTTATTGATTTGTTCTTAAATCTGTGTTATTGACACTGTACTTGAGACAGTTCCTCCAAAATGTTTTTTTGACAGTGTGAGAACTTCTCTAAGTATTTCTGTGAGGAAAGTTGTGTTGCCTAAAATAGAGGAAAAAAACATTTGAGACAATATTAGCATAGATAGAGTAGAGAGCAGTTCCTTAATGAAAGCTTTCAGGTGTATGGAGCATACAGGTGCATACCTAGTAGAGGGTTCTTACAAATTTATAGCACTACTTAATTATGGTATCTAATGGGTACATCCAACTCAAAAACCTTTTGCCCTTGGTACCACCCTCAGAACTGCCCTGTTGGAGCCCCTTCAAGGGTTCTGAGCCTTACAACTTGTTTTGGCTACAATATGTCTTATTATTCCAGTCCAGGTGCATATGTCCCAAACAAGATGTCCATGCTGAAATCTTTCCCTGAAAAGACTGTTAAACAGAAGTTCAAGAACTTAACACAAACCAAAAAACATGAGAAAGAGATTTAGAAACTGTCTTCTGGTAGTTCAGTGCTACCATAACAGACTTTACCATTTTGTAATGTTATTGTAGGAAGACCAACAGTTTCCTTGGCAAAACTAAATTTTAGCTTGTTTCTCAGCAGTGTCAGCTGTGACAACTGCCATCAAGGAAAGAGTTCAAGTTTTCAGTTTTGGATCAAAGATTTTATGTAGCTTGTCAGGGAGCTAATAAAGTATTTAGAATTCTGGTTGCTGGCTGATATCTGTCACTCTGTTAGAAGAGTCAGACATAAACATATGACTCAGTCAGCACTTGAGTGCACAATGTTGTTTAGAAAATGCTTCCATATGAAAGCATTTCTACAGCATGCTTTTGGAAGAGGTTTCTTACATAAGGAGAGTAGCTTATCCTTGATGATTTCAGGTACCTCAATGGGCTTTTAATTGCGTGGTTACATGGTACAGAGAAATGCCAGAAGGCCACAGGTACTTTGTCTGTATAATGATGACTTGATTACAAGTGTACCTTTCTTTTTAGTTTTATATTTACATCTCTATTGAAAGCCAGACAATTTTATGGATGCTTTTCAGAAATGTTGCTAGGAAAATAAGTATTTTATGGTGAATCCTGCAAAGATAAGTCAAGAACTATGGACTATAAATTCATTAAATGAGCACTGCATCTTTCACTCGGTTGACCTTTGTAATGAAAAAGTTTCTCATACAACTTGACAGTTATTACTCTTTAAAAGCAATTACTATCATGCCATGGCTGATTTTCTGCTTTCAGTTGCATAGTTTTCTTATTTAATGAGGCAAATGAAAGTGTCCCAATCTGTTGACAGGAGGGAGGGGTTAAAACACAAAGCTAAGGGAATATATTTTCTTTCCTGGGGCTTGCTCTTCCCAGGTGTGTTGAGCTCCTCCCTGCCTCTGCTGTCTTCACTTCAGACCCTGGGCACTGCTCTGCCCTCTCCCAGGGAAGAAGCAGAGCACAAACCATGAAAACATTTCCTACCTCCTGTGCCCTCCCCTCCAATGGACCTCTCTGTTGCCTTGTCCTTGCTGGTTGCCTGCAGATCTTATTTTAAGATGATCCATAACTCAGTTTGCGTGATACATCCAGTAATCACAGATGCATAATTTTAAGTTTCCTTTATAATAAATTTCTCATTTTTCCAGACAGACTGCAGAAGTGTATTGCTCTTATAAATAGACAGCATGGTGTTATGAAGTGGTCATATTTATTTATAAATAAATCTAATAGTGAATCAAGTTTTTTCTCTGCTTTTTATACACAGCTGGATACTGGGGATAGGAAGTTGTGACAGCATCTATTTCTCAGCCCCAGCTGAGCAAGCTGCCTGTCTGTGCTGCAACCACAGAAAGAACTCAGCAGCAGTCCTGTTGTTACCTATATAAGTTGTGACAGAGACCACCCATTTTCTATAGAGTAATCATAACAGATAAGAATACGACTGACTTATTTAAAACTTTAAATTCAATCACAGACCCTACAAGACTTGACCACTTATGAAATTCCAGTGAGAAAGTATGCTTTTTCTTCCTTTTTTTTTTCCTTACTGAACAAGTCTATTTTAAAATCATCCCTTAGCCTCAATTTAGGGTTTATGCCACAATACATTCTTTTAGATATTACTGTAAGAATTCCAAAAATCACAGGTGTACTATATTGAGAAGTTAATAGTCAAATTTTTTGATTGACTGGTAGCTAACTAAGGAATCTTTTCTTGATTAAACAATCGAATTTAGCTGAAATTATGGGTATCACATATCCATGCTGATTAAATTCTCTAAAATTGCAGTGGAGTGCTCTAGCAGGGTGCACAGAGGGATTTCCTGAGCCAAGGGAACCTCAGAGGCAGCTGAGAGACCTGTCAGCAGAGTGTAGCTCTCACAACAACAGCAGTGAGCACCCCTGTGGGAAGTGATGTGCCCATGTGAAGGAACTTCTCCACTCAGTGACGGCACCCTGGAAGGAGGTGAATAGGTTGAAGAGTATCAGGGAGTTAAAAAGGGAGAGACATTATTGGTGTAGCACCCTGCTTTCCTTGGGAGAGGCCTGTTTAGGAGGCTGATAGACAGAGTCGCTTAGGGGGCAGTTCCGAAGAGCAAAGAAATGCAGGAATGATGGACATTCCTCAAGAAGGAACTCTTTAAGGTGCAGGAAAAGGCCACCCCCAAGTGCTGAAAGATGAGCTCTTGGGTAAGAAGAGCAGCCTGGCTAAACAGGGAGTTCTGTTTGAAACTCTGGAAAAAATGATAGTTTATGCTCTTTGGCAGAAGGGGCAGGCAACTCAGGAAGACCACATGGATGTTTAGAGGCTATACAGGGAGAAAATTAGAAGGGCCAAAGCCCAACTGGAACTTAACCTGATCACTTCTGCAAACGACAATAAAATGATAACAAGGGATGAGGAAAGGGCTAAAGTATTTAATGCCTTCCTTGCCTCAGTCTTAATAGTGAGACCAGTTGTTCTCTGGGTACCAGCCTCCTAAGTTGGAAGAAAGGGTTGGGGAGCAGAATGAAGTCCCTGTATTCCAAGGGGGAATGCTCAGATACCTGCTACACCAGATAGACACACACGAGTCCATGGGGCCAAATGGGTACAGAGAGAGCTAGTGCAAGTGTCATCAACCCGATTTTAGTGATCTGCCAGCAGTGCTGGCTAACTGAGGAGGTTCCAGTTAGCTGGAGGTGAGCAAATAAGAGGTCCTTCTACAAGAAGGGCCAGAAGGAGGATCCAGGGAACTACAGCTTGACTAACCTTATCTCTTTCTATGACAGAGTGAACTGCTTAGTGGGTGATTGAAAGGCTGTGGATGTTGTCTATCTAGACTTTAGTAAAGCCTTTGGCTCTATTTCCCACAGTATTCTCCTAAGAAACTGGCTGCTCATGACTTGTATAGGTGGTTTGCTGGGTGAAAAACTGTCTGGATGATGAGGCTCAGAGAGTGGTGGTGGATGGAGTTTAATCCAGCTGGTCGCTGGTCACAAGTGGTGTTCCCCAGGGCTCAGTATTGAAGGCAGTTCTGCTTTGTATCTTTATTGATGATCTGTATGAGAGGATTTAGTGCACCTTCAGCCACTTTACTGTTGACACCAGGTTGGGTGGTGATATGCTGGAAGGTAGGAAGGCTCTACAGTGGTATCTGGACAGGCTGAATTGATGGATTGAGGCCAGTTGTATGAGGTTCAACAAAGTCAAGTGATGGATCCTGGACTTGAGTCATAACAACCCCTTGCAACACTACAGGCTGGGGGCAGAGAGGCTGGAAAGCTGCCCCAAAGTGAACGGGAAAGGCCCTGGGGGTGCTGGCTGACAGCCAGCTGAACATGAGCCAGCAGTGTGTCCAGGTAGCCAAGAAGGCCAAAGGCTTCCTAGCTTGTTTCAGCAATGGTGTGGCCAGCAGGGGCAGGGAAGTGATTGTCCCTCTGTACTCAGCACTGGTGAGGCTGCACCTCTAGTCCTGTGTCCAGTTCTGGGCTCCTCACAGCAAGAAAGACATTGAGGTGCTGGAGCATGTCCAGAGGAGGGCAATGGGTCTGATGAAGGGTCTGAAACACAAGTCTTGTGAGGAAACGCTGAAGAAACTGGAGTTAGCCTGGAGAAAAGGAGTCTCGGGGGAGACCTTATTGGTCTCTACGACTGCCTGAAAGGAATCTGTCTCTTCTCCCAGGTAACAAGTGACAGGACAAGAGGAAATAGCCTCAAGGTGTGCCAGGGAAGGTTTATATTGGATATTAGGAAAAATTTCTTCAGGCTGCTCAGGGAAGTGGTTGAGTCACCACCCCTGGAGGTATTTGAAAGATACGTAGATGTGGTATTTAGGGATATAGTTTAGTGGTGGACTTGACAGTGGTAGGTCAATGGTCAGATTCTATGATCTTAGAGGCCTTCTCCAACCTATGATTCTACATTTGTATCTTTTACAGTACCTGAATTTGACAGTATGTCTCCACTGTTGGCACTATGTCTTAAAATTTAAACTCTTTGTATATAATATCCTGGAGGTATTTAAAAGATGTATAGATGTGGTGCTTAGGGACATTGTTTAGTTGTGGGCTTGGCAGTATTAGGTTTATGGTTGGATTCAATGATACTAAGGGTATTTTCCAACTTAAATGATTCTACGATTCTATGACTATAAAATCCAGCATGCAAACACAAGTGTTATTCCCCAGACTTTCCCCTAACATGTTTCTACCTGGTCTAAGTTAAACTACAGCATCACATGTTGTCCTTGTTTCACAGTTAGTGTTTTGAGGAGCCCAGCATGTAAGCAGATGTGTGACTGTGCATAAAGTGTAACTTGAACTTATCAAGAGGTAGCTGAACAGCCGGCACAAAACCAGACAGCAATACCCACAAACCATAGTCTGACAGCTCAGTATCTGGTTTTTGTCAGTAATAAATACATGCCAATGATAAGGTTCTGTGCCTAAAAGCAGCGCTTGCCATTTTTGTCTACAGTCTGTACTAAAAATAGGTCAGGCAGCATGACACCTGAATAATTTTGGTGGTGAAGTATGTATTTATAAAACTTTAAAAACTCTAGTGAGTACAGCCCCACTAGAACTGACTTGTCTAAAAAGTATTGGGTAAATTGTAATGAATTTTATGTTATTTTTCTTCCATCTCTTTCCTCCTGGGTGTGCTATGGGTCAAGACAAAGCCCGGTGTCATTCGTCCCGTGCTGGTGAAAGGAAAGAGTGCACAGCAAAAGGAGGAGCCCTATCAACCCAATCCTTTTAAAAAGTACCTTGAAGAAATCAGTGATAAAGGTATTGAGCAGGTGAGTAGCTTTCACTCTGAAGGATTTTGTAGCCTCAGCTATTTTCCTATTTTGTCCTTATTTTATCCTGGTCTTTTTTTTTTTTCTTTTTTCAAAGTTAGATGATTCCCCAAGGGGCACCTGGCTCCTAAAGGGAAGCCTTCAAGCTGGAAATGGGCAGCTGGGTTTTCTATGGGAACATTTTTTCCTGGTGATATAAAAATATGTTTGTTGAGGAGACGTTTTAATGATGTCTGTAGGAAACACTGTAAAATAGAAAGCTGGAATTTTATGCTTCCCTGTCAAGCAGGTATCTCGATCAGATCTATTAGAAAGTGCTTCCTTCATCTGGGGCCTAGATGTGAATTCTCTCTAAAGAGAAATAACAGTAATGACTGGTCAAGGTTCACTCTTCCCTCTCCAAGCGAGAGTGCAGAGGAGCCCCAGTGTGTTTCCATGTAACTCCCTAGTGCATAGCTCCCCCAGGGCCATATCCATGTCCCTCCACAGCTTGAGGGTACAGTTCTTCTACAACATGTGAGGGGCATTAATGGGCAGTCTGTGGGGCAGCAAAGGTGCTGCCTTCTCCCACAGCTCTCTGCATGAAGACGTAGGATCACTTTTCAAAAACACATCTTGAACTTTGCTGACCTGTATGAGGCATTAGCTGGGAAAAAACCCAGATCAATGGCTCTGACAGCCTTTTCTTGTGCTTTTGTGTTTGTGTGCATTATTGCAAAATAAACCTTAAATGTGATACATAAGCTGAATGTCCCTGTTATTAACCTATTCCGTATGTTCTGAATCTTCTATCTGGAGGGAAGTAAAATGAAACCAATAGTCCTCTTGTCAGACACAGTGTGAATAAAATACCTTAATTATTGAATTTCTCTTATTCTTATGCCTCTAGTCACATTAGAGATTTTAGCAATAGCAGTCTTCTCTTCTTCCTTTTACAAGGGAATTTAATTAAGATTGTAATTTTAATTCTTTCCTCCCCATAGCTCTGTCTTGCTGTAGAAAAATGCAAGAATTTCTCAAGAGTATTGCAGCACTACAAACAGAGCAAATTAATTGTAGTATTAGTGTATTCCACCAACACATATGGGTGGCATCAGAAGGTTTCTAGAGTTTATACAAAATATTAGAAAAAATGAATAAAAATAGTGATTTTCATTTGACTCTGAACTTTTGAGCTTGACTGTGAATATTTGAGTTCAGAGACTGCGGGTGGATTGATAGTACATTATTCATGCTTTAACTTACTGAAAAGCATCTGATGCCAAGGTACTTTGCTGCCATTTGCCTGGAATGACCCTTCAGGAGAGTTGACCTGGAGCTGTTGCTAGTAAACTTCTGCCCTAGGCCACCTCAGCAGAGCCTTTCTGCAAAGGCAGGGGCAGCTCATACCTCTCTTTCATCAGGGCTGAGCACTGATTCTGTTGGCTACAGGTTTCCAGGTGAAAGAATGATCACTAAACTTGGTCTTTTCAGACAAATACAAACTTGGGTTTGTTGCCATAGCTTGAAGCATTCTGACATTTGAAGCTAATTGTGGAAACCAATCAACTTACACTTTATAAATTACTTGTGGTACATATTACTAAAGTACTGATTACATAATAAGTTCATTAATCCATGTGGTTGTTACAACAAAAGCCAAAATTACATAAATCTATGTATTAAAATGAATGACACAAGTTGTGCACTGACTTTAACAAATGAAAAGTTAATTTCATTACTAATATGTTCAGTTTTTCTTCCTTTATTTAAAAGAACCATGTTTTATGCTTTATAGTACTGCTAAATTAATATTTTTATCCTAATCTAAGTCATACCCCAAGTTGCTATAAAATACTTGTGATTTTAGAAGCTCTCTATTAAGACATCTTTGTTCTGAAGAAAGAAGTACTGTGACTTGTATTCAGATGGATTCACTTACTTAACAGATACTGGTTTGGTTGTGTGAGAAAAGACTATATGATTCTAGTGGTGATGTAATAGAACAATTAAGAGTACAATAATACCTAAATCTAGGGAAAACATTAAATGGCTGAACAAGACAACATTTTCTTTTAATTTCTCTTGCCTCTTAGGATATGTTTATGGTGCTGGTTTAAGTCCCTTTTGGTTGTAGGAGACTTGACTGCTTACATGAGGATGTTCACAATCTTCCAGCACCTATGAACAGTCCTGAGGGGTTTTAGTGCCTGTAACAGGGCTGCAGCTCTGACTGTGGGACTGAGGTTGGTACCCAAACAACAGCTTGAAAATTATGATGGTTGTCCCTGACTACAGCATTTTCATCCTTTAAAGACACTCTCCCTCTTCACCTGCTCTCAATAAGTCAGCGTTTTTGGCTGCACAGTGGCTGCCTTCCAGAGACGGGGAGATGTTCCTACCAATATTACCTCCAAATCAGGTTAATTCACTGCTTCCATGGGATATAAGAGCTGGGAATTAAAACTAGGAGGCTAGAAGCTAGGCATTCTGCTCTCTGCAGAACAGCCAGTGCTAATCCACTTTTCCTCAAATAAGAACTTAGCAGGCATAGACTGTGGCTGAGGGCAAAAATGCTCATAATGTTACCAATTTTCCCTGATTTTCTTTGAACATTTTCCAGTCGTGCTGGGAGGTTCAGCTCTTACATTTCTATTCTCTTCCTCTCTCTGAGTTTTCTTTTTTTTTCCTAATACCATTGCCAACAACAACCTCTGTAGGTGATGTTGCTGCCCCTTCTTTACCTAGCCCATCTTGAAAGGACAGACCCTTTCAAACTGAATCTTCCAGGAGGGTAGAGACTAGATGAGATTCCAGATGGCATCGGATTGATTATTTTCTCTTTCAATTTTTCTTAGACCACTGCAGTATCTCCCTGCTCTGTCAAACCTCCCATTGTGACACTGACCACTGGTGACTATGTAGGTGACATCCACTTTGAGACATAATGATGCAGCCATCTGTAACTGCTGACCTCCAGTTTCACATCCCTCTGTTGAACGCAAATGGTTTTTTTGCACCAGAGAATAGTTTGTTGGCTTTTCATTTAATTAAGAAATATCCCTATGTGGAACATTTCCCTTATAAAATAATAGTATTTTTTTTCTTTAACAGGTAGCTGTTCTCATTCAGATAATCCAAAGTGATGAATAGAGGAGAAAGAAAAGATATCTAAATTAGTAAATATCACCTGTAAAGGATGTAGCTCAGCACACAGATAGCCCTCTTCATCTGTGTTTTGAATACACTGTAAATAAATTAATACTCATGTGCTAATTAATTGATACTCATGTGCCAATTAAATTTAGAAACCAGTGAAAAATCCCATTTTACTTTGCCTTTTTTTTCATGTTAGCATATTCTGCCACCTTTTTTTGTTTCTCCCCCCCCCACCCCCAAAGTGCATATACAACTGGTATCACTGTTATCCCCCCTCAAACACTTTTTACAGAGAGTAATATTTCTGATGTTCCAATCCAGCAATATTAAGCTTCCCGCAATTTTAGATGCCTTTATTTGAGATGGTGTTTTTCACATCATGAGAAGGATTTTTTTCCCTTTTAGTTCATTTCAGTAGCATTTCAGTAATTTTGCAAGTATGCTCCAATTGTTTTAAAAAAAAAACAACACCAAAAAATACACTGGAAGTAGATGTAACTCATGAGAAGTGCTGACATAATGGCTTTATGAAGGTTTTAATCTCAAACTAGGGAAACAGAATCTTTCTGGGGGAAAAATTAAGCTGTTTGTTACATAATAATATGAAAAGACTCATAAAAAATCTTAGAGAATTAATGTGCTTGCAAATATTTATTCGCAAGCATGTACGTAGGTTCCTTTGGCATATAAAAAAGAAACTGTTTTGGGCAATGGAAGAAATCAGATAAGGATGAACTAAAGAGGTGTTTGTTACACTTGGAGTGAACCTGTGAGACCAGTTTGCCAAGGTTTATCATTAACAGAAGCAGCACTGGTGTCTCTGACGAGGAGCAGCAGGAGACAAGGTGTTGGTGTGAAGTGACTGCTGCTTTTGCTGCTTCTGTGCTCTGATCTGCCTGTTTGCTCACACTCACTCTTTTAGTGAGTGATACATTAGCTTCTATTGGAATTAATCACAGCTCTTATCAAAAATTTTCTAGTTCTTAAGCTCAAAAGACACAGTACAAGGGAGTTTCTGATCTAAACTCAGCTGGCCAAGTGGGTGGGAACTCAGAATGTGTTGTGTCAATAGCCTTGACAAAACCTAAGAGCAAGATGTGTACCAAACCCTGTGTATGCCTCCTTGACTCTATCCCAAACTGTTGAAAATCTTTTTTTAAAAAAAGTATTTTATTCTTTAGGTGCAAAAAGAATGTACTTATTGGGGTTTTAAAGCCAGAAATACTCTTAACTACTGACAACTTAGAGCAGTGAAATATATTGTGTATGCACCTTCACTGGCTTAACACTTAAATGTTTGAAAAGGCTTGTTAGAGTCTTGTTAAAAGGGCAGGAATGCTCCTGCTAGTACATAGATGTGGCAAAGTTTCTTTTGTACCTCTCAGACACAGTTTTCATACTGGTTTTGGTACCAGTCCACCCTCTCATGAAATGTCCCAAATGTGGCCATTTTATCCGAGCACAAGATCCTTCAGGGCTTTCCTTTTCTGTCACATGAGCATCAATTGAGTAGCAGGAGGGAGATGCACTGGACTCCAGTCAAAGTATAACTGGATCAATGGGACACCTGCAGCAGATTTTTGTGTGTGTGCTTTTATGCCAAGTATTGGCACAAAAATTGAATATGTTTCCTGGTTAATCGTTAGTACCTGCAAAATTTAAAAAAGGTGCAAGGCATGCACCTTGCTTTCTGCCCAGAATTCTTTTTTGCACCCATTAATCTCTTTCTGTGTACTTTTCTCCTTCCCCCCCCCTTCACCCCCATAGGAGACTGCTCCCCTACATCATCTGTATCCAACTAAATTGATCCCTCCAACTAAGTCCCCTTTGCGTCCTCCATCCATCTCCCCCACTGACTGTCTAAACCCTGGACCTTTCAGCCACTTGTCTTCCATCATGTGTGATGTTCACAAGAATCCTTCTAGCCCTTACAGACACAACTCTTTGTACAATAAGGTGAGCGTCCTGTGTGGTGTGATTCAAGAGCTTTGTAAGGCTTTTATAATTTTAATTGTAGGCAGAATACAGTTGAGTCATTAGGATTCAGTGCTGGCAGGTGCTCTGGGAGATGCACTTCAGATAAGCCTGTGTTTCCAGCTTCCCTGGAGATATTACAGATTCTCCTTTCCTTGGCACAGCTTGTGTTGGGGCTTGCTCCCTCTAGACCAGCTAGGATAGGGCTCCCACCACTCTTCATTCAAACTATTTCTTCTCTGAAGGAGGAATAATCTATTAATCTCTGATACTCAGTTTACTTCTAACATTTACCCACACTAAAGTAATGGGATATTTTTTTACTGGGGACTGAGTGAAGGGAGGATAACCTGAGAGAAATACAGGCTTTTCCAGTGGCTCTATCTGTCATCCTGGCAAGTAGTTGTCTCTTGCCAGTACAAAGGGAATCATGTTATTGCTGACATTTTTGTCTTCTTTGAAATAGCAGTGGAGAAGTTAATAAAAAATATCTGTAATCCAAGGTGTGTGGGTAGCAGGGCTGGCTAATGAGCTTTGTAACGTCTACACTGTGCCCCATGTCTTAACAAAGTCTGTTTGAAAAGGAGCTGGCACAAGGTACCTCAAGAGAGCCCCTGTCTGGTGTCAGAAAACCATCAGTTGTGGAAGTCCATAGAAGATATTTGGAACCTCTGGGATGCACCACTTCCATGTCCTCTTCTTCTAATACAGAATCTGCAAATTATCAGACCTTGCTGCCACAAAGATTATCCCACTCTGAGAAGTACAGCATGTTTTGTTTGGGATGCAAGAGGTTAAAATGCAGTCATTAGATGCTATTTCTTTAGTCTGTGTCATGGTTTCCTCATCAGAGGTAGCACCAGGGTGAAATATGTGTTACTAATTTCAAACACTCTGGGAGCTGAGACTGCTTTGGAATGACATACCATCACTGCAGAGAATGCATGATGATCAGTCACCAGATGCTGAAGAAATACCTGGAAATGCCTTTCTGTCCTCATTGACTAGAAGCGTAATTTAGGTTAATAGGCAGTGCCAGTAGTGGCTGATGTTGGCCCCTCCATCATGTGGGATTTATAGAATTTACCATTTTACACACTTACGAGGATGAACTAGAACTAAAACTAAGACTGAAACAAACCATTCATTCTGTCTTTGAGGTATCCTGAACAAAAGCACCTTTCCATATCTGATAAACTGAATTTTGTTCAGTTTAAAGTTTTACTGAAAGGGCCCGACATGTTTACTTAGGCAGCAATGATTTTATGATCCAGTATTTTTGGACAAGTTTCCTGGATCATTGAAGAGCATTCATATGAACAAAGAGTTCATATGGCCACTAAAGCTGTATTTTTATAATCAAAATGGGCATTTGCTGTTGCTACTGAAAGCTATGCTAGAAACTCAGAAATTTGAATAGAAAAGTGAATAAGGCAGGGAAAAGTTGTCTGAAGATAATTAGGATAGTTTATTTTTTTGGTATATCATATTAGCTGTTCTTTTGGGAAACAGAGTAACTAGATATCAATACTGGAATAGTTTAATACAAACAGAGGTTTATTCACCCCGAAAGTAAATATTTCTCAGTTTGATTTTTTAAATATTTCTGGTTTGGTCTATTATATTAATATTCTCTGATAGCCAAAGGAAGCTTAATCTTGATTTTTTTTTTCACATGATCAATATTCAATATTTCAGTCAATATGTGTTGATACAACCCCAGACAATATTTGCCTATTATTTCCTGTACCACCCAAGTACAGTCTGAGCTACCAATGTTTTTAAAAAGAAATTATTTAGTTTATGGTCATAGATAATTGAATATCAGAAAACATAGTACAGCAGACACAGTATCAGGTGATGACATTTCAAACAGCTAGACACATTTTGCAAACAACATCCTGACAGAATGGTAATTTCCTTCCATTCTCTACTATACCTGGACTGTTATCTCTGTAAATTCCCTGGAATTATCCCTCTCCACTCCTCATCCTTTGGGATAAGGGATAATATACAACATGATTCACTTGCTTTCTCTCCAGCCATCCTCTAAAGCAGTGTTCAGTCTACATGTTACCTTTCTAATTAAATGTTGTGTTTTGCTTCTTCTCCACTAGAGGGCAAAACCTGCTGGCATAAATTCTTACAAGCATTCTAAATATGTTATAAATATGCTGTTGAGATGGGACAGGAGGTCCCAGTAAATGAAGTTGTTATTCTTCACTTGTACTTTCATTTTAAAATTACCTATAACAAGTGTTCCCTTACAAATGGGAAAAACCAGAATGATCACCTGTGTCTTTATATTAGTGAGATAAAGTGAGGTCCTAAACCCAGGATCATTTAATTTGCTGACTCAACGTGTAAGAAAATAACAGCTATCTTTATCTGAAACACTTCATTGGAAGGGCACTGTGGTGTTGTTTAGACAGGCTTGACTTGGTGCCAAATTGTTTTTGTTTGAAGATCCACCAAGTACCTGAATCTCCATAGATGATGAAATTACACAGATGAAGCTGAAAGATAGACTTGGCAGGTTTTTCAGATCATAACTGTTCAAAGTGATGAAATCCATAAGTTGTGTCCCAAATAATTTCGCAATGTGGTTTTAGCTTTGATGGGAGGAGGCAGTGGGAACCAAAGTATTGTGGTTCTCTCCCTGTGTCTGTGCACAGTCTGCTTCTCAAAATAAATATGTTGCCCATTTAAATAATCTGATTCTGTTCCTGTTGGTCTTGTTACTTCTCTTGTCCTTTCTTCCCCCACTCTATTCCCCAGCCACAGGTGCTGCTGCTCTTATTTAAATTCCTTTGTCTTGAATAATTATGAGTTAAAATTTTATTATTAAAAAACACCATTTCCTTTTGATTGCAACAAAACAGTTTAGGAAGATAGACTTGAACACAGCTGTTGCAGCGATGGAGATGTAACATTTAGCTCTATGGTTAACTCCAAAGCAGGCTTCTGATGGGAATCCCTCCAGCCTTTAACCAAAGACTGTGTAGAGTGGAAGAGTACAACCCTAAACTTGGAATACTGTGTCCAGTTCTGGTCTCCACAATTCAAAAAATATGCAGGCAGACTGGTGGAAGTCCAAAAAAGGGCCACAAAGATAATCAAGGGCTAGAGAATCTGCCCTGTGAGGAAAGACTGAAGGAGTTAAGTCTTCTCTCCTTGGAGAAGAGATGGCTCAGGGAGGACCTCATCACAATATCCCAGTAATTACAAGGTAGTTACAAAGAGGATGGAGACTTTCTCTTCATGGGGAGCCGCACGAAGAAGACAAGGGACATGGGACAGCTTGTAGTAGGAGAGGTTTTTGTGTTGTTATACAATTTAGGGTTTTTTTATAGTGAAAGGAACCAGTCACTGGAACAACCTCTCCAGGGATATTGTGGAGTCCCCATCACTTGAGCTTTTCAAGATGTGTCTTGACAGGGTGCTAGGTAACCTCTCCTCTGCTCTCTTGCCCATAAAAGGTTGGACACTTCCAACCTGTGATGGTCTATGGTTCTATGATTCATATGGAGACACAATCGATGTAAATATCTGTCATGGCAGAGACCATTAGATTTTAATAAACCAGCTCTCATTTTGATTCATCTGCCCAAGTGAATAGGCAAGGAATGAGTGGATGTAACCCCCTCAGCTGGGGACCGCCTCTAGGTCCCTAGTGACTTTCAAAACTGCCTTTTCTTTCTGTCAGCAAGGGCTGAATAAATGATTTATGTACACTCCTGTGAAAATCTCCCTGTAGGTTAAATATTTAGCAGCACAACCTTTGAAAATGGATTGGAGGGAAGTGGCCTTTTGCAAAAGGTTCGAGAAATGTTAAAAAATTACCATTTCTGTCTGATCAGGCATTACTTATAACAATAGCAGAGGATAAGTTCTCTTTAATGTCCAACCTTGGGCTCAGACCAAGTCAATTTTTTCCTGGACCTCAATGGAGTTTGTTGAAATCAGTAAATGTAGTTGTGCTGAAAGTGTCTGCTTTCCATACTCACTTGCAGGTCTCCAGGCTCATAAGTAAGCAGAATATTTAAAGGGAATCATTATTATTTTTTAAATGAAATCAGTGGTGTTTACCTCATCATCCAATCTCGCACTCATTGGAGTTTATACTTGATTAATAGTAGCATGGTAGGAATTGACATTCTGTGGATACAGCAGCCTTTCAAGGTTGCCATGGAAAAGCACTTTGCTCTCAAACATCATCCCAGCTGCTTTTATTTCTAGAAGACAGTTTTTTTCTCTCTTTTGAACTTTGATATTTAGGAGTTGTACTTGTGTAGGTGTATTGTGGTTGATCAATCTTCTACTGTGATCCAGAACAATTGCTTTAGTGTAGAAAAACAAATCGGAGGTAAACAAGTCAGTTCATTAGTTCTGTGCTACAAATTGGACTGCCTTTTGGGAAAATAATAATGCTTAATAATGCTGTGTCTCCTTTGTATATTCTTTTATCACGTTTCTTGAGCTTAGTGAGTTATTTTAATGATATCATACTTAGATGACATTTCTATCACTTTTAACTTGGTTTGATAATGCCTTTGGAAAATGCATCCGGGGTTCCTGCTTAGTTAATCTTTAAAGAAAGGCATTTCTCTTGAAGCACTTTAGAAAGATCATAACTTGGTAATCAATTGCTGTCTTTGAAACCATTGAATTAGCAATAGAACTTGAAGGTAGCTTAGGCTCAGCAGGAGAGCAACAAACACAACGTGGAGCTGGTCCAAAGTCTGGCATTGCCTGGAATGAACTCTGCTACCTGCTCCTCTGGAGACAACTCTTAAAAGAAAAAAAAATTGATTACTATGTCACTCCTTTTGGCCTGTGTAGTTAGGAAAGTTTGAGAGCCTTCCTATGCTATTTCCAATAGGAGAAGCTGTTGATAGTAGGACTCTGGTATTTTCTTCTCTGTTCTTTTAGAAAACATGCACACAAAAAGTATTTTTTTCTTGAACACAGTAGGATCAAGGTCCAGCAGCACTTTCTATGCTTAGAAACTGAAATGTGCTTCCCAGTGAACATCTAGATGTGTCTAAGTTTCATCTTGGAACATAGTTACAGCCACGTCTTTTTCTTTCTACCTTTTCCTTTTTACAGGCTATCTCTGCTGGGACAGATTAAACTAGTCTTAAGCACCAGAAAGTGCTTTAAAATGCTTTGTCTTCATTCTTACAAGTCTTGGTATGATATAAAATTTGAGTTCATCCTTGTATCTGGCTTTCTAAGGTGATAGCATCTAGTCTTTTGCATAGTACATTTCATCAGACGTTTTTTATGCAATAAACACTATCAAATATAATAGAAATTCTGGCCCTAGCTAACAACTCATTTTTGAGTCATATCTTACCCTTCTGTATCTTCAGGTTGATATGGGAACATGTTTTAGGAGAACAACCAAAGGAAACACAACAGTCCAAATACTAAAACACTCCTAATACCTGCTTTTAGTGTCTCTGTTTGTGAAGGGGATTCTGTGACCCATCGCAGGATGATGGAGACAAGCTTGTAGCTTAAAGCCTGCTTCTGATGCTAGAATCCTGATTCATGAGTGGATTTGGTTTTGATACAAGTTCATTTTTGTAGGAATTTTTTAACAGTAGAAAATGGAATGTTAAAAAATGTGTATTAATGATTCGCCAAATGGGAATTGCCACCTGGGAACGTCTTTGCTTGTAATATAGTGAAAGTACAGAAGACAAGATTACAAAGAATGGAAACAACTCAGAGGTAAAGGTTGTTATGAACAGCAATAGCAGAAATGAGTAAAAAACATCAAATGAGATTTGGAGTGTGTGTAACATGTATGAGAAACAAAAATGATGCTTGTAAACCTTTTATTGACAGTGAGAAAGAATAACCTGAAGGAAAACCATAATTAATGGAAATTACCCCCAAAACCCCAGAGCTATAAGAACTTTACATCTTAGACATCAATGAACACAAGTGTTTCTATGCAATTTCCTGCTGCTGATTGTAAAAAAATGCTACTCAGGTATCAAGAAAAAGTAAACAGTGAGCTGGGAAAGCTTTGGAAACTTTACATTTTACAGGAAAAATTGACACAATTACAATTCACTTAACTTTTATTGCAAGTATAGATATAATGTGTACTCTGATATATGGTCTTAACTCACTGCACTTTCAGTTATGTTAGATAAAAGCATAAAATATAACTGGTTCTGGTGAAATTCCAAGTATACACTTAGAGCTTGAATTAAAGAAGCAGTATTTACCAATTTACAAAAAGTTATAAACTAGCTTTCTTGTTTTCTCAGTAAAACACTGGCTATCATTTTAGTAGTTATATTATGGGCAGCTTATGATCTTAATATAAATTTTTATATACTAGGTGACAGTTACACATGTACACTCTTGAAGAGTCAGTCAAAGTTTGTCATTTGGATTTAAAGTAGCTAGGGTCAAAGATCTGTGCTACATCAGAAGCTTACTCAGACAACAGGGCTTATTCTGTTTTGCAGCTAATCTGGTAAGAAAATACGTGGGGGAAAGCCAGCTCTGAAAATTAAATTCAATTCATTTTGCACTCTCACCTGGAAAGCAGTTAAAGTTCTTTGGCTGTTATCATTTAATGTGCAATGAGCCCCTTCCTTGGGCCAGGAATTATCATCAGTTCTAAGCAATGATTCAATTTCTGTGAGTCACTAAGTAGTTCAGTCAGTATTCTGAGGGAAATTCCAAATATTCATGTTGTTAGAAATTCTGATGTTTTCTTTCCAATATATATCAAAATTTGAAGACATTTAAATACTCCAGAAACCAATATACATAATTTGGGTTATATGAACTAATTCAAAGCAGATGGTTCTAATCTATGTAGCTAGAAGATGTTTGTCTCCTCTGCTGCCTTACTCTATGAATGTGTATGTTGTGGTTCTCATGCCTCAGGTCTTCATTATGGGCGTGGAAACCTTGCTGGCCATCAGCTTCCATAATTGTCTACAGTGAAATTAGCCCTGCAAGGAACTGCAGCGCTTCGTTAGTCCACAGCAGTAAACAGAGGCTCTTACCATTATTACCACAAAGTGCACTGATAGTGAAATATGTTTTAATATTTTATGGAAGTGATACAATGTGAAACCTCCAGGACAGAAAACACGATGTTCTAGATACATATGAGTTTTCTTACGTGTTAATTTTCTGAATTACTAGTGAGAATTCGCAAGACAAATCAAAATATTTTGCAGAAAGCTTCATTTTTCTGTTGTGAACATTTTTAATTGAAAAATAATTTTGACAGAAAATCCCCTGTCAAATCCATCATAGACTGACCCTGCATGTGAAGTTTAACTTGTTCTGGGAAAAGGCAGCCCTCCCACTCTACTTATAGATGGGGAATCCCTACTGCAAAGCCCTATGACTCCTCCAGCCAATGGTATTCTCCACTATTAGGTTACCCAGAGCAGTTGTGGGTGCTGCATCCCTGTCAATGTTCAAGGCCACACTGGATGGGACTTGGAGCAACCTAGTCTAGTGCGAGGTGTCCCTGCCCATGGCAAGGGAGTTGGAACCACATGACCTTTAAGGTCCCTTCAAACCCAAATCCTTCTATGATTCTATGATTCATCCTGTTTAGACACAAGTCTTTCAGTCTCACCACACTCTGGTGTTCTCCAGGCCTGTGTCTGGTGAGAACCTATCAGGGAACCATGTTTGTGTGGGAGTACCTGCCTTTTTTGCAGGTACTTATCAGTACCTGGATACAGTTTTGAGATCTTCAAGATAAAAATTCACAGCTACGGTAGCCTATAATAATGATTTGCAAATCTTTCAGGATGTTCTATTGCATAAGTGTTTGAAGGGACATTGTACATCTATATAGTGAGGATCATTTCTACTTTACTTTTTCTTTTATAGAAAAGTGAAAGATGCAAAAGAATTAGATGCTTAACTGACTGAATCTTTGAAATAAATTTTATACTGTGTCATTTCAAAGAGACTAGAGAGTTCATAATCATAAATTGCCCCTTTACATTATATTATTTTCTTTCCCCTTAGTTGAAGGTAGTCCTTGCTCGGCTGCTGTGACTGTTTCACCATTTATTGCTACATATGGTTTCATGTTCTTGTACTCAGATAAAGTGGATATCCACAAAACTGTTTTATAAAAATGTTGTTTGTTATGCATGTCTAAATAAATATTTTTAGTCTTTGAGAAATTAATGATTTTTCCTATTGTGAGTGAATGTATCTATGCTTAATAAGAGTTTAGGGTACCTAATTTATTTTCAGAGGGGACTAAAGACTTAGCAGAATAGTTTGAAAGAATAGTGTAAATGTGAATGTTCTATGGTTATTATAGTGAAAAATTCTATTTTCTTATGTACGTTATCTCTCAGTAGTTCAAGTTTTAAACCTGTGCCTCAATTAGCAAAGGTTGCAGTCCCTCTAGAGAGTGGCTTAAATTAATGAAAAAGGTCTTAAATTGAGAACGCTTTATATTAGTTTGGAGGCAGCTGTGATTCATAGCACAATAAAGGTAAACTGACCTTTTAAAGGCAAATATGTCTTGCTGATTACAGAACTAAATGAACAAAGGTCTAATGAAGATGTTATATAACCATCTCTTTTTCTAAGCCTTGACTGAGTCTGTAAGAGGTTGTTTTGGCCAGGTATGTAATTTCCCTTTGAAGTTACATGCTGCAAATACTTATATATTGTAAAGATGTTCTGCTCTCCTCAGTACAATTTTGCAGCCAGAAATGCAGATTTAGTTTGCTCTTTTACTCTTCTTAGAAATAATAAAGAAAATGTCACATTACCAGAAATCTGAGTAATGTGTGGAAAAGTTAAGTATTACTGATTAACCTTGTAAGAGTAATGCAGTTTCGTAACTGTCAAAAGAAACAAGAATAGAAACTAGAAAAGCAGTATTCATCTCCCACCATCAACAGACACAATCCTTTCACCTTTGCAGAAGAAAATAGGTTTTCTTGCCAGCTGCTTTGACCTGAAGATGAAAGACTGCCACTGACGGAGATTGATGAGGTTTCACTACACAACACACCCATAAAAAACACATAGTCCAAGTTGTATTCACACCTCAGATCTTGTGGACATGGCCATATTCCTATATGACTCTCAGGGATGATAGTCAGACAATGTCTACTATAAAAGAGTTAATCCCAGCTCATTCTGTCTGCTTTGTGTTCTGGTACTTTTACACTGACTGTGTGGTGTGCATTCAAGAGCACAAAAGATCATGTTTTTAAGGAAAATTCAGGAAGGAAAGAATAAGATTCTGTAGCCTCTTAGGTTAAACAGGGGACAGGCATGGGAGCCTATAGGAAGGCTGACACATTTCAGATTATATTGACATGATATATATATAACACAGATAACTGGCCCTCAGGTCTTTAGGATGAAATCTTTCAGGTCAAGGCACTCAGTGCCTTTGCAGCTGGAAGAGGCAGAGCTATATGACTCCAGGGAAAAAGCCAACACCCTCCTTTCAGGGGCTTGCAAGACTAAGTGTTATTTCAGCAGTGCAGCACTTGGCTCGTGTTATCCATATTCACTAAAGTACTACATAAAGTTTCTTCTAAATGACCCGTATGTGACTTCCTTAAGACTAGACATACCTGCTAGTAAAACCTGTAGACTCTTCCATGATAACTTCAAGGGTTTTCTCTCAGAGAAGCCTTGTGAAAACAGAGATAACTATATATTGTTCAGTTTTTCTCCAAGTCTTAACCCTGCACTAACTATTTTTCTTAATTATTCATCAGTGAATTCCTTGTCTTCTTTTAAATAATCCTCTCCAAAATAATCAATGTTAAGAGTGTGTGTTCAGAAAATACAGATAATGTTTCCTCTCTATGGAGATTTCATACATGTTGGCCCTTTAGTTTGAAAAGAGGATGCTATCAAAATAAAGGAAGCAAATGCATTTTTTTGACAAAAAAAAAAGATAATTACTTTTATTAGGTCTAGGGAGGGACTCGAGACCTTATACTCAAAGAGCATGGCAAGGCAAGATCATGACTGAGAGGGACATTTCAGGTTAACAGGATAGGCAATGAATATCAGCAAGAAAGGCCAGGATGAAATAACAGAGCAGAAGTCCATTTTTCATTGATTGGCTGCCAGTGCAACTTGAGAAAAAGAGCTGTTGCAATCTCAGATCACTGCCTGAGCAGGGAACTTTTCTTTCTTGCAAGCAGTGGACAGTTCTTCTTAGAAGGCTCAGCTGTACATCAGAACAGAACATGATCAATACTTTACTTCTTGTCTTCGTGGTTAACCCTTCTTGATTTGCCTGCAATACAGAGATGCCATATTCTGATGAGGCAAAGGGTAACTCAACTCTTGGCTTTATTCCAATGAAATACACTTGCCAAGATACTGCAGGTGTTACTAGAACTTTGCACCTGTGTATCATCAAGGATTGCCCACCCTTCGTAATCACAGACTGCTGGATTTGAAATGGGACTGCTGTCTCCTATGCAGACCATCAAACACCTCCTGTGTGTGCTGCAGCATCAGTATGGTCTGAGGTCCGGGGGATGCCTTGGTGGCTGCCTGGCTGACACTGTAAGTCAGGTGAGCAGCAGAGGGAGAGATGTTGCCACTGAAAGGATCTAGGCTCCTAACCACTTCTTTAGCCATCTTTTTACCTAAAATGATTCCTTTGTAGAGATTTATTGAATAAATAATTATTGCCTAAAGTTATTTACGCCTTTTCATTTTTGTAAATAATTATAGTAATAAAAGTTAAGTGGTTCAAAGCTGCTGTTGTTGCTATAGCTAATTCCTTCTTCCTTGAGAAGGACTCAGGGCAAATTTACAAAGGGAGAGAGTAATACATAGCAGATCCGTAATGGAATTTCAGAAAATGAAAGTATATTTCACTTCAGTATCTCTCTTTGTGTACTTGTCCAGTTTAGCAGATCAGTTTCGCTTTTCAAAAAGCACAGTGCAAAATCAATTTTCTCAGAAAAAGACCCATGTTTTAAAGCAACTCCTTTGTTGATTTACTATTTGATCTAAATGCCAAAACAAGTTAATGCCTTTGATACATTGAAAATTGCAGGCTTCTTCCAATCTTTTTTTTGTAGAATTCTAAAATACCAAATCTTTCAACAATTTTTGCTTTAAAGAGAATATCTCTGTGTCACTCTATACGAAAATGTCACCAGCTTATGATCTGACATTGCCTTTTTAAGCTCAGCTTATCTATTTACCTGAGTTCTAATTAAAATCTCCTTGCAATTGGTATGGTTCCTCACTTGAGTCATATCCATCAAACTTCATTAGTCAGATGCAAGACATATAAAATTCAAAACACTGGAAAGTTACCCAGATCTAAGATTCCTTTCTACACATACTAATTACTGTTACACAGCATTTTTCAATAAATGTTTGTATGATTTATGTCTATGAAATTTTGAATTAAGGAAAGCTCTTCTGGAGGAGATTTTAGAAGATATTCAAAGTGACAGAAATATGGTTGCAATTTTCAATAACTTTATGTGCATTATCTCATACTAAATGTATCACAAGGCAGGTGCCCTTGCTGTGATTTTTACTTGAGATGCCTCTTTGAAATTCGAAAGGGATTTAATCCTTTCCCCACCCATTTAATTATGGGAATATAATGTAACAAAAACCAGGCTATACCTTGAAATAAATTTTCATACAGACAAGGAGTATCAAGAGAGTCTTCTAAACACAAATGAGATCTCATTCCTGTGCTATCCTCTGCATGTCTGATGGTATCTGCTTTAATTATTAAATTTACTTGATATTTTATGTAGAAATTAAACTGATAATGGACTTCTTTTTCCTGCTTTTTAACTTCATGTTTTCTCCAACCTGTGACATCTTGGCTCAGCAGCCCAGTCATCCCATGGTGCCTATTCCAGAAAATGAGACACTCAGCTCTAACGAGGTAATCAGTTGACATTTCATGGGTTTAAGCATTTGCATGTTAGCTTTATCATTTATTGACGTAGTTTGTCTAGAGTTGATCAGCAAAAGTGTGCTGAGCTTCCAAAGCTGCTTTTGTCCAGTGCAGGGACTTGATAAACATTAATTGTTCTTAATGATTAATGAAGGAAAAAAACCCAGTTGTTTTGCAGCCTGTGTTGCATATGTGAATTTGGAATAACACTAGCATTTACACTTCAGGTTCCTGGTATGTGCTGTTGGGAAGTTAGGAAGTGGGAATTGTTGAAGTCTGCAGTTAGTCCTATTTAAATTTCACAATTTGCAGTCTCTGATATAACTTCTGTTTTAAATACCAGATATTGCAAAAGCTACTAGAAGCATTTAGGATAATTAGTTACTGAGAATTTCATAAAAGACAGTCTAGAAAACATAAAATGTAGTTCAAGTTTGCCTAGGATCAAAATTCAGTGTCAGTCTTATTGGACTTTGAAAAAGAACACAAATTTTCTTGAGGTCTAAATTCAATGGCCAATTCCATATTACTATTTTATATCTAAATTCTGGGATCATAGTGGTTACAACCTTAGAGAATTCATTCAGTGAAAGCAGAAGCAATCTACTATCAATTTTCTATTGAGACAGAGTATATAAAAATTAAAAAGATTCTGCTGGCACAGGCAAGTCGTTTTTACCAAAAAGGTCATGAACATGAAACTGATTTATAGCCTCAGTGTTGAAATAAACATACATAATGTAATTAACTATCCTACTTTTAACTCTGGCTTTGGAGTGTAATATAACTTCTTTAATTAAAGATTGTTTTCAATATTATTTTCAAAACTGAGATGTGAAGACATAGCTTATTACCAATAATAGCAGTGTGAGTACATCTATGACAGAATGGATTTTTTATTTTTAATTTATTTTTTAAAAATTAGATTCTAGTTTTGCTGTATTGAATTTACACTTTATGAGTTTATATAACCCACAAGTCTTCACCTAATTTAAAATGTCCTTTTTTATCTGTGAATCCCGTTTGGATGATGAACTGATTAGGAAAAATTCTGTCAAGTTATAAGGTCAAAATTACTCTTACTGCTATAAGAACCACCTTAGATCACTGTCTTATAGTCTCTACCCTCTTTATCTAAAATTACATATAGACTCATACTTCTCCTGAAATGTTCCTCCCTCAGAGTGGAAAAGTCAGTGTGATTTCTGCAATTCAAAAAAAACCCAAATAGGTGGGCAGATGCTTTGTGAAATGTAATCCCCTCTTTGACCTTTAGGAAGGACTGAGAGAGAGAAAGAAGAAAAGGTGTTCCTAGTTTCTACTTAGTAATTTGTATTGTTCTCCTCAAAGCAAATTATTCACTGGAAATAAATTTAAAAAATGGAAAAAAGTTACCTTTGTGTTTAGAAGAATAGCATTCTATTCTCCATGTAATTTTAGCCTTGTTTTGTAAAAGCATGTATCAAGTAAGGTCTATCACTTCTTTGTGAAAGCAGGAAAATAAATAAGGGATGTTCTCCTTGTGAAACCCTCTTCTGCAATCAGTGCATTTTAAATGAAGGACATCTGAAAAATACTCCTTTGAATCTAGCCAAGAGATACACCAGTAATTTCTGATATCTACTGTCTTCCTTTCAAGTAAAGCTGGTGTTTGCCCAGGTTATGATGTGTAAATGATGTTATAATCATTCTCAGAACTGTACTGAATCAGAATCTCCAGAGGCAACATGAGGCATATTTATCTGTGTAGTCTCAAAACCCGTTGCATGCAGGTGCTAAAAGTATGTCCTCATTACCCTTATTCATCTATCACTTGCAAAATTCCAAGTCTATTATATAAATTACTTTAGGCCCATACAGTCTTTTGCTACAGTTGTTACTCTGTTTTATCTGTTTGTTATTAATGAAAGATCTGCAATATTTACTTTTGATATCAATAGCTTCTGTAAGGCCAACAAAAATCCCCCTGAGAAAAAGCTGATTCCGTTGACTTCAGTGGTGACAGGATTTCACAGACTGTCTTATGTGCAAAGTAGCAAAAGCACTTGAAATCTAAAATCCTATGAAAATGTCAATAAGGTCCAAAGTTCTGTTATATGTTGCTCTTAATCTTTATTTGTTTAAGGAGTGTTCCTGCTCAGAAGTCAACACCAGTATTAATCATTGATAGATTCAACATATAAGAGGAAAATGCACCCATTTTTGGAAGTGTCCTTGTACTAAAGAATTTATCTAAGGGATTTGATATTAAACCAAAGTTCCAACCCAAATGACATTATCACAGCAGGCTGATGTTCTTCCAGTTGAAAAAACCCTCATTGTATCCTGCATTATTCTGTAATGAACCAGCTCTTGCATACCAGTACCTTTCCAACTTGTAAAGAAAATTCCCTACCAAAGAAAAAATGGGTATGGTAGATACCTAATGAAAGTAGAGAGGATTGTATTGGAATCACTCTCACTGAAATGTCAACTTTGTTCAAGCCCCTTCATTTTTAATTTGGTGTTGGGACAGGTCCTTTCCAGCATGCAGACTTATTGAGACAAAAGTCTGCATTGCTTCTTGGGATTTCCTTGGAGACAGGAATATGAGCTCTCTACCTGTCACATTGTGGATGTTCTGTTCACCTTTTGCTTTCAGTCTTGCATAAGTTTTCAACCTTGTTCCCAAGTGGAAAGCTGGTATACATTAGTATGGCAGAACATTGCTGCCAGCTCCTCTCTGGAGTGATGGTTTCACTATCCTTAGTTTATTTTGACTAAGCCAAGGACTGCAAACTTAGTCTCTCTCCATTATAATGGTTCATTTAACTGAAAATTTAATGACCCTGCAAATGAGCATTAAAAGTAGGAATAATTACTGCTTTAGGTAAAGGAATAAGGTATTTGGGTGTTCTTTGACCTCCAAAATGGATGGGCCATTGAAAGGGAACAGTAAGCTGTAGTCTACCCTTCTTCTCAGTTTGGGATTCTATGAGACTGTGGCAAAATCCTTGCTAGGCTGAAGGAAAACAAAACCCATGTCATGTGAATGCAAGGCTGGCCCCACATGCTCTGTCCTCTCAGCATGAGATTCAAAAAAGAGGTGAAAAGTGGAAACTCAGCATGTCCTCTGATGTGTAAGGTGATGCGTGTCTGTTGAAATCTGCTGCGTGCAGTAGACTTCCTCAAACATATTCAGTAAGCACAGCTGTAATTTAACAGTGCAGCAAACCAGTGCTTTAAAAAAAGAGGAAGTACTTTATGAAATTGTCCGCTGGTTTTTACAACTGTGACTCTTAACATACCACAGTTTTTATTCTCTCCACTTTGTTTTCACCTTTTGTTTTAATTTTTCTGTAGGATTCCAATGAAAGAGGTTCTGTTTAGCTATGATGGTGAGTATTAATATTTTTTCTAACTTGATAACAGTCACAATTGTGACTTGGTGTTCCTTTAACAAATTTTTAACTTTATTTTAAAAAGATGGTAGGGTGCTTGAACTACACAATTTAGTGCTTGGATAATAACATGGCTATGTTTGGTGAAGTATTTTCTTTGAATAATTCCCAACATAGAATAATTCCCATTCTTAGCATGACAGAATTGGATTAATTTTAAGTGGGATGCAATCAAGAAGTTGGAAGAAACTGAGATACTCTCTGGCATTAGATAGTAAAGTGACGTCAGGGAAATAAGATTAGTATATTTTTTATTTGAGCACAAAGCCACATAGTGCCGTTAAAATGAATGATGTGCTAGAGTTAGACAATATAATATTGCAAATAATGTGCTATGCTTGAGAGCAGATATAATTTAGTACTTAACAACAGAGGTCAGCAAACAGGTGATACTGAAAAAGCTGAAAGGTTCGATGCCTTCTTTGTTTGTTTGTTTCAGCCTTCACCAAAAAAAAGGGGAGTAATTATAACTAAAAATTATTTCAATTATTACTAAGAATTTGAGAGTACAATCATGGAGAGAAATGGGAATTAACACTTGAAGGAATACTGAGGTAAATTCAAGTATTCAGCAGGGTACAGCCCAATGAAACTTACCCTTAAAATACTTAACCAAAGGAATTTCTCAAACACCAGGGATTAGCATGATGAGTTATGTTCCCAGAAAATGGAGAAGGGCAAACACAATGTCCCAGCTAAACAAAAGAGGAAAGAAAAATCTAAAGAGCTTCAGTAAAGTTAGTTCTAACAGCATTTCCAAGACACTGGAACAAAGTATTAAACAACACATTTGTAGGCATATAGCGAATGGTAAGGAGATAAGATTGCTTGCACAGGGACACATCAGAAACAAATCCTATCAACTTGATCTCATTTCCTTCTGTGACAACAAAGCAGATAGAGGGATGTGTTTTATACACAGTCTCACACAGCATTCATAAGGAAGTAAAGCAGATATGGACTAAATTAAATTCACATAAGGTAGATATGTAACTGATTGGAAAGCTGGGTTCTGAGAAGAGTTATTTGCTGCTGAAGTGGAAGGACATCTCACAGGTTTCCAGAATGCTGTATTGTAGCTCTACCACTATAAAACTTTGCCATTAGCTACTTGCTCAATCACATGGACAGTAGGCCTACCCAATTTATAGGTAATGCTTATGTGGGAGGATTTGCAAGCAGATTGGAAGGCAAGATTTTAATTCAAAAAATATCATTTACAAGAACGGCTTGAAATAAATATAAAATTCATTGAAGACAAATACAAGTAAATATGAAAAGTATAGACAGAAAAAGAATGACAATATTCCTGCAGGTGAGAACCTGATGATTATAGGGGAGGACAAACTGAGTACAAGTAGAAGAGCTAATGCTCTTAAAAAAAATGCCATTCCAGGGAGATGTTGAAGCAAGGGCTTATAATATGATAGAGGCAATCACTCATCTCTGTTCAGTATTAGTGAAAAATCAGTTGCATGTGATGTAGGAAACAAACAGGAGATTTAGAAAAGGTGTCAATGTACCAATGTCTTCACACAGAAGAAAGGACAGGGTAGAGGTACAGCAGTTTGTGTCTCTTCATAATGAACTATTATAAAAGTATATTATTCATTTCTCCATCCTTCCTGAGAGTAAGAGAAAGAGAAATGGGCCTTAATTTCAGGGAGAGAGATTTAGTTTGAATTTGAACAGTTGCAGCTCTGTGAAATTTTAAGTCTTAAAAGCAGTTTGCCTTCAGCTGCTGCAAAGACGAGCAAGCATCCTACCAGGTAGATCTGGTCTGCTAGCTCTCATCTACTTCCACAGTTATCACACAAATGATGTGGCTAAATATATCTTTAGGGTTGGGGTTTTTTGTTTTGTTCGTTTGTTTTTTTCTGTGAAACTATTAATTCCTCTTGTTATCCAGACCATAAATATGATCTGGATAAATTAGAAAAAATAAGTGACTTCAGTGTGTGTTACACATCTTACTGATCTGTATTTTTGACAACTTGTATTCATTCAAAAACTCTTTTTTTTTTCAGCCTCAAATTAGGATCAAGAGCTAAAACTGGATTTTGAGGCCTGTTTCTATATTGAAGGAATCCACATCACAAATATTATTGAAAGCACCATTAAAAAAAGAGAAATTCTTCCACTATGCTAATTTTAAAACAGTAATAACAATCAAATATTCTTTCAAGAGGTAATTTTGTGTACTAGCATAATTAACCCTGGAGATACACACTTCAATATGCCATTTCTTGAAATTTGCTGGTTTAAGAGATGTCCAATATAACACAGCGTATTTTATTTAGAAATAATATAAATGTTGAAATTAAATAAAGCTGTATTTTTGTTGCTAAGTGAGTTTTGTGAGTTTTGTTTTTACTCCTGTAAATCTAACTCCATGTGTTTTGAATAGGTGAGAACAAATGCCAGCACTGCTGGGAAAGGAGTGCTCCTGCTCATTTAACCTTTGTCACATTTTGACACCACACGGACACTTGTGTTTTGTGAATAGCCCAGGGTTTGTTCACATTTGTGCCAGCACCCACAGCAGTCAGCATACAGAGCAATTTTTCCCTGCCATGCATATTCATAGCCCTTTTGGCCAGCAGGGTCTGTGCCAGTTGCTGAGTGCAGGCAGAATTCCCAGCTCCATGCCTGGCAGCACGAGGAAGAAACACTACTTTCCTCTCCAGTTTGCACTCCTAGGTTTTTGATTCTGTGCTGCTTCCACACAATGTTGTCCAAGCCTGGATCTTAAACAATTTGGTTCCAAAGTGCACTATAAAAGTCTGAGGAACTGATTGTGCTTGCATGAATTGATTGCCTTCTTCCCAATCTCTTGATCCTTTGAACCACAGATCACCTGCAGGTACGTATATTCTCAGGACCTTTGCATCACAGCCCTGTCCCAGTGTGCAGGAGCATTTTACCTCTTGACAGATTGTGGTTAATATTAATATTTTAATGAGAATCACTGCTGCTTTCATTGAAATTAATATGATGAACTAATTTATGAAATACTACCATCAGTTAAAACATTAAAATTAAATTAAATAGTCCCTAGGCTATTCAGGCTCTTGCACAGTTAAACCTGTTGTAACTTCAATCCAGCCTGCTGGATACTGGAGCTGTGAAAACATAAGAAAAGATCAGCAATCAGTAAGTCTCTCTCTATGGTCAGTATATAAATTTTTTCCCCTGATACAGGAGCACGTGCATCCTCCAGAATACTGTGAACATATGGAGACACATATAAGGATGGTGTTTTTGTTCAGTTTCTTTTCTCAGTGGAAAAATAATAGAAGGTAAGTGTGCACACCTTATGAATGGCATACTTATTAACCAGATGGTGGGGGAAAAAATGAGAAAAACATATCAATGAGTTCAAGGGAGAGTTTGTGGGAACAGAAATCAACACATAAAAATGTACATAAAAATACTGAAAACTTAAAAAATAGGTATACATTCATACATATAAATACATCTATAATTATAAATGTGTAAAATTTTTTAGAAGCTGTAATTGATATACCCACCAAGGTCCTAATAGTATTTCTTGTTTTCAGCAAAGCACTGAAGTAGGCAAAATTTGTATCTAGAACCAATGTGATCTATGTGATTCTCAGAAGTCTTAGTATGCTTTCCTGCTCATCTTTTTCAAGGCTTTGTTCTGAATTTGTTCCAACCCCAAATTTCTTTTCCTTTTGAAATTCATTTTTTGTAGAGCCCAAATCCATTCTAGGATGTGTGACTGAGAGAATTATTCACGTGGTATGGTTTAGGTTTAAATTTACCTAGGTGATTGAAGCCCATGGGTGAAGGAACACAAATAAAAGAAAGAACCACTGGGATTAGAGGACAGAAAAAGGAGAAATTCATTTTTTGACCTCTGAATTTGTGAGGTGGTTTTTTCATACTTTAAAAAACAGTTTCCCACATTGTTCAAACAGTTTCCATCTATGAATGAAAAATGAGATTATATTGACAGTTAAACTCTAGGAAGTCTATCCTGAAAAAAACAAAGGAAAAAGTATTACAAGGAAAAAAATCTTTAAGATGAGACTACAGTGAACAAAACAATATAAAAGTGATTGCTTTTTCATTAGTACTAAAAAACTAATGGATGCTGCTTATTCAATAGTATAATATATTTAGTACAGGTTCTGCTGCCTTTACTCTGCTTTAATTTATTATTTTTTGATAAAATACACTTTCCCATCAGGATCACAGTGACTGCCTATGTTTAGTGAGGGCTTATGGTTACCTTTTCGCCTCATCTGCTCTCGCAGTCTTGTAGTATTCACCACACACTGTGCATGCTTGTGGTGTTTCTGTTGTTGCTATGTACTACAACTCAAACTAGCAAAAAAATGATTTATTAAAGTTGGTCCAAGTGGTCAGAAGGGGGATGTGTCTAGCCCAAGGGATATATTTGGACACTGACATAGAAAAGGCCATGTGAAGGAGGGACAGAATTCATTACTTGAGAAAATGTGGTTACTGCATCAGAATAAGGACAGCACTTAGCCCCAGGGTCCAGCTGGTTGGCTTCCAAAGCCTGGTTTGGTGTGGCACAGCTCTGTGGTCTAGACTCAGTTTTAATGAGAAAATTGCTTAAGTATCAGGAAGTTCAGACGCTAAAGATACGCAACATGAGAAAAGTGAAAGCAGAGAGAGAAGGATTTTATTAAAAGGGTAATAATAGCAATGGAGGGATACAAAATGAAAAAAAAAACGTACCTTGAGGTATAAAAAAATCCTTCAAAGTAGAGAATCAAAAAGTGTCAACTCAGCAACACTGAGGATCAGCCTGTTATGAGGATTAAGACACAGACTTATGAGGGGTGGCTGAGGGAGCTGGGGTTGTTTAGCCGGAGAAAAGGAGGCTTGGGGGCGCCTTATTACTACCTATGACTACTTGAAAGGAGGTTGTAGCATGATGGAGGTTGGTCTCTTCTCACAGGTTACAAGAGACAGCAGAGGAAATGGCCTCGAGTTGTGCCAGGGAAGCTTTAGCTTGGATATTAAGAAAAAATTCTTCACTGAAAGGATGGGTAGGCATTGAAACAGGCTGCTGAGTAAGTGATGGAATCACCGACCCTGCATATGTTCAAAGGTATGTGGATGTGGCACTTGGGGATATGCTTTGGTGGTGAACACAGGGTTGTCTTAGTTTGAGGGAAACCAAAATGTTTACCNTTCTCACAGGTTACAAGAGACAGCAGAGGAAATGGCCTCGAGTTGTGCCAGGGAAGCTTTAGCTTGGATATTAAGAAAAAATTCTTCACTGAAAGGATGGGTAGGCATTGAAACAGGCTGCTGAGTAAGTGATGGAATCACCGACCCTGCATATGTTCAAAGGTATGTGGATGTGGCACTTGGGGATATGCTTTGGTGGTGAACACAGGGTTGTCTTAGTTTGAGGGAAACCAAAATGTTTACCAAGACTAGAGGAGAGGATTCCTTCTCAATAACCATATCACCCCTTATTAAATTTAAAAAACCTTTAATTAGAAAATGAATATAAGAAGGGTAACTTTTCTTAACTACTATGTATGTATATATATAAAATTATAAACAGACCAGAACAAACTACTCCCCCAGCACCAAAAAAACCCCCAACCCTCAAAAACTGTGAGTTCCTCCTGGTGCAATTATATTTATGGACAGTGGCAGTGTCACATCTCGGCTGGCTACAAGGTGAATTCTCAGTCTTTTCCCAGTGAGGCAGAGACAAGGGGGGTGTATGACTCATGTGACACAGGATGGAGCTTTTTCTGTGGGGGAAGAGCAGACTGTCTCTCTCTCCTTGTCCCTTGTTCAAAAGAAGGAAGAGCTGGGAGTTGAGCAGTGGTGGTGATTCCCAGAAATCTCCTTGCAGTCTAAGTCGGTCCCCAGGAAAAAGGTCTGCAGTGTGTCCTAAAGCAGCTGTGACCCTCCTCTCTCTCTCTCCCTGAAGCTCAGGGTGCCCAGAGATAGAGGGAGCAAAGCCAGGAGCAAAGTCAGAAGGAGCTCTCACCAGCTTAGCAAACACTGGCTTTTCCCAGCAGCTGCCCAAAACAAAAGTGAAGCCAGCATATAGGATAAATTTCCCTCCCTCCCAGATGCTGAGAGTGTGTTTCTCAACTCTGCCCCTCCACTAAGTTGGAATCTAAAGACTAGAGTCAGTCCTGGCACTTCAATGCCCAAAACCTTTGTGTTTGTAGGGTGAGAAAAACTCTCTGAAGGACTCCTCCCACCACCAGCTTCCTTTGTGTGAACCTTTAACATAGGCTAACAGTTGATCTTGGTGATCTTAAAGGTCTTTTCCAATGTTAGTAATTCTATGATTCTAAGATTCACTGGTGGGATCAGATAGGACCACACAACTGAGGTGAACACCAGTAGGTATGTAACTTCCATGCAACACCAGCACAATACCTTCTGAGAGCTCATACTGTCACTGAAATACAATCTGTTCCTTGTCTCCTTCACCTCTAACTGGTTGATGAGGTTTGAGATCAGCAAGTTCACAATAAACATCAACTCTCTAAAGCTATGTTCAGGCATGCACAGCTTTATGTATTCACAATAGTCTACACTGATGGCATAACAAAGATGGCATGAGGTACCACCTATGCCATCCTTGGGATCATTGCCAAGATTTCCATACCTGATTGTTTCTCATCAAAGGTTCCTATTCAGACATAAGCCACAATGACTGCTACCATCCTTTCTGTAAGCCCCATTGAAACCCACTTTAGGAGAGCACTTGCAGCTGTGTCACTGCATGCACACTGTGCTGCATCAGGCACAGATTCCCCAGACTGGGCTGAGCTTGGTTCAGTGCTAGAGTGGCTGACAACAAGAAGAATGAGATGGTATGTGCTGCCTTGAGGTTGTTCAAGTGATGCAACTGGTGAGGGAAGCATGCACTGTGAATTACTGTGATGGGAAGAGTGAAAAGGCTGTGAGGTTTTAGCAAGCACTGGGTTTATACCTATTATAATAGTGATATGTAATATCTATGTAACACCTCTGAAGTCATCTCCTTTTACCTGTGATTGTTGACTCCGAGTGCTTGAGCATTTATGTGTGGGAATCTCTGAGTGTGAGGATGAGATTTCTTTGTTATGGGCAATTTGGGAGAGTTGCACTTCCTCTGTCTCTGACCTTTAGCCTTAATCTGTTGATTTAAATATCTGAGGAACTGAGAGAATTGGTCTAGAGACTGTTTATAGCAAGTCACACTGTGACAGGACTCTAACTTGGACATCTGATGAAATTTGTCACCTAAGCCACCATAATGCTAGTTACAGGTAACTTGGATTAGCATCGTAAGAGTTGAGATAGGCAGATGCAAAATGTTTGAATTAAAACTGCCATTGCTTTGATACCAAACCAACAACTCAAAGCAGACTGCTGCCAAATGTGGTGAAACCAGCCCTGTTCCTATGCCTGCGCCAAAAGTAGAGAGTCTGAATTGACAGTGACAAAACCAATTTTAATACACATCTTGTCTCTGCAGGAACACATTTGGGAACTAGTCCCTCACAGTTTGGCAGGATGAATCCCATTTTTCATTAGTACAAGGGAGAGAAAAAACATTGTGGGAATAATGCTTTTGTTGAAGTAGTTTTGCTTTGAAAATTTTCTTGCATTGCAGCCATTAATAATAAACAGTAATAAGTATAAACTATTGTGGCCATTACAAATCAGTGATCTGTTCTATGTCAGAGGTCACCAGTTAAATTTCCATTTGCCTTCAAATTAAGGTGTAGACTGTATCATTGCAGTTTAAACTAGAGAGAAGCAACTACTTGGGTTCTCTGATGCACTGAGTTGTGCCTCTTGGCAAAAGACTGAACTAGGGTCTGGCATCCTGGTTTCCTCCTTAGCTGGCCAAGAGTAATTTCTTTTTCCTGGCATGAGGTAGCAGTACTGAAGATCTCTCTCTGGGTCTGGCACAAGTCTTGACTCAAGTCTGCTTGTGGCAGCCAGGAGAAGAGAAGGTGTCATGGTTGTCTGATGCGGTGGGCTCTGCTGTCCATTCTGGGAGTGACCTTCAGTACCCAGAGCCTTGCCAGCTACTGTATCTACTCTTCCCTGAAGATGATGAGAAAGGAGATTTTTATGACACCCAGCAAGCTCATTCAGACAACTTAGGAAGACTTTTTAAAGAAAGACTGTGGAATACATCTGCTCCAGCTTAGAGAGATTCTTGGACATTTTAATGTCTTTTATTAAAATATTTTTTATTTGTTACTCTACCAAGTGTTCAGCGATATTAATGTTTGAATTCCTGCCAATTGTTTAGTGTTTTTTGAAGCTCAAGGGTATACATCAAGGAATGCTGAAACAGGTACAAGACAGATAATTTTGCGCTTGATTCTGTTTACTAGAACTACGACTAGGACCCCAGCTCAAAATGTTAGAGCTGTTACGCTTGGAATAGGTTTATCTTCAATAGAGGAAAAGGATCATCTTTACCTGTTTCTAAATTGTTACAGCTAAGTCAGTGCATGTTTTCATACACTGGAGACAGAGTTACTTTGGCTTACAGAGGAAATTACTAAAAAAATCTATTTGCTGAATCACAATAGAATAGTTTCATGGGTTTTTACATTTTTTAACACATGCCAAAAACTGGGAAAATGGATTTTATTAAGTTTCAGCACAACCTCTTGTGCCCCAAAACAAAGCTGCTTAGAAGCACAAGTTACATTTTTGTGTTCCTTTAAAAGAAATCTTACTCCTGAGTAAGTGAGCTCATGAAATTTCCAAGCAAATTCCTTGTCTCAGGTTTATTATCAGCAAGTCTTTAAAGTACAGACATGCCTGTTCACTTAATCTCACTGGTGGACAACTTTAACCATATATGGTAGCTTTTTCTCTTTCTTATGCTTCCAGAGCAAGGAGATAACTATGTAAAAATATTTGTGAAGATCTGTAGGACAAAGGAGATTTGCATTTTGCTAATGTCAGTGCAAATCAGAAGTCATTCTCTTGGAGCTGATTGAGCTGCATAGAAGTAAAGAAAAGAACTGGATTATAATTTCTAGTGAGCATTTCACTGCTTCCATGAACATGTCCTTTCTCATTTTCCTCACATTATGTTTGTTGCATTATAGCAGTCAGTGAAAGAGTTAACATTAGCCAGATCTTTCTGTCATAAACAAAACTTAATAAAAAAGTTGCAGAGCAAATTTGAAGGCTAAGACTTGTGTACTATTAATATGATGTACAGTGATTGCCTGTTGCTGACCTTGGCCTTTCTATTAACTTTCACAGAGAAGATTGCTCGCAACAGAGCAAAATAAAAATTGTGTGGTTGGATATAATTTTCCCTCATCTTCAGTTCCTTAGTGGATGGGGACAGTGTGGGAGGCATGTCCAGTAAAAGCTCTGCAGACAAGAAATTGTATTAAAGACTTGAACATCTGAATTACAAACCCATAAATATAAACACACACACATTTCCTCTTAGTGTCTCTGCCATTCATGGCAATGCACCTACACCAGCTGTGCTTTCAAAAGTAGTTGCCCTTTGATGCTGTGCCTTCCTGAGCTTTCCAGCAAAGCCACGAAGGGAAAATCCCCTTTGTTTCCTAGAAAACAGCCTGCCATCAACTTCTCCATGTTCCTCTCACTTATTAAAAAACAGAGATGGAGATGACTGACTTTTACCTCTGCTTGTGCAGCTTTGGAGGCGTAAATGTCTTAGTTCAGATATGAAACTATGGGTTTGAGTGGGTTTTTTCATTTTAGTCTTATGTGATACCTCTGCTAGGAACTTCAAAGTCCTCCGCTACTTTTTTTCTGAATCTTTTAAGTTTTAGAAACAGTACCATGTATATTTCTTTAGGCCCGCAGTTCAAAAACCTGGAGATCACAGATCAAGTAGTAAAGGCTGTTGGTCTGCTTTTCTTTGTAGTTTTATTAATACAGCCATTTCCTTCTGAATAGGAATGAGCACTCATCAGTGGATATTTATTACATTATTTAGAATGATTGTCAAATTCATTTTGAATAAAGAAATGCAAACCTTAAAAGAATACCTTTGGGTAATAGCTTATACTGAATATTACCTGATTTTTCTGAATTTGCTAATGAAAAATGAAGCATATAAGGCTAAGATGGATTACTGGAAATAAAACTGAGATGGGTTGCAGGATAAGTTCACTGCCTATCAGAAGGAGAAATGTACATAAAATACAATCTAAGTGTTACAGAGTTTCTAATCATGTGGAGAACAGGAAAAGAAAGATCTATTTGACATCATGTACTCATTCCTCAGACTGTTCTGATTTTAGGAGTTTAAAATATGGAACTAAGATATAGGAACATGTATATTTTGTATATTCTGAAGCTCTACTATAAACTTTCTCACTTGCAAGAGAATGTACCCAATGTTTCATAATTACAAATACGTAGTTATGGCTCTGTTTCCAGTATCTCTGTATCTTGGGCAAATAAATCAGTTTACAACATACCTGACTAATAATTAACATATACCAAGTCTTTCTAGAAAACCACAGTCTGCAGCTTTCTGATCAGATTTTTTTCTGATTGCCAACTGAAGGTACTACACTACAGTAAATGAATATTTGCTTATAAAGTGAAGAACAACAAGCCCCAAAAAGGCTGCTAGAGGCACAAGAATGTGGCTCAACATTCAAATATTGCTTTTATATTGCATTGTATGTGAAGGTTTGATGGCAAAGCGGCTTGTTTCTAGAAGAAATTTGCCCCGAGGCCCTCACTCTGTAGAAGATGGTGGATTTGCAAAGTGGAACAGGATTAAAAGGAATCTGTATCAGGGAAGGTCCTGCAGGGTACGAGGCTGTTGCACAGGAAGAGATGATGACTGCAGCTTTAATATCGTCTCCAAAGCAGCTATATGTTACTGTGACCAGTACTGTACCTCAGGTTCTCCTGGCCCTGTAGACTGTTGTGCTGATTACTGGGATGTTTGTGACCACCCTGTTGAGCCCACCAGGTCAGATGAGCCTTGGCCACCTCCAGCATTGGGTAGGTAGAAAGAAAATACTCAGTTGGCTTTAGTGCATCATGATGAAAATATACTGGGAAGTAGAATTGCTGATTAATCTTTAGAGTGTATACATCCTGAAAATGTGACTAAAGACACAGGGGACAAAGACCCTGAAACTGGAGTAAGGATTACATTTGCTGTTATTTCTTTGTCTCTAGGGACATATTTTTAGCATTGGTTTGATTATATTTCTGTAGGACAGGACCTCTGATTTACTTGAAACTTCTCAGGGAATCACCTCGTTGGGACAAAATTAGTATAATCTCATCAACTTCAACAGAGCTTCACAGATTAACATGAGATGAATAGCAAGCTCTAAATATTTGTATCCATCACTATAAACAAATCATCAAGAAAACTGAGGGCTATCCTGAATGATACTACTCTGAGGTATTCTGCAGAAGTTTTGATCCAGCATGGCTTTCCTGTGGGACACTGTTTTTCCTGTGAGACACTGTTTTTCCTGCAACAGCTCAGATGAGGGAGTAGGTAGAGGGATATGGTTAGATTTTTGGCATATTTTGTTTTCTTACCAGTTAGTTTGCAGTGTAAGTTCCAGGACTACTCTAAACTTACTCAAAATATTTTTAGAACTAGAGGTTGCAAAAAAATGATCTGCAAACAGCTGATCTTCCCTTGGCTCCCACATATGCCAAATCTCTGCTGGTGAGCTAAATCTAATACTGTGGATTTTAAGGCTTATATCTTCCTACTGTCAGTAGACGAAATCTGGCTGAAAATGTGGAGACTGTACCAAAATTTTCAAAAGCCAAAAATCAACAAAAATACTACCATGACATTTCAAACTGGTTCTTTGCAATAACCTTGCTGCTTCCATTCCAGCATTCTTCAAGAGGTTGTGCTCTTAGCCAGGCATAAATCTGCAGGCAAAGGCTGTTAACTGGGAGTGACAGAAATGCTGTAAAACAAATTTGATTTTCCAAAGTGTTTCTAACCATCTAAAAGAATCTTCTGTGACTTTATGTAAATAAAGACATTCATTTCATATTTATTTGGTTCAATGGTGTGTATGATTTCCAACATATCATGGGGTTGTTGTCTTAGAGCTCTACATAAACATGTAGGTGCATTTCTGCTCGAGTTGGCAGCCTGTGAGTCTCCTTTGGCAAAGTGTCCCATGGAATTGAATCACTACAAAACCTGTAGCAGTTTGCCATGTGGGCACTGCCATGAGTCTACCTCTCAAAGGTAGAAATGTAACAGAAGGTTTAGATAAGGCAATAGGTGAGGGGTAATATCTTTACTGCTTTCTTAATCCCATTTTTTGCATTTGTGTTCACTGTTTTGTAACTCCTGAACTCCATAGCTGCCAGAGGTAGCAATTGTTCTATTCAAACACCTTTATTTGTCCTATACATGATCTTATACCATTATTTTATATGTAATCTCAAAAAAATCCTGTTTTTCTGATGTTTAAAGTGGTGGAAAGTCTGCAGTTTTTAAAAATCTGTTTGGAAATTAATTATGTAAGTAATTTAGTGAGTAAAATGAGTATAATAAAGCCAAAACACAGCAGATAAAAGAGCAACAAACAAAACCAACTCTAAAGGAATTTTCTAGAACAGGAATGTCTGAGTAATTGGAATGAGAAAAAAAGTAAAACAAAAAGGACTGAATACCTGAAGATTAAGCAAACTAGGAAGCATATTTAGAAATGACAGAAGTATATTAACTGACTTTTAACAACTGAGACTACCCTTCTGCCTTAGGCTAAGAATTATTTAAACTCCTGAAGACCACATATGCTGAAGTACTTTTTATCTGAAAGATTTTGATCTTTTGATTGCCTGTGGTTTTGCTTTCAGAGCTTCCTGAGTCATATTTCTTTAAATAAACTAATAAACTAAAGTGCTTTACATGGGCTGGAATGTACTGCAATGAAACTGCTCAGTGCTTTATTTCTGGATCCCCACATATTCACTGACTTGGTGTACAGTAGAAACAAGCTACGTTGTGAGTTCTTCCATAGGCATGCACCATGCTGGGGGACAGTCTGGATTTAACTATGTGGAACTGCTTTGACTTTGCCTTTATGAACCCAGTGTTCAGTGTGTTTCAGTGGCTTTCTTGTGTAGTTTCAGAAGAAACTGCACATTCCTCCTGCCTTAGGTATCAAATACAAGTTCAGGATTTTTTTCTTAGTACTATTTTAATGTTTGTTGTTAGAAGAACTGTGTGAGTTTTATCTCTGGACTGTGTTTATTATTTATTTTCTCTTTTTGTTTCAATTATTCTGATGGTACAAGAAGCCCTGTCAGAATCCACATAGTGGGACTCACCTTGTTGATGGTATAAAAGTAACATTCAAAGAGTTTGCTAGTCACTTTTAGGTGAAAGTCAGGGTTTAGCCTACAAGGGAGTAAACCTGAAGACATTTCCCTGACAGAAGTACTCTCATCAGTATTAGAGGCAAAAGATTTAAGAGTCATAATGCTATAAAAGCACTGGACTGGGAAGGAAGTCCCCATTTATCAAATGCTCTTCTTTCCAATCATGATTTTCACAGAGTAAAATTCCGTTCACAAAGTCATCAAGCTTTATGCAAATTAATTAATTTCCCACTTAATATATTATTATTCAAAAATAAAATATTCAGGACCAGATAATTTTGCTATGTTCTCATGTGTCTTTTAACTTAGATATCTCTGCTCTCTGCCACCGATGCCACAGGCAGCACTCCTTGCCCTCTAAATGTTAATTTTGCTAGGCTAAAGAAACTGCCTGATGTTAATCTTCAATTCCCTAAGCATACATCATTAGAAAGCTGCTTCTGTACCACTCCAGTTTTGTATTTTATCTTGGGCATGGGTGGTGAGCCCTGCCAGCAGAGCTCACTGAAGTTCCGTCCTGTCACTTGGATGCTGCATCAATGCTTCCTTCCTTCAATATTTTTGAAATATCTTGCTTGAGGCCTCCTGCCAGCTACTGTCTGATGATGACTTTGTGGTAGATTGTGACAAAATGACACTTCAGTAGTTTGCTTTGAGTATCCTCTGAAAAATATCTCGGATCTTAGATGATGTTGAATTAGAGCAGACACTTCGGACCTCAGACTGCTTAGGTAGGATTTATTTCACCTACATCTATGCTAGATACTGTAGCCTGCTGAACGACCAACAGGCGGAAAAGGCCACTTATAGTTAATTCATCAACTCTACTCTACTTCTGCACTTTATTATGAAATTAGATAGGGCTTGGAGAGCATATTTGTCTCCTGGCAATGGGAACATACAGATGTGCATATGTCTGGGCAGAAAAACTCCAGCCGTTGCCGTGAGAGGGGGATGGCCTTCCTCATCCTTCTGGTGAGGAGAAAAGTGTGATAATGCGCCAGTTTGCAAGTCAGTGCTATGATACAGTTTAAGATTCTTGAAAATAGAGAAGAAAGGAAAACTAGAAGGTTCTGACTCCATGCTCTCCCAGTGGGGAAGGAACATGATCTCTGTAGGCTCACCTGTCGGAATGGGTTGGAAAAAAATAAATCCATGTGATAAATTGTACAATGTTTGTTACTGACTCAATCCAAAGCCCTGTGCAGGCATTCTGGATCTTTCTTCTACTGAAGGTTTGACAATCAAATGCACTGATAAAACAGTTTATGTGGGAGACCTTAAAATATACACAGAAACTTGTCTCAGGGAAGTGTTATCAAAGGAAAAAAATAAAAGGCATATATTTGTTTGGAAAAATCATCACTCAGTTTTATACTGGGTTTTAGAGAGTGTATGAGGCAAACATTTGCTTTGAAATATATAATCAATCTGTCCATTTTTCAAAGAAAAATTAATGTTGCAAGGAAAAAGACATATTACAATAGGTTTGGAATAACCACTAGTTTTTAAAATTCTATAACTGGAAAAACTTATTTCTATTTCAGTTACCAAATAGAAAACAATTTTTATCAGAAATCTTTTCTTTTTATTACTGGAAAATAACTTTATTTGAATAATTATGTTGTTATTTACATGTAAGATAGTAATTTCTCAGTGAATGTTTTGAATCTGATGCCGATTTTATTTACTATGAAAGATAATGTATTTGGTAAAAAATTAAAATACATTAAACTATCTTCATTACTTGGACGAAACTGAAAAGAGATATTGCTGACTTTCAACTAAGTGATTCAAACATACTACATGCAAGCAATTAATTAAATAGTAACATGAGTTTTGAGTAATTCACTTCAAATATTAGTTTTTTTCACACATCTATGTGTTATGTTGGCAGGTTGTTATAAAGATGGCCGATATTACGGAGAAGGAACAATAATTAAAGACAACTGCAATTCCTGGTAATGTTTCAGAGAACAGAAAAATGAATTTTATCTAGCATATGTCACAAACCAGAAATTAAGGTAGAGAGCATCCTTAAACCCATATTATAGATGAAATAAAATCAAAATGGCTGGAAGTGCAGTGCTAAGTATTAAAATTTTGTGAAAGTAGGTTATACACAACTTAGAAGAATGGCAGAGGGAAACCAGGCTTTCTAATCTAGATATGAATATTAGACTATTTAAATTTCCTCCTCACTGGCCTAATTCTGTTCCTGCTCAGTCGAACTTGAGTCAAAATGGTTTCAGCCTAGACCTGGCATTGCATTGACCTGAATGAAGACTAGATGATTGTCATTACTGTTTATGGCATTCTTCCTCTGGTACTATTTATTTCCTAAGGGAAGGATGGATGTATGTATATTTATGTAGGAAAAGGGTGAATCATTTGAGCATACCTTTCTTTGCCTTGGGACAGGAGCAGGCATTGCAGGCAGGGGAGCTCAGCTGCCTGAGCCACCTCCCTGCTTTGCCTCTTCGAAAAACCAGCCCTGCACCTCTAGTCCCAGGGCAGTCTGGGCATCTCCAGCAGCACTCAAATAGGGCTGGGGCTCCCACTATCTTGACTTTAAGCCAGGACCCATGGAGCAAGGTGTCTATGGCCACATGGCTCCTTTCTGAGTTTTCAGAGTAAAACTTCCTCACAACATCTCATGTTTGAGGAATTCAACATCAACATTACAGGACATTGCCCTTTTTCCTTGATTTTGTGTCACAAAAATGGAAGCAATTTTTTTCAAATATGACCTTTCTCACCAGCTGTAAAGCTTCCCACCTTGTTCCAATAAGGATTCATTAGGTAGTGAAGCAGGAAGAAGTGGCATTATCTCTTCATAAATACTATGTGACTATTATATTGTTTACTCTTTTTTTCATCCATCTCCCTTCTGCTCCTAAAGTGCATATTTCTCCTTTGACAATTCATGTTTTGCTCAATGATGTTCTTGTCCTTTCAGCACATGTTTCAACAGTCTCTGGAAATGTTCAACAGATGTATGCCTTGTTCGACAACAACTAATTCAGCACATCAATTCTGGAGATTATGGGTGAGAACCCTTTCATTTTAAGGTTTTGTTATAAATCACTCTATTGTATGTATGTGCGAATTACGAGTTATGCAGTCCTACCAGCCCCTTCCTTCTCCAATAACATTATAGCAATTTGACAGTAAGTGTACATTTGTGAAACTTTCCTAAATAGCTGGCAGATAATACAGTTTTAAATGGAAAGATACTGAAAGTCTCATGCTGGTAAGAGTTATTGTGAACATCTATCTAAAACATTCTCCAAACTTAGAATTTTTTTTCTCTCAAAACACAATTATGTTATGGGTTTAGTGAGGTAGGCCTAAATTTAGGCTTTGGATTTCAGACTAGGCCTGGGACTATCAGCTGACTTGAGCTGGGCTGGGCCAGCTGACAGCTGACTACTGGCCAATAGTATTCCATACCATATTCCGACATCATCTCAAAAGTGTAGGAGCCGCTGTGGGAATGGCTTGGTCAGTTACTCCAAACTGTGATCCCAGGAGGATGCACTGTGCCATCCCAGGAGGATGCACTGTGCCATCCCAGGAGGAATGGGGAGACTCAGGCCCAGAGCAGTGGCTTACCACCATGTTATCTTAGGGAAGTAAAAAGTTTGTTCTTAATCTTTCTCTCTGCTTAAGTCTGTCTCTGGGGAATTGAGTTCTGTGGAATGATTTGTAGTTAAAATAGTGGGATTTGTGTTCACTGGTGAGTGGGAATGTATTACTTGTTATTTCTAACTTGTGTAAGTGTATATTATATTGTAGTTTGTTTTTAATTTTCTCTTTTCTGTATAAATATACATGTAGTTAGTTTAAGTTTAAACCTAGTTTAAGGGATTTTTTTTCCCTTTCTCCTTTTTCTCAGCTGGGAAGGGGAGGGAGACTGACTCTGTATTGAGCAGTTGGCATTTTGCCAGCTCAACCCAAGACAACATCACCTTCCCTTATTCTTCACATCATTTATAACTGGGGATAGATATTTTAAAAAGTCTTTTTTCCTTCCCTTAAGAGCATTATTCCACATAACAGGACTCTAGGTAGCCTTGGAAGAGGAGAAGATGGATCCAATAGGGGACAAAGATATCAAAACTTTGTGGGGCTAGGTGTTTTGCTTTCCAACAATCTCATTTCCCATAGCTAGTGCATAGGGATTAGGGATGCTCCAGTACTGAATCTGTGCCTTAGGGGCCTGCTTGCTGCTTACAGACAGAGACACAAGGATTACCTACCTAGGATCTGAGGTGCTAAATTCACCAATGAAGCCTGCCCAGATTTCAAGCTGTGGTGACTGCTAAAACACTGAGATATTTAAACCAACTGAATTAAGATAAACACCTAAATAAGGCACCTGGTGCCCTTAACCTCTTCTTAGTGGTGATTGGTGAGGTTCGCTTCAGGGTGGTCAAGCTGACTTGAGATATGACTTCACTTCTCCAGGTGCTTGCACTTTTCACTGACTACAGGGAGACAAGAGCAATGTGGTGCCCCCTTAGCGCGCCGTGAATCCCATCTCCTTGTTCTTCATAGACAAGCATAGAAGGAATGGGAGAATGCCCTCCCTTCTGATTCAGCTCTTATCCATTAATAAATTTCAGTGTGTTCCAAATGTGTGTGGCTGCAAGGATATTTTATTTTTGTGTGTGTATACAGTTTGCAGGGTTAACGCTACGATCTGAGTTGAGTCTACCTGAGAGTAGCACAGGAATACTTAAAATGGCATAGGGAGCCCTTTCTCTCATAGTGGCTATTGGTGTAAAACTTGGGGCAGAAGGTGTCAGCTTGGTTTTCTACTGGGTTCAACAGTATCTCACTGCTGACGCACTACAGCTGGAAGACAATATAATTCACTACATGAAGCTGCTAGTTCTCTGTGGGCATCTGGCCTGAAGCACAATTTGAGCATGATTTCAAGACAACAGTAGTTTTGACTGAGCCTCTTGTTTTCCAGTACTGCTCTGAGTATTACATGCTCATCTCCTGCAGGCTTATGTGATGCTGACCCCAAATCACCACTATTCCTATACTGCTATGATGCTCCATCCTGCACTGATTTGCAGTTGAAGAGCTGGTAGTAAATATTTTCTCATGTGTATTAAATGCAAGGTTTTGAAATGTAATTTGAAAGATTTATTTCTGGATATTTTTTACTAGTGTTGCTCTCATAAAGGACCAATATATTAATGGGAGGGGTAACTAACATGGATTTTATTTGTTTTCTGTCTATGAGGAAGATGGAAAGCTGAAAACTACAGTCAGTTCTGGGGAATGACAGTGGAAGAAGGTTTCAGAAAGCGCCTGGGTACCTTCCCTCCATCCTATTCTTTGCTGAATATGAGAGAAGTTCCAGTAAGTGTCATATTATGTGGGAATATAAATGCAGACAATTATAAGAGTATGATTCAGAGTTTTGACACTAAATGCTTCCATATTGAATATGAAATTCTCAGAATAGTTCTACAAGTCATACACTTTCTGCCAAGAAATCAAACAAGGAAGGAACAAAAGCAAATACTAACCATTGTGAAGGTCTGCACCAATATTAGTTTATCCTTGTGGTTTGCTTCTTTAAGATGGCTCCGTACTATCCTCTCCATTTACCAGTAATTGAACACATAGCTGTAACCATAAAAAAGTAAATCTAGGCACAGTTCATTAAGGCTAGCAGCTGACAGTAGACAGCTACCTTTGACAGAAGATGTGGAGGCTTTTTTGGGGTTTTGAACAAATGGAAGGAAAAATTATTGGATTCATGGCAAAATCAGGGAAGCATACTAACACATTTACAAAGAAAAACCTAGTGAATTTGTAATGAAAATGTTTCCATTAAGCTTCACCTGTAACTAGGTGACAGCTCCAAATAGTCTGAAAGATATGAATGATGAAATTCAGAAATAATGACTTTTTAATATTTTTCAGACACATTCCAAACATTAATGGCTTGACCTTTAAGTCACCTTGTTGAATACTAATTCATCTGCAGGCCAATGTACTAGTTACTTACTGTGTATAAACTGATACCAATTACATATTCATGCATTCTCTGGGATTATTACTGCCTTTCCCATTTTGCAAGTGAGAAAACTGCAAGTCCTTTGCCCAAAATCATGTATTTAGTTGATAAAAAGGCTACAATTAACATTCAGAAGTTTTGGGCTTGTGCTGACCTTATTAAACCTGGTAATCTGCTAATGCAGAAAGAAAACCATAGCTACCTTTCATTAAATACAACCCTTTTTTTTCCTTTTCTCATTCTTTAAATAAAAACCATTTCTTTTTTAGCATGCTGCTGATCTATTATTTAAGGAAAAAATGATGGTTTCTGATATATAAGAGCATGTTGTTCTGATTGTTTTCTACTATCCCTTGGGGTAAAATTGAGCAATGCACTTTTGTGTAGAAGGGGCCTCTTAGTCAATTTCATGGAAAAAAAACCAAACAAGAATGTTTGGCTTTTCTGTGTTAACATCTTTACATGTACAACACAGTCTTCATTCTCATCAGTGTTGAAAAGTTTGAATGTAGAATAGAGACTTTTTAATTGTTTCCTTGACTGTCATATCCAACTGCAAATACAACTTCATAAGACTAATTCAAATTAAATAGTGTGACAGAGCTATGTTTCATCTTAGGGAAAACATAAACTTCTTGAAGTAGCTCACATAGCTTTCAAAAGCTCTGCTGTTAATACAAGACTATACCTGCTCAATAAGGCGATGCTTCTGTCTGGGAGGAAAGTTTAACCTGATGGTACATTAGAATACCTAAAAGACAATGATATAGAACAAGAACTTAATCTGAACTGAGGACTCTGTTGCACAGTATGGTGAGACCTGAACACGAAGCAACAGCTAAATGTAGTACTAAAACGGTGTGGTTCCTGGCAAAGCTGAAGCTCCTCAATCTGTGAAGGCATTTTCACTGCAGGAGAGAGTGTTATCATTCTTGAAGTTCTGTATAGCACAGGAGTAACTGCCATGCCTTTAAAATGTGTTGTGATACACGTTTCATGGCATTCTGTCAGTACATGTCCTGGCAAGAGGTACATTGCAATGGTGGGGTCTGCACTCCCAGCAACAAGGTGCTCATGTAAGTGCCAGCTTGGAAGAAAATGAAATACATGATTCAGCAATTAAGTATGAAAGAAGTCGTAAAGATAATGTGAAAGTAGAAAAAGTACACCAGCTATTCCACTCATATGTGGCTTTTTGCAATAAAATACCTCAGCAGTGGTAGTTATGCAAACTGAAGGTCATGAATGCTCATTTTGTGTACACAAAGCAAGTGATGTCCAGAATATTTTTCCTACATTAAGAAAAAAAATTGTCTTCCCTCAGAAAAACTATTTCTACTTTTGCTAATTCAGTTATTTTTGGCCTTTTTTCTCTGACTGGTCATCTAACTTTTCTGAAGAAGTTGTAATTGAAGTTCGAGTGCTCTTTTATATCCACTTACCTTTCTGCTTTCGCCAGGCTGCTAGGCTTCACTGCAGAGAGTATATATGAATGTTTAAAAATAGTTCACCAGTCATTTTGCTGATTGCCTTGTGCGGTCTGATGCTGGTCCATGGAGCATACCTTGAGAAACAGTTGTCTAGACTTCATATTTGTCACAGAGCAGCAATGTTTCTCAATATCAAGTTAACAATTTTTCAGACAAAAAGCCAGTGTTTCTGGCTACAGGTCATTCCTCCATTTCTAAATGACAAGGCTGAGGGTTAATGAGGAATTTGCTCTGGGATTTACAACATGTGGCTAATAAATACATTGGCAGTAGTTTAGGAATACATAAAGTAACACATTGTCACAGACTGAAGATCTGTTTAGAATTTTGCTTTTCTCAACTACCTAATTTCTAGCATTGTAAGCAGCCTTTGTCCACAGAAGTGTGCTAAAGAACATTTATCAAATTCTGCTTATTTACTGGCTGGTAACAGTCTCATCATGTAAAGTAAATTCTATTTTTCTGGGATTTCTCCTGCGTGTTTCATCTTTAAAGTAAATCTTGAGCTTGTGCCTGTTCACTAATAATGAACATAATGATAACTTACCAAGTTGCTCTCTAAGTTAGCTGCTTCTTCCTGAGTGCCATTTCATATTGCAAGTCCCATGTATATAAAACCAACTGAAAAAAACCCAACTTCTGAAAGTGATTAACCAAAGTATTGAGATTAATATTTTAGCAGGGTTTAAAAAATTGCTGGCTGGTTATGGGTTGAGGTGAAATTTTCAAAATCACTGAAGTGACTGAACAGCTTGCAGTGTGCTTTATTGGACTGGGGACTCCCAGGCTGCACCTAGTGAATCAAGAAGCACTGGGTTGGGCATACACACAGACTATATCAAGCTGTCTGTTAGAGCTGTATCCCAATCTAATGTCAGATTGATTGTATCTGAGGTACAAGCTTCTTTTTGCTTACTCACTTCTCAGTTGGGGGTTTTCTATGGCAAATCCAGGTGTACAAGCTGGATGGGGGCAATGCTGTTTTGCAGTGTATGTACAAAGTGATCTTGATAAAGGCAAAGTGGTAAAACATGTTCCCCCAAAGAGTCCTGATATAGTTTGAGAGAGCTGGCTTCAAATATTTAAATCATCTTAGCAAAAGGTGTGTAGTTTTATAAATCACATAAGCAATTTAGAAAAATGGTGCAGCAAGGACATGCAGAATTAAAAGATAACTAAAGTGAAGTAAAATAATAAAAGAATTTGAACAGGACAGAAGGCATTGTGCTTCAAGGTTTCAGCCTACTTATGAGAAAGAATCATCAGTAAGTGTTTTGCTTAGGAACAGATCATCGTGTTTTGTGCATTGTATTTCCCTCTGGAACTGATGTTATCAACATTTTTTTTTAAGACAAACTGATTGAATGGACTAATACCGCAATTCTCTGTGGCCATTCTTATTTCCCTGCACTGCATAATCAATCATTCCATAAAGTTAAACAGGAAAAAAAAATGGATCAATGGTTTTGATATGTTGAACACAGAGCAGATTATTAGCAGTTGTACCAGATGGTTCTTCCATATGCAAATATTTCTTCAAAGCTTAGAGGACTTTGCAGGAAGACATAATTTAAGACTGAGAGATGGAGGTGCCAAGAATGGCTGGCCAAATGACTTTAGTGAGCAGACCACGAATTTCCATCAATTCACCATCAGATTGCAAAGCAGAAGGAAAATCACAGGGTTTTGTTCTGGAACAATAATAAGCACTGGAGATTGAAAAACCTCTATGTAAAAGGCAAATCAATGATACACTGCACTAATACTTCCCCTACAGTGACTGAAATTTCCTACCTACAGCTATGTGACAAGGAGAAGAGGGTAACAGGTATTGCACTCCACAGCTACTCACAGCAGAAGGCTTTTCTTTCCAAAAATGCCAGCTGGGTCATACTATACATATTTCATAGGGAATTGTTATTTGAGATAAAAATCAGAGAGAAACTGGACAGGTTATTCAGGGTGGCAGTTGTGGAGCTCAGCTTTCCAGCTCAGCTGTTACAGTGCTAGAAAGCCCCTGATCTCAGGGTGTCCACCGCACCCAGACATGGGGTAACTACCAAAATGTTGCTCAGGAAGTCAATGCTTTGTTTCCTAAGTTTAAAACTTAAGAATTTTATAAATAAAATTTGGGTAAAATTTGATATAAAAATATGAATTAAAGCGATCTTCTATATTTTGTTTTAGGGAAAGTCACTTCCAGAAGAAAAGTTTCCTGCAATTTTTTCAGCCACTTACGAATGGCCTGAATGGATTCATGATCCTTTGGATCAACGAAACTGTGGAGCATCCTGGGCTTTTTCAACTGCAAGTAATATTAATTTTTTCTCCCTTTAAAAGTATCACTGATACTAATATGTAATGAAAATTTGTAGTGATTAGTAATGAAGTAACTTCAGCTTGCTTTTCATGTTTTATTAGCAAGTAGGAACATTTAAATTGCTACAACTTCCCCTCTGTGTTGTCCCAAATTCTTAAAAAGTCCATCTTAGCTGCAGAATTGTGTTTGCTTTTCATAATATTGTGTAACATAGGGAATTTTTTTCTTTTGTGACAGAAAGTAGAAAATGAATTGACTGTGGCACTTTATTGTAACTAGTAAACTTTTTTAACATAAAAAATCCACATCTCCTGTCTGTCCAACTACATGCTTGACTTGAAATCATAAAAAGGGTAGGCTTTAATTCCTTTATATGTATTTATATATTGCTGCCTTTAACAGTGTGCAACCCTTGCTACTCAAATAAATTGGGTACAATATTTTCAAATTTTATGAGAAGAAAACCCTGAAACTGCTCAGATGTTTGTGGAAAAAACAATCTGTCAAATTCCCTAAGCAATGGCAGTAATGTAATTCAAGCTCATGTGCAACAGCCTCTGCCTTTATGACAAGAAGACACAATGGTCACTTTCTCCAAAGAAGCTAAAAAAACCAGTTATGTACATTGATCTTGCAATAAATCTCAGTGCATATTGGGATATATAAAACTAGAGAAAAAAATTGTGCAACGAATCTTATGACTCAGTTTGGCCAGTGGGTTCTCACTGGTGCAGGTTTCTGGAACTCCTTTGTTAAAACACAGCAGTAAGAGAAGGAAAGGATCATTTAGGCCAGCTAATCCCAGCTCCCTGAAAAAGCCAGACTGAACACGCTCTTCCAATATGTCTTGTCCACTTTTGTTTTAAAAAGAGAAAACCAAGAGAGCTTTTAACAGCTCTCCTGTTAGATTAGTGTGGAGATATACAGAGATCACTGAAGGAAAGACTTTCTGGGTATTTTCCCTTCCATGAGCAATTTTTAAAATTTTAATTTAAATAATTACTTTCAAATTGCAAGATTAGTTGTTGCTCCATGAGTAGACAAGCACAGCTGTGTCTTTTTTTAATTGTGAACATTTTCTGGAAATATTTCAAGACTTTTCAGTAGAAGACTTTTATCCCTATGAAAATTAATTCATTATCATGTGATATCTCACAAAAGCACAAAACACAGTTGTTGTCACATTCCATTAGCAGATTCACTTTTCTGAAGTCTTGCCCAAAGTTTACCAAAGTTAGTGTTGATTTTGATGGAGCTTTAGATTTCAAAACATTGTTTTTAAAGTCTATTTTCATGTTAAAAAATGAAGGGTTAAGAGTAAGAAAAATATAATTTATTCACAGATAATGGCTATGACTGGGGCTTAATGATTGTTTCATTGTCATTTGATAAAATAGTAGGAGTAGCTTAGTTTCACCCACACTTAATTAACCTACTCTGCCTTTAAATCAGTGCATAAATATAAAAGTACTAAGAATTATGACTATCTGATTGAATTCAGACATTTAAGGTGTTCAACTTAGAAGGAGAATTTTGTATGATAAGGGAAGGCACTTTAATACGAACATCTCGCAATATTCTTTCCAATAAAAACAATACCTATTTTCAATATTGAATTTTCTTCTTCATAGGACTGTTGAGTTTTGCTTTTTCCCCCTCCTCAAAAAAAAAAAAAAAAAAAGAAAAAAAGAAAAAAAAAGAAAGGTAGAAAAGATAGCAAAGAGATTTGGAGACTCAGCTGCAGAGAGCTGGGAAAGTATTTGCATCTTCTGCTGAAATCAACCAGATATGAATGTGCATTTACAAATATGATAGAGACTATAGACTAAATTATGCAAATGCCTCATCTGATGTTTTGATATGTGGGACTTTACAATAACCAATAAATCTTCAGATTTGTAATATTACAGCAAAGTTGCTCATGACACTTTGCAGTTTTACAATTCTCTCTCTCAAAAGTCCGTGCAGATTATACGGGTATTGTTTAGTGAAGATATTCACACAGGCAGAAAATGTTGAGGTTCTATTTCAGTCCCCTTTTCACAATGTCAAATGTGAAGTTGTGAGTAATGGAGTAATTATTTGGTTTTGATAACAGAAAATTCATTTCAAAACAGGTGTTGCAGCAGATAGAATAGCAATTCATTCCAAGGGTCAGATCACAGACAACCTTTCTGCTCAGAATTTGATCTCTTGTGATACCCGGAATCAACATGGATGCAATGGTGGAAATATTGATGGTGCTTGGAGATATCTGAAAACGCACGGGTAAATATCTAGTTGTTTAGATTATTTTAACTTGAGCCAGTTGCTTAATTTCCAATAAGACAATACCATAAGTGGACTCGAAACTTGGGATTCTTGGGATATAGACTCTTCACGTTAAACAACCTTGAGTAAGCAGCCAGTTTCATAGGCCCACATTGTGAATATTCAAAAGAATCAAACAATTTCCTCTGGGATGCAAATTGCAATCATCTCATCACAAGTTTTTTCCAGAATGCAACAGTCTATCAAAGACTGTACCTAGATCCTTCCTTCAGGTCAGACTAAGGAAAGGTAACAGCTGTCAAATTCCACATGGATAGCTAGAGACTTTTTAAAATGGCATATAATCATTTCTAGAATCACAGAATGACTAAGTTTGGAACTTTCAAACGTCACCTAATCCAACGTTCTGCTCAAAACATGACTAACAGAAATTAGATCAGACTGTTCAGGTGATGTCCCTAGACACATTTTGAGTATCTTAAAGGATGGAGATTCCACAGCCTTTTTTACAGAAGGTCACTTTTGTTGACCACTCTTGCGGTCAAACAGTTTTTTCTTATATCAGCATTTTCCTTGTGATGGTACCTTTCAGCTTTTCACTGTACATCTCCAGGAGCTTTGTTTTGTCTCCTCTATACCTCTCCTTATGTAGTTGAAAACAAGAATTAGATCCTCTTTCAGCTTTCTCTTCTCTAGACTGAACAAATCCAGCTGTCTCATCTCTCTCAGCTCCACTCCCCTCAGTGCCTTCCACTGGACTTGCTCAGTATATCAATGTCTTTCCTGGAGTACACATAAGTGAGCAGATTACTCTATCTGTGGAGTAGTAATTTGAGTACAATAATAATTTTTCACTATGTCTTGGCTATGGTCTTGATAATACAGCCCAGTATTGATTGTCTGTGTTTGCTGAGAGGGCTCACTTCTAACATACGTTCAACTTTCTGTTTATCAGGACCTTGTGTCCTTCTCTATAAGACAGTTTTCTACACAAGCCTGCCAGTACCTGGGCAGTTCTGGCTCAGAGGCAGGATTTGCCATCTGGTTTTGTTGAACTTCATGATATTTCCATCAGCTCATTTCTCCAGCCTGTTAATACAGCTCTGAATGGCAGCCATGCATACCGGTCACTCCCCACCACTTTTGCATTCTCCACAAACGTGCTAGAGTTGGCCTATATCCCACTGTCCAGGCTGTTAATAAAGATGCAAGAGTGTTGCTTTTGTGTTGACTCCTGGGGATTGCCACTAGGAAACACATACCAGTCATTTTGATCTGTCAACCTTTCAGCGTGCCAGTCCACAACTGACCTTGTAAGCAACTTATCTAATCCAATAAACTAGAGGAACAACACAGGAAACCATGCTGAAAATGTTGCTAAAGGCAAGGTAAATGATATATACTGCTTTTCTTATTCTCCTCTGAACCAGTCATTTCATCTTGCTCGGATCGTCTCACCATCTCATCATTACCTGTCATGGTAAATCTGTGCTGCGTGTTCTCAGTCAGCTTCTTGGACTTTGTGTGCTTGGAAAGGGCTTCTAGGAGAATTTCAATAACCACAGTTTATATACTATATAATTAAATCCTGCTGGCTTTCACATTACCAGAATTTTTTTTGTCCTTTCTCTTCTGCACCAAAATCAATTTCCTCTCTCTTTTTCATGCAATCTCATCCCTTACTGTGTCTTTTATGTATCTGAAACTGCCTGACAGAGAGATCTCAGGTGTGCTCCCTGTCAACTTTTAATTTTAGTTAAAAAACAAACAAACAAACAAAGCAAAAGAATGTGAGGTGTGATGCTTCATAGTTGACATGGCAGCCTGGGGATGCAGGTTCAGTCACATGGACACAGTACACAAACGATCACTCTGCTTTCTGCAAGTGTACCAAACTATTTCTCATCTGACAAAGATTTTGTATTGTTATGGGGAGAGTTCATATTGAGTGCTCCTCAGTCTTCCTCTGTCAGGGTTTAAATGCTAAACTAGATTGGATCGAGGTTTTGAGTGGGAGGCCATTTGGGTGATTCTGTCTAGCAAAGGCCCCTCAGCATCTCATGGGATAAAGACAAAGGCTCCATTTATGAAGAAATGAAAGTTCTAACTTGACATTTTATCTGTAAATAATTTTTAACTGCAATAATTTTCTGTAGCTAGAAGAACAGCCTCGTTTTAATCAGTAGCTCATGCTCTAAAGAGAGTAATTACAACTCTCTCTCACTGGACTGTTTGCTTGACTGTTAAGGACAGAAGCACAAGAATTGTTGGTGTAGATAAAAGAGGAGGTGAGATTAATTTTAATGAGCATTATCTTGACAACAGTTGGTGCAAGTTATTTTTAGAGGAAAAGCTATAAAGAACACAGCAGTGGGACAATCTCCTTGTCTTCTATTCACTCTGATGTTATCCCTCTATGGGCATAACCACCATAAGGCCATAATAATAAGATTCTTCCTACACAAGCAAGTAGTATTATTTTCGCCTTAAGCAGTGTGGTTAGTGACACAGTCTGTTCTGCAGAGGCAGTTTAAGTGTAAAAGAGTTAGGTTGTTTTTATAAGGAGAGCAAGACAGGCTGAAGCTATACGAGCCACTTCATTATCAACCTGGTCGTACCCACGCAGGAGCTCGTGCTGGTGTAAATGCAGTAGTATGATTGACCTGACTGAGTAATAGTGTGACAGTGGTGTGCAGAGCAGGCTTTCTGACTGATGTAAGCCTAGAAACATACAGCCACATCAGCTCACTGTAGCACAACTCTGAACTGTCTTTCCACCTCCACAGTCCCAAGTACTTGCATGTTGCTCAGCCACATGGTATTCACAAGCCTCTTGCAGGTGGCTGTCTGAATAAAGAATCTGAAGAGGAGTTTTGAGAACCATTATGAATTTTTTGAAACTATCTAGCTCTCTGATAAGTCTCAGCAATACAAGATTATTTCCTTAGTCATTTATTAAGCTTCCCCCCACCCCCCCTTGGAGTTGGCTCCAACATGTACAGCATCACTGTGCTGTTACAGACCTTCGCACACTACCCATTCTTATCCCCCATCATTGATTTGCCATCAAAGTATCACACATGAAAGTATTTCTATTTACATATTTTTGTAAACATTTCTACATCCTGATTTTCTTTCCTCAAGTTCAAATATTTCAAATTCTGTTCCAACAGTTCTAGACACAAATGAACATCTTAAGGGAAACATTCGAATATCTTTGAGAACAGATACTGGAATAACACAAGAACAGCTATGCTAGGTCCAAGCAAGGGTCCATCTAGCCTAATATTTTGTCTCTGACAGTGGACAAGAGCCAATAATATCAATAACAACAACAACAAAACCCTTTTTGATTCACCCGACTGACAATTGGATCATTTTTGCAGCTAAACCCCGTAATTCATGATCTTTTACCTTTGACAATGAAAAAACCTGAAATTTATGGCACAAGAGTCTGAAGTGTCTTTTGAATGAGCCCTCTGAAGTAGTGCTTGCTTCCTCACACTTTCATGTATTTTTATGAATCATTATATTGTAATCATTTCCTCATTATCTCCATGCCCTGCAATAGGGAGAAAACACATTCATTTTCTGTGGGGCCTTGTAAATATCTGCAGTTGGTGTTCAGTGGTGTTTTAAAGGTTCTAGTTTTCTTATTTCTGGCCTGTGCTTATCTCATATTTTTGACAGATGTTCAGAAAAATCGAGTGCTGGCCTAAACTCGAAGTCAGTAAAGTCAGCAGGAGGCTTCCATAAAGCTCAGTGTGGTTAGGCCAGTGCTGAGACCTGACTTTTCAGAACCACTGAGCACCCAATTAACAGTGAAATCTGCTGTAAGTGGAACTGAAACACTGTGTAACTCTTTGTCTTCCTCCATTAATTAAAGAATGAATATGTATTCTATTTCTAATTATTATTAATTTTAGGTATTTCAGCTAGAAGCCATATTATGGGGAAGTCAGTGTTCTTTGAAAGCATTTTAACTACTAAGGGAAGTTAAAAGATTGAGGAAGAAACATTTCATTTTCAGGTAGTATAAAAATTATACGCTTGGATGCAAATACTGCTTCTAACAAGGGTTTAATCTGATTTGTACCTTGTGCTCTTAGCAGTTCCAGGCTATGAAAAAGATATTATTTTTCTTTTTTGGCCAACTTGCTAATAACACAGCCTAATTTTCTGGATTATTTTATCTCACAATTCAAACATATAAATGCAATAAAACAACAAAAAAATTTCATTGGACTGGACACACCAACATGACTTGAGATGAATCTTGTCAAGAATGTATGAACACAACACGGAATCCTCCTGCTTCTGTCTGGGTCCTGCTTGTTTCTAATACTGTTTTTGTATGTGTCTCTCTATTTGTCCGTGTAAACATACTCACATCTATTTCTGTTTTCTCCTATGACTCTTATGGCAAGGTCTTCTCTTTCAAGTGTTTTTAATGTTTACTGTTGTTCTGGTGTTTCAGCATGTGCAAACTCATTTTTCATCAAAAAGCTGTTAAATTATGTCAGTTACTACTGCAGAATTTGTGGTGGGTGGAAAGATTCAAGTGTGACTGTTAGTTCAGAATGAGCCATCATGTCTGGATTTACCATGCGGTTCCAGTGTGCTGCTACATCTTTTGGTGCTTCACTTATGTAGACATAGCAATAAGACCTATCCCTGCAAAACCTGTGAAAACTTCATTGGGACAATCCAATTGAAAGGAGGTGAAAAAAATCCCTACCAAATTAATTAATTTTTCCTCCGTTGTTTCCCTCTGAGGTGTTTCTAATTACACAATAGATGTCACAGCATTCTTTATACTGGGCTGCCGTCACCTACTCCTGCCCTGCCTATGCTGGATTGTTCTCTAAGGACTATATTTCCTCACCTTACATGCCTTGCAGGCCTGATTGCACTTAGCAGGAATCCTGTATTTCTTTCAGAAATCTATCGTCAGTACTGAATAGAACAATTATGTATCTAGAGATAGATACATTTTATAGACATTTATACATGTGTACATATATAAACCAAAGATTTTCAACAGTAGAAACACAGCATAATACATTTAAAAAGTAAGTAAGTAATAAAAACCTATGTGTGCTTGGCATAAATACTTTCCATTCCCTAGTGGAAATCTGTGAATCCAGAACACTTTCAGATATTCAGAAAGGATTAAAAGGGGTTGCCAGTGAACAGATTGAAGACCTAAGCAATAACAGCCTAACAACGTTACAACCTTAGATGGTCCATTCCTTTTCATCTAAGCAGAATTAGTTTTGAAGCTTCTGGATGTGTGTGGTCTAGTTTGGGCAGAAAGAATTTGGTAAGAAAAAGACATTCTCCTCAGGGCCAGTTTTTCTGCCACCAAATGCTATGCGAAAATGCTATGTCTTACTAAAAATAGCTGAAATATATTTATGGGCTCATCTTGTAAAATTCCCGACAACTACGTATTTGCAGGCAAACATAATTATACTTCATATTGTGTAGAAATAAAGTTTCCCACAGATTCAGAAAGTTCAGTATAATTGATGAGATACTTAAATACACATGTTTTTGTAGGACTGCCTATTTTTAAACCTTTTGCTTCAGTGAACTATTTAATTCTCTTTAAAATAAACTCTCTCATAGGACTCCATGGCATTAACACAGCAATGTGCACAGTGTTTCAGAAATACCTAACAGTAATCCATGCTCATTTCACAAGCCAGTTTTGCTAAATGAATCCCATTGACAACATCAGTCATTTATTGATCTTATTAAATGTGAAGTTTCAGGAATCAATAATGAGATGAATGTATCAGATGACAAGTGCTAACCCACTTTTTCTACCCTATCTCTCTTTGGAGAAGGGTGGGGAGGCGACTACTCTAATTGAAACTTAATCATAAATATAATGTATATGAGTTGAAGCAAATACCATCCCGTTGAAGATGAATCATTCACACTTATGAAGAATATTGTTTGAAATATGACAGTTACAAAACAAGATAGTTAAAAGCTTGAAATAAAATGGCAAAAATATTAAAGCAAGCTTCTAATCACCTTTTTATTTTTTTGATACCTAAACAGCGTTGTATCATATGCTTGTTATCCATCATTTTGGAACAGTCACCTGGGGCCATGGGCTGAGAATCACTGTTATGTGTCCAGTGAATATGGAAAAAACTATACAAATGGGCCGTGTCCCAATGCTTTAGAAAAATCCAATCGGTTATACCGATGTGCCTCTCACTACAGGGTCTCCTCAAAAGTAAGTTCACGGCATGGTGTTCACCCATTGTCTTATTAATTTTACTACTTGGGGGTTTCAATATCATCTGGCATGTTGAAATATGTCCACTTTACTTCAAGACTAGAGCTGTGAATTTTCATTTATGTTGCCATTGTATTTCATAAGAGTTTAAATCCTTGATAGTTTCTCATTTATACATTATCTCTTTAAAGCTGTTGCTTTGTGGTCTATAGAAATTAGAGACAGAAAAGAAAGTATGCAGTCACAATGGTGCATTAGTGCTTCTTAAACATGTTTCTGAAGGTGTTGTTCATTTGGTAAACCAAATAGTCTCCAGCAGAAATACAAGTAAAATGGTATATTTATACTACATATGTGTGTATATAATGATAAATTAGTTATGAGCTTTAATTTTATTTAATAAATGTATTATCTTCCCTTGCCCTCTGTGCCTCACCACCTGTCAGGAAACTGATATAATGAAAGAAATTATGGACAAAGGACCAGTGCAAGGTATGGTAAGTTTGAAAGATGATAACATTATTGAAATAATTAGACCATGGAATGACCTTTTATCAAAATATTAGAAAACACAAATTACATGCCATACTGAAGAAACCAGATCATCCAGATGCATTGATGGGCAAGTAGTAACCCTAAAGGCAGCACTACTGCCTCAGAGTCTGTAAAGAGTAAAATGACTTCGTTGAAAATTTGTGGAAAATCTATGTACAGGAAATGTGCTTTTTCCCCATGAGAGTTCTTTGATCATTGGTGAACTAGCAACTGTGGCTATGCAGAAGGAATTAAATGTTAGCCAAACTCTGCTCTCTAAGTCTCAGGTTAATTCCCCACTGGCTAAGGCAAACCCACCAGGCCTGCTCTCCCTTGAAGGTAATGTTGCAGTATATGAGCTCTCCAGCAAATCATTTGGTACTGAAATACCCCCAGAATCTCCTATTTCAGAGCCCAAATGCTCTTGTTGGTTTTAGAGGCCTTTCAGTTTTGACTTTTTATGCTGAACTCTGCAATGAAGATCCCTGACGTCTTAGAGGTCAGAAATAAAGAGACTTCAGCAGTGATTGAGGGACAGCAAAAAAAACCCTGTTTACCCTGAATACTGTTCCTTCATGGCAATGGATGGTGCTGGCAGCAGGTGAAAATACATGTTCCTCTCACAGCTCAGGCCAGTGTAACTAGGGAGGTTGAGGGATGTGGGGACTGGGGAGATGGGGAAAGGTCATAACACAGGATATCCGCCTATCTTGGATGGATGGCTGATGCAAAACCAAAGTAATTTTCTTCAAGGGACTTCTACACTTCTTCTGCATTTAATTATATAAAGAATTATCATAATCTCCAATTTATTATTCAAATGGTTTTGATTATTAGATAGAATTCATTTCTGTGCATAGAGTTGAAATGACTTCTTAAAGCTCTTTGTGTGGGTAGCTACAATTAATCTGAAGCTCTTACTTACCAAGATCAACATCATCAGTCATTTTTTGCTCTGTCCAAGCTTGTTTGCTCAAGAAATATATCCTTTTCCACACTGCATTTAATCTAGATGAAAGAACAGTAATTTCTACTGTTTCTAAGAAAATGAAAAAAATAGGATCCTCAAGACAGAATTTCAGACCTCTCTTAAATGTTGTATTCATAGTGTGTGTATACACAGTTTGCTAGATTAATCTCTTATTACTAAGTCTTGTACACAAAATAATCAATATTCAGCCATTTGTTAGGATTTAACTCCTGAAAAATTCACATAATTTTTGAAATTTCAGTGTTTTTTGTGTATCAGGTTAAGGTCATTCTGGTATGTGGAAAAATCAAGATCTAAATAAGAGTTTATATAACTGAGTGCATCACTGAGTGAAATCGCTTGCCATTATTTTCATTTGGCTATAACATGATTTTTAAAAGAGTCACAGTTATGGCCCAGTAATTTATCACTGATTCTCTCTTCTATATTCCCATATTACAAATGCAATGAGGGCATAAGTCTAATTTTAAAACCATATCATACTTTCCCCAAAAAAAACATCCTGTAAATGATCTTCAAATACTGAAGGAGATTTTCCATAATGAATTCCCTTGTTATTCCTCAGGAATTTACAAAGTGCTTAGGGCCAGTCTTATCTAATGTACTAGGTAATGTTTAATAGCTGGAAAACATTCAAGATCCTTTCAAGATCATGATGTAGAAAGTCATACTGCTTGATGATGAAAGGACTTTGATTTTTGGGCATATTGAAAGTTAAGAAAACATTATTTTTTAACAAATGTGAAGGAGTAGGTGAAGAAATGTAATTGAAAATTTTATTTTATGCAGCTTCCAAGTTTGAATGACAATTTCTCTCTGACATGTCATTGTTTTATATGGTACAGAAATCATGCAATTAGCATTTGCACCAAATGATTAAGTACATTTTCTAATAAACAAAATGAAATTTGATCAGTTCTTTGAAAATGTTCGAATATAATATTGCCCATTTTTTTAATGTACTTAAGCAAATACTCCGACGTTACAGTGCTGATATAGGAAAATTATCCTCTCTGACACCATAGTCAGTCTCAATCAAAAGGAAAGCTAACATATTGTTAGAAATACATCAGAGTTTTGACCCCACAAAACTTATAATTTCAGCTATCATGATCTTGGGAAAAAAAAGGAATATTTAATTTGCTTGACATTAGGAAACAATCTGGAGGAAGCACTCAGCTACAATAATGTACAGTACTGAAGTTTGTTCCCTTTTGTAGCAACTAGTTTTAGTTTCTTGTATCTTTGCATGTCTTAGAGACACAAGTTCTTATTTAAGAATTTTATGTGAGGGCTTTCATAGTGGTATCAATCTTATAATCTGATGCATCTATATGCATAGATCTAACAAGCTCAGCATGACTGAAGTAGCTCATGCATGAACTACAATCAACCTTATGAAAATGGTTACTTTTACTGATTAATTAATAACTAATCTGTTCACTTTGTAAAATGCAAAGTCTCTTCTATGCGAGAGGGAAAAAAATTAGCTTGGACCATGATCATCTCATCTTGCCCAAGTAACAGTCTGTGTCAGGATGAACTCACTGAAGAAATGAAAAATAGCTCAGTGCTAGCTCTAGAATTATCATGTCTGTCCACCCTACACTTCATGCACCTAGACCACTCTAACTCCAGCTGTACCATTATTTAGCTCCTTATTGCAAAGTATAGATATATCCAGAAGTATAGATATTTACACATAAACGAATCTATGTATACACATGCATACAATGTATAGATAAACATGGATAAAGTTCTTTCACATAGACAAAGTTATTCTGAAAATAAACTTCAAAATTTTCTACTTCACTTCAATGGAAATAATTTATGTATGATGTTTCTTCAGACAAGAACATGTGTTTGATTTGAGGCACAGGTTACATTCTCCCCTATATTTCCAGCCGAAGGCAGCAGCATAGGAAGATACAGATGGGTTGAGTCTATTAATACAGGGCTAAATGGCTGGTGTCACTGCCAAAATATTGGGAATTTTTGACAATGCAATGGGCAATGGGACCAAGCATGCTGGCATCAGGTGGGACTCACCTTTCTCAGGGAGGGAGGAGAGTCTTTGCTGGGGAACTAGTGAGGCTCCTTGTTAGAGCCTTAAATTTGATGGGATAGGGAAGGGGAACAATATCAGGCTTGTCCCTGGTAAGGTGCAGGTTGAGATACAAAGGTCAGAGGGACAGGGTGCTGGCAAGGTCTTCTGCTGGTGACTGAAATGTGCTGGCCACACTGGAGCACACTTGTAGTCATACAGAGATGAGCAAGTGACTCCTGAGGGAACAGAGGCCATCTGGGAAACACGATCCCATTCCTGGAACTGTTCAAGGCCAGATTGGATGGGACTCTGAGCAACCTGTTCTAATAAAAGCAGATGTCCCTGCCTATGGTAGGGGTTTGAAACTAGATGATCTTTAATGTCCCTTCCGACCTAAGCCATTCTATGATTCCATGATTTAGAGGTGCTGGTAAAGAATAGATTGTTTTCTGAAACTGAACATGTGGACCTTAATTTCAAGAACTATGTGTCTGATTCTGATGAAAGATGAGATTTTCAAATCTCAGTCCTCCCATGGGAGAAATTAATTTTGCAATATTTTCATTCAACCCCGTTTCTTTCCCTCCCTTTGGCCAAGCTATAAAAACCAGATCCAGGGAAGCCTCTGCAGTTATTTTTTGAATGATCTATTTCCTTCACTTGCCCTGTGAGACCCTTACCTAGACCAAGGCCAGAAGGACTCTTCACTCTTTCTGTTCCTTTGTACCTCTTTCAAACTGTCTCTCTCCAGACTCCTCTGCAGCTCAGAAACCTATACATGTGGCATTGTACACAGTGGGACAGGACCATCCACAGGAATTAAACGTCTAGCTCTGTATGCTGGTGAGCCTGGGGACAGAGGGAGGAGGGAAACCTTTGCAGAGAGCTCCAACGGAGTCTTGAGCTTGCATCTAGAAACTAAGAGTAAAGTTTGTGCTCTTTCCCACTTGGTCTGTGGCTGCCAGTTGAGTGAGCTCTGGTTTGGCAGGCAGCTCAGCAGAAGCTGTAACATTACTAATTTGAAACATTTAACTTTTTATCTGATTTAACTGACAAAGCTGAACCTCTGACTTGCCAGCTAGGTAGCATCAGTTGTGTGTTGCTATCAGCATATATTTTTTATGTGACTGATCTCATTAACAAGGTACATTTATATGCAGGTTTCTTGGGCTAATGGCCTCATTTCACCAAGTTCTGAGAAGTTCTCTTTCATCCCCTAAAATGTGTGACTGTTTTCTGTTTTCAGCCAAGTAAGATAGAGTCCAAGATATCATTAAGATAGTTATTTCCTTCAAGTTTATGAAAATATTCAGGTAGGAGAAAGAAATTTGTAAGTGTGCCAGACAATAAAAACTGCAGCATGAGCTCACCTCACTGGATACAGCAAGTCTATACCAGGCACACATTTTATAAATGCTCCAACCACATAAAAATGGTCAGTGAAACTTGAACTTTATGGCACTCCCAAGGTGCAAGACTTTAGGAAATGGGATTTCACTAATTCTTGTGTTCCAAGCTGCGTGGCAGTTAAAATCATAAGCTGAAAATAAGTTTGAGTTAAACTCATATTTAAGCTTCCGATTCACTGGAATGTAAAGGTATGTAGACATGAAAAATGGTTTTATTTCTCTGTATCTAGTAGGCCACCGTAAAGAAAATGGCACCAAAGTGGCAGAACAAAGGTGGAAAAGAAACCCAGAACTATTTTTTGTAATAAACAAGTGCATGATTCTCCTATAAAATAATGAATAGGCATAAAATGCAAGTTATAATTTTCATTCACTTGCACAAAGTTTCCAGTTCATCAGTTCTTTCACCTTACATTTTTATGAACAAAATGTGGTGTTTTTTCCACATTTTAAACTGAAAGTCAGGATTTATATGTATACAGACAATCTAGTTTTCTTTAAGCAGATGGCAGTGTACTTGAGGAGTTCTGAATCTCAGGAAAAGGCATACATGTAATTCCACCATATTTCACAGGATATCCATTGTCAGGTATTTTTTTGACTGTACAGATGCTACTCAGAACTGAGCAGGTTATACGTGAAACTTAAGAATATTAATTTTATTGATTTGATTTCAAAATTTATGTAAGCTTTATTGAGGCAATGATTCTTACTGAATTGGAAGTAGTCCATTATAGGGAGCTTCCATGACAAGGAAAACCAATCAACTTCATAAAGAGATACTGAGACAACTCTGTTCAAGTATTTCTGTTGGCTCACAGCAGGGGACTTCTGAGAAACTAATGTTTTTAGTGTAATTTTAAACTACACTTAGTGCAGTCCAACACACAACAAAAATGTCACTGGTAAAATGCAAGGAGCAAACACGAATAGAAGTAATATTTGCTGACTATGCTGACTTTTTCTGTTGTTTTTCAGCTATAATGAAAGTGTATGAAGATTTTTTCCTTTACAAAGAGGGAATATATAGACACACCCCAAAAGCAGGATCTAAATGGAAGACTCATTCAGTCAAACTCCTCGGGTGAGTAAAGCACGTCCTTTTACAGTTTTTGTTTGCCAGTCATGAGTGTAGTAAAATGTCAGTGACCAGTTTGGAGCCCAAAGGTTTCACTGTCACAGACAGAACACTGCTAGCTCCCAATGTAAGATTGTTATTTTTCACCTTGCCTTGTCTGAGAATTTTAGAGTATTGGAAAGAGGTGTAGACCCATTGTCATTTAATCTACTCTAATATTTGCTCTAAAACTTCAAATATAATAGTTTATAGAATAAAATAGTTTGCTGAATATTCACAAATCTTTCAAGTACACATTAAATTGTGAGCAAAGCTGATACAGTTTTCTCCAAACATGCCACTAAGCAGAGTGCATATAGAAACATAAACGTTGTCAGTGGCCTCTCAATTTACTTGCAGAGCTTACTAGCACAGCAGTCTGGACTCTCTATGCCCTGAACAGAATCAGCTGCTGCTGATTTTATTTGGGAAACTGCTGCAGAAGCACGTGTGTAGTACCCTGGTAGGTTTCCCCTCAACTGTAGAACAGTGTCATTATATTAAGAAGACAAATATCTAGTAATGCATACACTTGAATTACAGAACACACTGTGAGGTTTTATTCTTTGACATGGAGGGAATATGCAAGGATAAATTTATTAAACCACCGAGTACAGAGAAAAATGACTGGAGAATCTCAAGCAAATAGTTTATTGGTGGTCTAGAATATCAAACAAATAATAATTCAGACCTGTGTTAGGAAGATTACTGAGAGTATTTCCAACATGTAGTTCAAGAAAATAAAGTTATGAAATAAGGTGCATTTTGTGCTTGTGATCATAGTAAAGATGTCTTTGTGAAGGACATAGAAATGCCTATGGCTGTGGAAACTGCTGGCCATGAATTACAAGAGTGTGCCTGATAGTGGCACAGCAGCAGAGAGAAGCAGCAGGCTTCTGCAAGATTATCCTTGTTTCTACACTGCTGCAAAAAGTATTGACTCAGACTAGTACAGGAAAAGCTCCTGAATTATGATTATAGAGAATGTTGTACAGCAATGAAAAAGAGAAACTGGAATTTCCTGTAGAAAGATGGAGGACTGAAATAGGAAAATATGTTTACGGAGGACAGTCAGTATATGTCAGTTTCTCTGAGTGTATTTAAGTGTATTTGAACAGCCATGAGAAGCCAATAAAATTAGTAAAATTTGCAGTGCAATTTGAATGCTGCCATTCAGGGAACAGCCATTCACAGCTTCTGTGAGGCTGTCAGTTCAGGTGTTGAGAGGGTATGAAGCAGGACTGGTGCAAGCGTAGGCTGATGACTACTGTTCTCTAAGACATGCTGCTCCACATATGTGCTGAATAACCTACCTGAGTGAATGATTAAGCAAGAACATGTGGGGACAAAATGATGGCTGAGGAGGGAAAGAGGAGGAGATAAATACTGTGTTGAAGTGGATGCTGATGTAAATAGAACTGATAGACTGTGCAAAGAAAAGACAGCAGCCCTTGGGCAAGGAGTCACTCATGAGCAAAATCTGAGTGCCTCCACCGAGACAGGCAGCTGCCTGCAGGGGGTTCTGTTGAATAGTCACTGCAAAATGTGGAGTAGGAGGAAAGCTTAATGGCATGATATACTGAAGAAGGACATGAGAAGTGAAGGAAAAGGATGAAAACTGAAAGTGATGATACTTAGAAAACCTCAGACTGGTTCAGAGTTTAATATCTGGGGAATGCATTTACTTACTAACTTTAATTCAACATTGCTGAAATGTCCAATGGATCCAGCAATATAAAGAATTAACCGTCCTTTCATTGTCTAATGGATAAATGCTCTGGCCTCCAATATTTTGCCATATAAAAATATTTGCTGAAGTGTTTAACTGTAAAAATTGAATTAGAGCTTGACAAGTTGGAGGCTGTTGAAACCCAAGGTATTTCTAGTAATGATGAATCCAGTCATAAAATGTGATTCTGCATCATGAAATCTAAATCACTCCTTTGTATAAATTTTAATGTCTTCAGGATTAAGCTATCACTTTTCCATATTATTCATTGTTTTCAACTAATTTGAACACAAAGTATCTGTCTTGGGTATAAATTCTTTGTCACTCATATAGAGCTTGGGTGGGGTTTTTTTGAGCAAAGGGTAATTCAGACTTCTTGATCTAAATAAAAAACTCATAGGAATCTCACTAAGTAGTAATTCAAATAAAAATGTTGACTATTATTTGCACTCTGCTTAGCTGAGATGGTTCCCAGAGAGAAAAAGAGGAGCAGTGACATGCTGATCTTAGAAATATTTTTGATAATGCCTTAAATTGCTGATGAATTGCACAATATAAAAATGAAAATACATTTTAGTGAAGCTTGCAAGAGCTATTTGTACAAAACCAGAAATGTACATATAAGCTGCCTAATTGATTATTGGATCATAAGGATTGTAACTGGATTTATTGGCTTCCCTCCTTCTGCAGCGTGAAATTGCTGGTTATTTTCTCTCATTCAAAGGCTTATTTGTACAATCACCTCTGACAGCACTGTAAGTCCATCTCCACTGAGGTACTATGTGACCTCAGGCTCAGGAAGAGAATGTGAAAAGATAGAAGAGCATGGGAGGAGGAGAGGAAAATGTGAAACAGCCAGGCAGAGGGTTATGATGTTAGCAGGCCTTTTGGGTTTGACCACGGTCTCTGTGGACAGTGAAATGGGGCTTTCAACAATCTCAAGGCAGGATAGACTGATCCCACTGACATTAGAAAGAGAAGGATCTCAGGCAGTTTCCGTGTCAGTGTTCTAGAAACAAGTAGAAAAAGTGAGTGACAGAGACTGGGATACAATAACAGCTATATTTTGATGTAGACGAATTAAATTCCTATGCCTCTGCTAGACAGACAGGTTTCTCTGTATCTTCCATGGCTATTTATCTGCACTGGCTTAGGTACCTATCTTAAGATGAACTGAATTACTTTGTAGGATGTGTAGCTCTAGTATCTATTCCATAGCAGATAGTGTCCATAGAAAAAGAAGACATGAGGCAGATTTGTTGATGGTGTAAACGTGCCATAGGTCTATCCAACATGAGGAAGTACACTGGATGAAGTAGCAGTGGTTCTAGTCCAAACAAATCTGTTTTCAAAGTTAGTGAAATGAAGTATCCATCATTTATGTTTGCAGCAGACAAATCTTGTCTCAGACTTTTTCATATGCATCATTTTAGTATCAGTGCCAAGCTACAATATATGATCCATACCTTCACTAAAAAGCTGTATCTGCTGAAGCCCTGAAACTTAAAAATCCAGGAAGGTCTCAAAAGCCCATGCCTTTAGCTACATTTCAATCTATGGACCATCATCTTAAGGCTTGGAGGAGACAAGAATAGTATTTTTAAAAGCCTTGATAGTCTTCCATGAACAACATAAATTTTCAGATGGCAAGGTGCTCAGAATGGCAAAGGACTTTCAATGAGAGGACACTGAGATGTACATTAACTGAGAACATATTTCCCCTCTATTTTAATCAATGATTCACTGGAAGATTTAATGCAATCCTGCATCAAATTAAATGGCTTAGCCAACTACTAGACTGAAACATCTATGCACTGAAAAAAAACATTGGTTGAATTTTCAATACAAAAAGCCATACTAATGGAGATAAAATTGCTATGTGAGGCAAAACCCGTGTTGTTTAGTGTTGACGGGATAGCCAGGCAGAGCAACAGAATTCTAAGATTTAACACACAATTAAATGACTCTGCTGTGCAAAGTCCAAAGTCTTTAAAAAGATACCAGTGACTACTGCTAGTGAGAGCTGGGGTTCTGGCTTTGAAGACACTCTTTTCCTCTTGTCTTCCCTCAAACTTACACTCAGAATAACAACAAACAAGTAACATCTTAAACCATCAAAACTCATAACCCAAATTATTTCCTTCCTGAATAAAGAAACTTTGGCTTGAGTTCATGTGGAAAAAATAATCTACTTTGTTGTTGTCAGATAATCATCAGGTATTATAGTTAAATATTAAACAGCAGCACTCAAACATATTTTACAGCAAAGAGAAATACATTAGAAGTTCATGGAAAAAAGATACACAGTGCCTGATGATTAATGCAGTTAAATCTAGGAGACTACTTCCCATGTAATTCTTCACAGTAGATCTGGAGGAATGATTTAACTATTGACTTACTGGTAATTTGACTCACCACTCCTGTTGAAAGGTCCAGGCAGAACTGCAGTTTCAAATTCCAGCAACCATTTTTCTAAGAAGCTTTTTCTTGTGTCAAACACTAGTCACTGACCCTAACCTTCTGACTATTAATAAAAGATTAAGAACCAAACTTTTGTCTAATTGAGTAGAGAAAATTCCTAGTTTTTGAAAAGCACTAGGCTTTTGTGATAAAACACTAAAAATAGGACATGGCCTGAAAGAGTTAGACTTTTTTTCCTCTGGTAGCATTATGGCAGTTATACAATCAAGTCCAGGGAAGAAATTAAGATGAGTAGTTTTAGATCACATGTATTTTTGTCCAGTAAACAGTTTATGCAAAGCACTAACTTCCACTAACATCAACAGATCTGCAGGAATTATTAGCTTGAGATATGAGACCTGTCATTCTTTTCTACTTTTAAGGCTTTATTTCCTTCTAGTTTATAGCTTTAGTCTTAGTATTATATAGCACGCTCTTCAGAAGTCTTTGCTGGATTTGATGTTAACAGCATTTTACCTACAGTGCAGCCTAGAATCAAGTTTCTATTGTCTGACAGAGTGCCTTGATTTTGAATCCATTGCTAATAGCCCTTTTTGTTATGTTAGGTTGTATTTCTAGGATGTTTATTGTTCTATTCAATGATATTTAATTATCAGCTACTATTTTTTTTCTGGTAATTTTATTTATGCTTCTCTCATGAAGTCCACCTTCACTGCAGTGATAAAGTTTTCTGGCAAAGAAACTCGCAAATGTTCAAGCAAAAGCAAATTCCATTTTGAGGAACAATACTGAAAGAGTCTGTATTCTAGTTTGTGTATTCAGGGACTGCTCCTACAGAGTTAACATCAAGAGAAAGTTATTACTGAAAAGGACAGCTAAGGTGCCTCTACTATATAGAATTGGACGCAAAGTTATGAAAATCATTTTGTACGAGCCCACAAGTGCTCAGCCTTTTACCTCAAAGAGCATCAGAAATCTTTTTACAGAGTCAGTTGGAAAGGGCTTCCTTTGTGAATGTGGAAATACATTGCTTACTTCTTCCCCTTGAGGGGACTGAATGCAGTTTGGTGAAATTACTTCTTTTTGTTCAAGGTTATTTTTGATTGATGATTGTGATGGTTTCTTTTGGAAAAGCTTAGTGGAGTATTTCTTTCAGAATATTTTTTGTCAGACAGAAGAAAAACTCCCTTTTAAAAGTAATTTTCAGTATTGATAGGGAGAACTTTTCCTTAATAATTCCTTAAAATCTTTCTTCTTAATAAAATGTAACCGTTGGATGGGGTATGGTCGAAAGTTTTTCCTAAAAATACCAAAGGTGGGGACATTAGTGATCTAAAGCTTTGCAAAAAATAACCCTAATAAATTCCCTCTCTCTCTCCAAGTAATGAGGTCCAGCATCTGTTTGCTTTTGAAATGTCGTTCACTTGGAGTAAATATCAAGTTGAAATAATCACAAATGCAAACAAAAGAGTGCTATTAGATTATTTTGGTCACCTTCCAGAAAATGTAATATTGTTCTCTAATGGATGTTGTCCAAGAATGTGTCAACTTTCTTTTAAGTCTCTTTCAATTCCATTTGGGAACTAATTACATCAGGAATTAAATTCCTTAATTGTTGAGTTACTTTTCCTTGGTGTTTTCTTTTCTGGACTTCTCTACTCTATCTATAGATATGACTTTAAATTTTCTCTTTCTGCTTGGATTTTGAGTCCTACACACATCTAGGTTATTAGTTCCTGTATTTTGTCTTCCTGTTGTCTCAATTTGTCACAAATACCTGTAATTGTTTTTATTCCTTGCAGTGACTTATCACATTTAGTGTAGTGCTCCAGTCATATGCTGTGCATTTCTTTACTCAGAACATGTATGATCTTGCCTACTTTTAATTCTGGCTTCTTAGGTTTTCTTTCTAATCTTGTTGACGTGTCTAAAGCAGACTTTATGTCTAATTTGCAGCTCACTATTGCATCTATTAGTTTCCAAGGGTTTCTCTTCCCCAGAAACTCTGGAAATCTCTATTTACCTTCAACAAGTTTCTAATGTCATTAATTAGGAACATATAATTTGGATATTAGTAGGTCTGCTTTAGGAAAAAGTGGCCATGGCTGCGTGAACTATAGAATCTAAGGAGCAAAAACTGGCAGAGGAGGAGAAGGAACTGTAGGAGGAGATACAATATTGACTGTGTTAAAGAAATTGTGTCAGTTAATAACTCTGAAAGTATGATCATTTTTTATGAAGTAGTGACAATAATTTATTAATTCCTATTGATTTTAACTTATAGTCAAAATAGTGTTATCTTTCAGATTCATGAGTAGATTCCTATTTATTTTCTTGCAATATTAATTTCTGAAAGCAGATAATAGCAATAGCATTTGTTCTTCTACTAAGTCCTTTTCTCTTACAATGCCCAGCACAAAGGGGTTCTGTTCCATGATTGAGACTCCAAGGCTATTATCTAAAGCATAATTTCTCCTTCCAAACTGTTGATCCTTAAACCAACTCTTGCTCCAAGCTGTGAAGGAACATAAAATGCATTCCAGATCAGTTTCACAACCTTTTGAGCACAATACATTTCTGCTTTAATTTTTTTCAACCAACTGTAGCATCTACTATTTTGTGCTATATTGTGAAAACCTGATACATATCAGAACTATAATATCCATGTTGTTAATTTTACCCTCTTCTTTACGTTCTCTTATTTTATCGTGGATGGACAGAATCCAAGTCCTTTACTCTGTAATCTCTTCATTGACCTCATAACGTATTCCGAGATCACGTGCTTCAGTTGTGTAGTTCTGGAAGTTCATACGTTTCTATTATCTGCTGACTCCTATTCTAACATTTTATTTACTGCATTATATTCCTAATAAAGTCCAGTTTTCTCCTTTCCTTATCTCACTTCAGTAGGCACTTAAATATTAAATTTTTAGTTTTACTTATTAATTATTAGTTAGTTATTAATTGTTAATCAGGAGTCAGTTTGAGGTTTGGGCAAGTGTGATATGCTAGATATTCAAATTCTCACCCCACAGATGGTGATCTAGTAAAAAAAGTCGTTGGAGACAGGGGGGCAACTCAGCTACAACTGTTTGTGGATCCCTTAGTTTCCCCTACACAAGTATTTGGTGCTACCAGCAGTGGAAAGAGCTTTCCAACTGGCTATGTCTCCAAAAGGATGTGGATGTCTCATAGGTCCTCGAGGCTTCATGTCTGCCAGAAACATATAGAGGTCTTGGGCACCCTAAGGCAACTCAAACAGTTGCAGGCACCTGCATTTAAGTGAATGGATCCCAATATACTCTGTTAGCTACTGTGGGACACTTTTAATCTTTAACTAAAAGTGTCCCACAGAATAGAATAGACCACTGTTGTGGTTTAGAACTGGTATTCTCCAAACTAGTGTTCTCACTGAAACACTCCAAACCACGTGCCAGTCAATCATCTCCCCTCCCCTTCTCCCTCCCTCCTGCAACAGCGGGGAGAGGAGAATTGGAGTCACAAAAGGTGAAGATCACTGGTTGAGATAAGAATGATTTACTGGAAACAGCAATGAGGTAAGAGAAGGAACAGTAATAGTAACAATACTAATGACAGAGGATACAACACAGACGTAAATTATTCTCTAAGAGCTTAGTACCTTTCTTATATTGGGGTGACCAAAACTGCACACAATATTCAAGGTGAGGCTGCCCCAGTGCAGAGCAGAGCGGGACAATCCTCTCCCTTGACTGGCTGGCAATGCTTTGCCTGATGCCCTCCAGGACATGGTTGACCCTCCTGGCTGCCAGGGCACTGCCGACTCATTCAACTTGCCATCAACGAGGACTCCCAGGTCCCTTTTGCTGGCACTGCATTCCAGCATTTCATTCCCCAGTCTGTACAAACATCCAGTTGCCTCATCCCAGATGCAGAATCCAGTCCTGAGTCCAAGTCATTTATGAAGATGTTGAAGAGCACAAGGCCCAAGATGGAGCCCTGTGGGACTCCACTTAGTGACAGGTTACAAGTCTGATGTTACCCTATTTGCTTTTACTCTCTGTGCTCGACCCATGAGCCAATTGCTCACCCACCCCATGATGTGTTTATCCAGCTGTGTGCTGGACATTTTTTCCAGAAGGATCCTCTGAGAAACAGTATTGAAATCTTTACTGAAATCCAAAATTATGACATCAACTGGCTTCCCTTGATCACCTAAGTGGGTTACCTTGTCATAAAAGGAAATTGATTTCATAAGCACAACTTTCCTCTCAAAACTATGCTGACTGTGACCAATGGCTTGTGCCATGCAGGGATGCTCAGTGGTCTCTGGGCTGTCCACTACTGATAGAATAAAATGATAGACTTCGAGTCTTATTTGCAAGCCAGTAAGACCTCTGAGGCCCTGTTGTCATCTGTCCCCTAAAGTCCAGAGTAAGCTGGATGCAGCCATCACAACCACCACTGGTAGTTATGGTTCAAATACGGAATGTGGAAGGGGGCAGGGGGGTGACACAACAATCTATAAGGAAAGTCTGTTCTATCTTCTCTATACCCACCCTGTGAAAAGCAGAAGACAACAAACAGCTCTGCCCTGAGCCACCTCTCCTGAGGGCTGAACAAAACCAGCTTCAGTCATCATGTTCTCCAGATCTCACACATCTCTGTGGACTCCTGCTGGTCTTGTTCCAGCCTGTTAATGTCTTTCTTGTGTGAAGTCCAAGACTAGATACCAGACACAGAATGGCAAGTCCTATAAGAAGAGGATTAGTCACATCTTTTGTCCTGCTGGCTGCATTCATGTATATTTTACTTTAATGTATTTTAATTGAGAGCATTTGACGGATGCCCATAGGCATTGCTTACTGAGTAAGCAACTCTTCTTTCTAAACTGCAAATAAAACGCATATTCCAAGCAACTAGGTATCAGGCTATGATAGAACAAAACATAGGAAATTAAATTTGTGGATATGTTATAGTCAAGGATAAAAAAAGAATCCTTTCCCATATTGGTTTCTAAGTTTTCTTCCATTTAAAAACATTTCTGAGAATCAGTAAATTCTAATCAGTATATGAAACTAGAAGTTGACTCTTTTAGAAGATAATAAATGTTAGAAAAACATTTAATCACAGGAATATGCACCTGCGGGGACTTGCCCTCATTCTGCTCAAACTAGTGGGAGAAATAATGTGTAGTACAGAAGGCAAGAATACATGAATATAAATTCAAGACAATTTTCCTTTGTCTTTAAGACTGATGTAAATATTGGACTTGCATGCACACTACAGCTGATGTATTTTTTTAGTAAAATGATCATGAAGAAAGATATAAATAGGAATCTGATAGCCTATGATTTCTTTTTAAATTTATGATCATGACAGACTGTATCTAAAGTATATGGCAAAGAAATGGCAAAGATCACTAATAATTCCTGAACTTTTATATGGTAATTAAAATAAAAAGCATCATGAGGCCCTTTAAAATACAATTACATTTCATAGTGTTTATGACCAACATTATTTTTTCCTTGCATTTAACAAGCAGTAGCTGCAATTTGTGTTTGTAACTATAACTCACACTTCACCTCTGTGCTAGTCACCAATTTGTCTTGCTTTTCTTTTTAAGTGTAGGTATTCCATGTAAAAGAGAGTTCACTGTTAACCAAGGAAAGCTGATGCCAAAGTGGCTGTTTAAATACAAAGATGACAGAAAAATCTTAGTTTGTCCACTCCCAATGTGGGATTTTTCATTGTATTTTTATTACTTTCCTTTCAAAGTGAATGGAGGACAGCAAATACAGCCCAAACGCATTTTGGTGTGGTATACACAAGTAAACACTCTGTTAATGGCATTTGGTATATCATAGGGTTAACCTTTACACTGTGGAAAAGTGTGCAAATTTCACATCTAGGTTTTTTTGTTCATTTGTGCCCTTTTATAGGCACCCAAGCATCATGAACTGTGAACAGGTTTTCAGAATGAAAAACTAAAACTACACTTGTGTTAAGTTTTTGTAAACCCTAATGGCGATTTGACTTGTGGTTAGCAGGATACTTATCCTCATTTTCATCATCAGCAAAGTTTGTTATTCATGTTTCATTCTGATACTGGTAATTAGGACAACTAACTAAGACAAGTTTTTCTCTCCTGATTACTTGTTGCATCACAGTACCATTCTTTTCTAATAGGTGGGGATCATTACCTGGCAAAAATGGAGAGAAACAGAAGTTCTGGGTAAGTGAATCCTTAGGACTGTGTTTTGAGACAGAAGAAAAAAATCTTAACAACATAGATCATCTAAAAGCTACTTCTTTATTTTCATTTGCTCTTTCTGCATCTATTTTTTTAACTTCACCTTAAAGTGTTCTGCATAATTCTGTTTCCTCTCTGGCAAAATTGATCATGCTGACCCTTGAACTACAGCATCATCGACTTCAGCTTCAAAGGCTGTTTCATCCCACCTCTATCTGTGTTTTTCACTACACTGTCTTTTCTGTCTCATTCAATTTTTCAAATGTTATTAAAATTTTTCATGAAAAGTCCATTCTTTTTGATGTCTGCAAATAAGACTCAATAAAAGTAATCAATAATATCTGTTAAAAAATTTGGAAAAGACAAATTGTTTATTTAAGCAATGTTAGCAATTCCTATCTGCCTATCAGGAAACCCCCCCCAAACAAACCAAAAAGCAAAACCAGCCAAACAAAGAACATTTTCTTTAGAGTAAGTCAAATTGAATTATGATTAACAACTCATCTCACTATTCCTGTGTTCATTAGAAAGTAATTTGTAGTTAACATAGCTGATGGCAGAGCTTTTCATAGGTTGTTTCACTGGCAAAAAATACTGAGAACTATTGACTTCATCAGAAATGTTGCACAATATGTCAAAAGCTACCTGAATGAAACTTCATTGATTAAAATCAGCTTTTTTTGTATCTTTGGTCTCTCTTTAACAGATTAGTTTTAATTGGAATTTTGACTATTATTGCTTCAATGTCCACTTTCACCAGCAGGTAGTTGATTTTACATCTAATGATTTTTGCCTCAATTTATCAAAGTGTCTAGTATTACATTTTTATTAACTCTGATTTTGGAACTGAATTTTTTATCAAAGCAAAATGGAACAAGTTATTAGAAATCAGAAAAGGAGGCATGCTGATTCTCAGTGCACCAAATCTGAGAAACAGTTTCTTAAAAAGGAAACCAACACAAAAGGTTAATTTTGAATTTTACACCTCGAATTTTTAAATACTACTTTAGAATTGAAGCTGATAATTATTTTCCTGCTTTGTTTACTTTTAGATTGCTGCAAATTCCTGGGGAAAATCTTGGGGAGAAAATGGTTATTTTAGGATTCTACGTGGACAAAATGAGTGTGATATTGAGAAGCTGATTTTAGCTACTACCTGTACCATACTCTGATGTATCTATTCTTTCCATTGTTGCATATTGGGTCCTTCTGGAGAAATAAAATGTCCTCTGTAAGTTACCTTTCTATTAGCACTTATTAGGTCTTCCTGACATGAACACGCTGCAGACATCACAGCACCTTCCGATCTCATCTGGTACAAACAGCCTTTTATACTAAAAGCATGTTGTATCCAGTACTACAGAAAACCTTGACGTCTCACAGAGGAGGAAGTTCCCTCCTCTGTTCTTTACATCTCATCGCTATGCTGTTATATTACTAATGTATGATTGAATAGTACCTGAAATAAATGGAGTTACATTGTTAGTCACAAATCACTTCAGAAATATTATGGGCTCTCCAAACTAAATTGGCTCAGACAGTTCATGGTCATACTGAATAATAAATTCCAAAGAAATATCAAGAGAGTTCTGGTCTTGTAGCTGAAGAATTATTTCCTATCCTCTTACTTACAACTAAGTAGGTAAGGTATATCTATGCATCAATATCTCTTCCAGGAAACTATTTTTTTTCTAGTAGATCCCACAAAGTTGATGTATTCAGAGTAATATACAGTTAACTTGCAGTGAAACAGTGTATTCGTGTTCCCATAACCCTAACCAAAACTGTACAATTTAAATATTTTTTAAAATTAAAATAAAATAAAGAGGAAATGTAATTTCTCCTCAATTCAGTCTAGACTAGACTAATTCCTGAATTGCGTGCCTTCCACTCCCTGTTTAACTGGGGAATAAGCATGTGTGACCATTGTGAAAAACCTGTTTCCAACAGACAGAGATGAAAAAGACATTCTGTTTTTTGTCTCCTCTGACATATCTGTAGTGCAGGCACAGTTTCTGGTGTTGGTCAGCAGGATCACTAGTGCAGATGAGATTCCAAGAAACTTTCTATAGCTGCTTCTGTCTGTAGAAACAGCTTTCTAGCATACAAGCACTCTCCTACAAGCACTACTGCAAATCTTGGCAGGCTTGAGGACTGTTTTGCCTATTTGTTAACTGAAACACAGATATTGCAACTATTGATACAAGAAAAAGTTAACTACTTCTACCCCTCTGAGTTTCAATTAATCCAAAGGCCTGATGTCAACAGGAGTCATCAGTCATAAAATTATCTATGAAAGAAAACATGTATGTTAAATAGATGAGGCAAAATCACTGCCATGAAATTTCAGTGAACAAAGAATTCCCAGAACCACCTTCAGTGTCTTTAATAGAAAATGCTCATTCCTTCTAGAAAATTAAGAACTTGATTTCTAATGTCATCAGCAAGTTCCCTCAAGAACTGCTGATGACTGTGCTGGTTTAAAGGCAAACCAGCAGGAGAAATTAATGCGACTCAAAGGAGATTGTAAGTCAGAATTAAAATTCATTAAAAATACTACAATAAATGCAATGATTCAAAGAAAAATTTGTTTTAACCCACAAAAAATAGAGGTATAACCCAGCACCCTGGAGCACAAACAGAACGGTGTTTATTAGCCCCTGTGCTGAGCCCTATGTGGTCCCTCAGAGTCCAAAGTAAAAGGAAAGGAAAACCTGTTTGTGAGGATGACAGGTGCAGTCCTTTCAAGGTTCTAGTACTCCTCTGGATCTGACTAGTACCAGAAGTCCCCAAACCCCATGATTTTATTTGCTTAGGTTCAGGTGGGAATGCCCAGTACCTCCTCCAGGGCGGGGAGTTCCACAATGGGTGATCTAACCTTGTGAGTCATGGGATATTTTTGGACTCCTTGATTGCCCATTAGCAGACATGGCCCCTCAGGCTCAGTGTGAAGGTGCTAATGAATCCCTAGAGGTGAGTTATCACACCTGAGTCATTGGTGTGAAGACTCTGTCTTACAAGGTTGTCTAACGCCCAGCCTGTAGCCTGAGGGCTCATGTTTGCCCGGGGCAGCTGCTGCAAATGATCCATTATTAACAGTTCATTAGAAAAGACAAAAAGGGTGTAGAATACACAGTTTTGGTTATACCCTCACAGTGATAAGCTGGTCCTGGCTGCTCTAACTAGGACAATGACATACAATAGATGCCCTAGCCAATGAAATAACATCCCTTAAACTAAAGCTGGGAGACAATTTAGGTTGCATTCCTACTGAGGAGCTGTTATTAAAATGTTAGTACCATAATGCTGCACAACAAACTTCTGTGGCATTTGGTGTCATATAGTAAACTGAAAGTAGACACAAGAAGCCTTTATCACTTGAAATTTGTAGTGAATTGTAACACAAGCAATTTTAGCTGCTATAAGTGCTCCGGGAGAAGTAACTCGTCCAGTTTTAGTGTCCTAAAGCAATACTTGAGAGGAAGTTGTACCAAGCCATCTACACAGCTATTTCCCAAACTGTTGGTATATACCGATTCCATAAACCTCAAGATTCCAGAAGAGTAGAATTTAACTTGGGAGTGAATGACACTGTAAAAGCATATCCAGTAAACGTGGTGGTGGTGGTGGTGGTTCGTTCAGCTTTACTTTGGTTTGTACTGTCGTGGCTTTTATTTTTTTCAGTGGCTGTTGCTTTTCCTGATTTACTTGTGAGAACTTCCTAAAATCTGGATTGTAACTAAGTTTATTCAGCGAGGAGAAACCTCAAAACTACTCTCTTAGATATTTACCTGATCAAATGGTCATCTTGGCTTAAATAAAACACCATATGCAAGTGAAACAAATCCAACCATATCAAAGCAATTGAATGTTTTGAAAAGTAATGCTGCTTTACCCACCTTCTGGGACTAACCTTCTGTTGCTATACCTTTAGGTTGTTATGTATTTGGGAAATGTCATTTTTTTTCAAGTGTATAAAAATAAGCATCTGGCATATTGAAGGTGTGCCAACTTTGTGGATTCGCCATCTAGCACCCATCTCTGTGCAGACATGAAATAAACATCCTGAGGCTGTGTGTGGATCAGCTTCTTGCACAGAGGTTGAAGGAACCCATATTTGAAACAATACTGTGAGTGATGTATGTGCTCAGTGCTCTTTCCATACTGCCTCAGTATGGTAAAGCTGCTGTCTGTGGATAAGTGACAGTACTTGGAATTTAAAAGCCAAACAAATACATCGGCATCTAGAAGTCAAGTTGCTCTCTAAAAGCAGTCTTGATTCTGTGGCAGATATTATGATACTATTCAGAGCACAAGTGAAGGGTCTTTTGCTAGTGCAGGTCTTCTCACAGGGTTGAAGAGATATTGATACCTGGGAGCCACCAGTGGTTCTGTCTTACACAGACTACCTGAAGACAGATTTTTAAATATCAGAAGGGCCTTGATTTCTTCCAGTTCATTATTTGGTTGGAATATGAGGAAACTTGCTCATTATTAAGATGTCACCTCTTTCATTTCTCTCAATTTTTTTGACCTCTCCATCACTAATACTCAGCTATGCCTGCTAGCATGGACTGAAAGTATCATCTAGCCTGGAGCTTTTTCCTGAATGAATATAAAGGAATGATATGTGGCTCAGGTTAATTCAATAGAGAACTCACCAGCTTTAAAAACACCGATATTACTGATGGTGTGGGAAATGCAGAAAGGAAGAGAAATTACAGGAAGGGAAGGCAATGCAGGAATAACCTTTGTGTTGGTGACATGAAGGAAATTTCCTTTTCCATAAAACCAGAAATGTAACATTTTTATAGCAAGCAAAAAATAAATGTCCACTCAGATAACACATGACAATATGTTCTGTTAACAACATGATATATCAAGTTTTGAACAGATGTCAGTCAAATGGAGAAATGTTAAATCTGGGTCTAGCTAGAGGAATCTATGCCTTGCCACCTGGGACCTGACAGTATTCTAGCCCATGGAAAACTTCCTGTCTAAATTCCTACATATTTAAAAACAGTTTTCGATAGAACTCTGAATAGAAATAGCTATGAACTTAGGGAGAGTTTGAATAGTCCCAATATTATCTGAGCAGAACAAGTGCCATTTCCAGTTTGTATTGATTATTCAGGGCTTTCCCACAATCAGATCCTAAATGTTACTGATAGTATCTAATAGATGAAGACTGTTAAGACCATTTGAGATGGCTTTAAGTGAAAATAATTTTAAAATTAAAATGACTAACCAGCAAATAAAGGAACACAGTTATTTTCACATTATTTTTACCTTTTTTGTTACCCTATTATTAGGGAAACATCATCTATTTGACAAATGATAGTACATCCCACTCCAAATATTTCCATGGAAAGCATTATCAATACCCTTTAGTAAGTATTTTGAGTGGGTAATTTGTTTACAGGAGGGGTGCCTGGTAATTACTGAATTCCTAAAGGCTCGCTAACGAGACTGAGTCACAGGCAGCTGCCTTTACACCTGGCCCCAGCTGGAGATGTTAAGGGTGCTGAAAGGCAGAGAAAACTCCCTTCCATCTTGCTAGCAATCACTGCACGCAACTTGACAAGACCTGCTTTCCCCAGCTGTTGGAGTTTGCTCATTACCATTAGGAAGTCTGAAAAACTGATGACATTTGCCAAATAGGGATTTTCATTTCATTTTACTGTTTCAGAATCATGCATGATGAAAATGCTTTAACACAGCCATACTCACCTATTAATGCACAGTATGTGTGTACTCCTGCTAAAATTAATTGAGAAAAGAGAAGCATTTGAACATCTCACCTAATGAACACAATTGCTCGAAAATAAAAAGCTGAAGGCAGCCAGGTTGCAAAATTAGGTAAGGAAAGATTTACCAATGTGATATTTAAACACTTCAGAGAAGTAGGGCATTAGTAATCCTCCTGAATCCTGTCTTCAGAGAAATGAGAAGCCCCTGTACCAGTGCTGCCCTGAAGACTGGCTCGTTGCTGATTAAGAACAAAAACAATTGCAAGGTTTGGTTCAAATATTGAGGGACTAGATATCACTTTGCGCAGAGTTTTTTCTACCCTGCCATTAGCTGGGGAATGTAATATGTGGCTTGGATTTTGTCTGTCTGCTGATTGCTGCCTGTACCTTTCCTGAGGAGGCTGTGGTTAGGAAAAAAAAGATTTTTAGGGTTGTTGCTTTGTCCTTGATGCCCAGAGTGAGATTCCTCATGGAGAGCTTCCCCTGGGCATGGTGAGCTTAGGGAGGCTTCATGGCTTCAAGCTGGCAGCCAGAACTAGGACTTGAAGTTGCAAAGATGTATGTATAGCTTAGTACAACAAATTACATGTTTTATGGGACTGCAAACTCAAACAGGAGAAAAGAGAGTTCCAAGGAACATAAGGAACTTGCACCTGGAACAGGGACTGGACAAGCCCTAAGAGGAATGACAAGGAAACAATTTTCTTATTGTTTCAGGGATCAAGGAAAGTTGCCAGACTAAGAGCAAGCCTGAAGATAATGAGCTACACTTCTAGAAATCAGAATTAGAGGGAGATATGTTTGTAAATATTTTTAGCTTAATGTTTTGTTAGAGATGTGATGGGAGCTTGCACCTGGTCACTTAATGCTGCATCTTCCATTTGGAAACCATTTCCTAGATGAAGAAATGACTTACATCTTTGCACCCATTTCTCAATGCAAGGATCAAGCCTTTAGCAGGAAGGAGACTGTGCCTTTGCCTGAGTTGAGAGCAAATTGGAACCATTAACCTAACCCTGCCAAATCCATAACATAACATATGCCCCTAAGTGCCATATCTACAGATTCTTTAAATATGTCCAGGGATGGTGACTCAACCACTTCCAAAGCTTGACCAACCTTTCAGTGAAGAAATCATTCCTAATGTTCAATATAAATCTCCCCTGGCACAACTTGGGGTCATTTCCTCTTGTTCTATCTCTTCTTATCTGGGAGATCAAACCAACCTCCACCTTGCGATGAGGTGCCCCTTGACCCTCCTTTTCCTCAGGCTAAATAACATAATTTCCTCATAAGACCTAGACTCCAGACAAAGGGCGTCTCTTCATCAAGAAATGTGAAAGCAGTGAAACTGGATGTTAAAGGTTCAAACAAAGGACAGTGGTGTTAAGAGGAGTCCCTTGGAGAATTTTTCTCACCCTACCAACACAAAGGTTTGGGCGTTGAAGTGCCAGGATTGAGGACAAAAGAGTGGCTGATGACTTCAGATTCCAACTGAATGGTGGGGTGGAGGGGAGAAAGAGAACCCCAGCACCTCCATCTCTGGGCACTCTGAGCTTCAGAGAGGACACACTGCAGACCTTTTCTTCCTGGGGACTGACTTGGACTGCAAGGAGGTTCCTGGGAATTATCACCACACCTCAACTCCTAGCTTTTCCTTCTTTTTGAACAAAGGACAAGGAGAGAGGGAGTCTGCTTTTCCCCCATGAAAAAGGCTCCATCCTGCACCACATGAGTTGTTCACCCCCTTGTCTCTGCCTCATTGCGAAAGGACTGAGAATGCACCTCACAGCCAGCCAAGGTGTGACACTGACACTGTCCATAAATATAACTGCACCACAAGGAATCTACACTGTTTTTTGGGGGAGGTTGTTCTTTTTTGTTTGGTGCTGGGGGAGTAGTTTGCTCTTGTCTGTTTATAGTTAGACCTATATCTACATATATATATCTATATATAGTAGTTAAGAACAGTTATCTTTCTTATATCTATTTTCTAATTAAATTTCCTTTTTTATAATTTAATAAGAGGTGACGTGGTTATTGAGGAGGAATCCTCTCCTCTGGTTTTGGTAAACATTTTGGTTTCCCTTAAACTAAAACACTGGAAAATCAAGGTTTTAGAACCTGCATTTGTCTTATTTTTCACTCTACACAAGAAGTTTTTAAAAAGTATTCTGTACTCCTAACTTGCATGAAAAACTGTATTAAAAGTGCAACGTCAATAGAACCCCAGTTACTGAAGTTTTTGGAAGTCTTGATGATAAAAGAAGAGGTAGGAAGAAGAAGGAAGGGTAGAAGTGGTTTAATAATTCTTTTTTGTTTCCATCAGGTCTGGTAGTAAAAAACAATTGTACTTCTGTCTTGGAAAAACTCAGCAAGTTTTGCTGTGCTTCATCTCATTCTAAAGCAAAAATTAAGGCCATACTTAGAGATTTTTCAGCAAATCTGGGCCAAACTTTGACAAAGCCCAGAGCAATAGTATGCTTTTACTGCAACCTGGATTGCATAGGATCTTGAAATTATTCTATTCCACCCAGAACCTCACCCCTTTGATTTCCTTCTTGGAAAACTATCCAAACACAAAATGAACAGTAACAGGAGATTATCACAGCTGCACTGAAGGAATGCAGCAGAATTAGAATTAAAAATAAAAAAAACAGGCAGTCTCCTTGATGTCCAGTGAATATAGATCCTTCCAAGGCTTATACAATGCTGCAAACAAAAAACACTACAACACCATGGTTGTGGCTGCCCTAGTGACATTTCCAAGGCAAATAATCACATAATGATTAATCCAGTGAAAAAGGATGGAGGGAAAAAACCTCACAATGAATCATTAATTTTTTTCAAACTCTGAAGAATTAATAATTCCATTAAACAGGATAATTTCCAGTCTTGAGTGAATTTTGGAGGAACAGATGGTATTTCACTAATTGTCTAGTTTTAATGGGGATTTTCATTCACTCTTCTGCTGCTTCTCTATCTCCTCATGGTGTGCTACTTCTTAATGTGTTTGCATTTCTTGTATTACCCTAGTCATTACTGACACGCTCTTGTTTGGGACACTTAAAGTGATATTTAAATAAGGTTGCAGGCAAGCCATCTGTGTACACTTGAAAAATTGTGCTCCCGTAAGTTTCCATGGTGTTTTGGAAAGTCTGCTGGAGTTTACTTCAGGACACCAGAGGAACAAGAATTTTAATGTAATTCCTGTGTACTGAATTTTCTTAATGAACAGACCACACAAATGGTAATAGTAGAAAGGGAAAGAATACAAACGGGCAAAACACCAGCTTTGATTTTGGTCTGATTCTGTTCCACTCTTCTTTCATAGAATTATAAAGTTTACAAGAGACCTTTAAGATCATCAAGTCCAACCATCAACACAGCACTACCACTGTAACCCCTAAACCCCTAAACCATATCACCCAGAGCCAGATGTAGACGATTCTTAAACACCCTCAGAGGTAGTGACTCCACCACCGTGGGCAACCTATTCTAATGCCTGACCACTCTAATAGTGAAAATTTTGTTTTCTAACACCTAATCTCAATCTCCCATCTCTCATCTTAAGGCCTGTTTCCCCATTCTTCCCACTCCATTACAACTTCCTTTTAGATAGTTGTAAAGAACAGTGACATCCCCCCTGAGCCTGTGTTCACATGTGTAAGCACAGCTCTGGAGAGAGCTGAAGGATGTTTGGGATGTGAGTCCTGCAGAAAACAAACACGGATCACACATGACAATAGCTGCAACACACGTGTGCATCTCTGAATGAGTGGATATGTGCTTCTGGATAAACAAAGAGACATTTTTTTCTCCAAGAGAGCTTCAAATCACAATGTCAGGAAATTCAGTTGTTCAGGGTGTTCAGGATATTCAGAACTGGACAAATCTCAGGGAAGAGAATGAATATCTGTACAGAACAAGTGAATTTGCTTTGCTGCGAACACTGACAAGATAGGATGTATAATCACTCTTTCCTACGTTTTTTAAAAAATACTCATTATACAAGAATTAGTTTGTAGCCAAAAAAGCAAGAACTTTACCTAGCACACAGAAAGCTCTGCAAAAACATTGCACACTTCAGTATCAGTGATGATGATCTAATTCATAAAGGAGGAGAAAAGGACAGGCAACCAGGAGGTGATCCTGGTGGAGATCCCACAACCCTGTCAGCCACAGGACCTTGTAGCACCCCCTACCAAAAAGAGTACTAGTGTCAGAAATGATACTTCTTCACACCAAAACTGCTCCTGTGAAAGTCATCTGAGGAATAAGAAATGCCTTGACATGGTTTATTTTTAAAACAGAACATAATGATAGGTATAAACTGTGAAACCTGTGAATTGATATGAAAAATGGCAGCAGAATTGTGCTTGACAGCAGGGCAGTCATATGAGTTGAGCTGTCTGGGAAGTTTTTGTTCCTGAGGACAGGGATTGTATCTTCTGGGTGTGGTCTCTGAAAGCCTTGTGATGTCACAAGGGAATCATTCTGATACCCTTGACAACAAGCCTTTTGGAGTAGTGGGTCAGCCCTGAAGGACCTCAGTGCTTGGCCTTCTCTGTCAAGGACAGACATCTGCATGGGAATAGACAAAGGACCCCCAACCTGCAGGGTGCCTTCTGAGGGTACAGAGAGAACTTGCTAGATAAGGACACTGGCAAGGCCTGGGGCACATCTGTGCCTCCCTGGAGAGGAGTGAACACTGTCAGTGGAAGCACCAAATTTCTTTCGTCAAACCACAGGGGACAAGAAGCTAAACCCGGGGGAGGTCCAACAGCAGTCAGTGCCAAAAACTACAGGAGAAGCTAAGGAGAATGGATAATGATGTGGGCCAAGCTCCAAGTTCTAAACAGGATGTCTCGGTCTCCTTAGGGAGAAGAAGAAGGCACCGTCAGCCAGGGCGCCGGGTTGCTTTCATCGAACCGCGAGGGACAAGGAGCCGATCCCCACAGAGGTCCTCCAGCACTTGGTGCCAAACACTGCGGGAGAAGCTGAGGAGGATGGAACGTGATGAGGGACAAGCTCTAAGACTCGAATGGGACATCCCAACCTACTCAGGGTGGAATGAGCACCGTCAGCATGGCCACCAGGTTTCTTTAACTGAACCAGAGGCAACAAAGAACTGATCCCCTTGAAGGTCCCACAACCCTGCTGTGCACACGGGCTGGTAGCACACTCTACCAAGAAGGGTACTACTGTGAGCCCTGTCATTAATGTCAGGAACAAGACTACTTTAGACCAAAACAGCTCCTACTGATAATTACAAAAATAAAGTCAAATCCAATGCTCAAGATTGGGGCTAAGAATCTATTCTCCATCACAAAATGCATCTGAAAAATCTAAAGAGACCCTTGCAAGGCCTTTTAGATTAGGACGATAACAAGCATGAAAACTGAATGCTGGTTTTGTCATCCTATTCTTTATTATATTTGTGTATAAAATGTAGTACTAAATATCTTGTATGGTTGTGCCTGTATTGTGTTTCTTCTGACCAACTGAGGACATTACCATTTTTTCTCCTTCTTGCCTTGGTACCAACAACACTAGTGGCTTATTAGAAATTCTCTTGTCTTCCACATCACCTGTTTCCTCATGTTTTACTCGAAATGTCCCCCAGGATAACTTCTCCTCTTACTTACCACTCTTGTCACTAGGTGACAGTGAAAAGCGAAGTTGATTTACAATTACTCTGTCTCAAAGGCACTGCCTGTAATGCCAAGACTGGTAGCAAGCCTCCAAAAAAGCTTATTTTCTTCTTCTTCTTCCTTAGAAACTTTAAAAGTAAGGCCAAAACCTTAACAGATAATTTTTTCCCTGTGGTATGCCCTGTACAGACCCTCACATTTAATACCTGCAGTGGCAGTACATGCTACAGGTTTTTCAGACCATGTTCAAAGACTACCAAAGTCTGAAAATGGTGGTGTATGAAGAATACTGTTACTTCAAAGTAAGACTGGTGAAAAGAGGAGCTTTCTCAAAAGGCAAAGGTGATGCAATACATTAACTACTGGACCAAGACAAACTATTTAATTTTTGTATTTAACTATAGTTGACATCTCCTATGTGCATTCCTTGTGGCACTACCTGACTAGGACCACCACAGAACACAAGCATTAAGATCAAGCTGCCAGCTTGCTGGCTCCCAGCACTGACACACAGCAAATTGCTTTAATTATAAATGGTGACCTGCTGACCAGGTCACAGGCAAATTCTGGTCACAGGCAACACACGCTATGAAAACAGAATAAATGCTTTTAGAGAGATGTTTCACTCACTTCAGCCCTCATTCTTGTGTTTTTCTTGTTAGTTTTCTGTACAGTCATAGATAAGTACCCTGATGGAAAAAAAAAAGTAGGATTTGAAGGCCTCATGGATGATCGGCTTCCATGAGGCGAACCTGACTCTTCATGAGCATAGAGAAACATTCAAACCTTCCCATATAAGGCAAGCTGGAGTTACTTTCTGAGCTTGCACAGGACTGTTTTGAGCCACAAGACCATGGAATGAGTGAGATGGGAAAGTACCTCCAGAAGTCATCTGGTCCAACCTTCCCTGCTCAAGCAGAGTCACTGAGAGGTGGCAGCCCAGCATCACAGGCACACAGCTTTTGTGTATCATCTCCAAAGAGGGAGACTCCACAAGCACCCTGGACATCCTCTGCCAGTGCTCAGTCACCCTTATGGCAAAAAGTCATTTTCTGATCTTCAGAGGGAAGCTCCTGTATTTCAGTTTGTGCCCATGGTCACTGGACACCCCTGAAAAGAGCCTGGCTTAGTTTCTGCACCCTCACTTCAGCTCTTGATATATGTTGGAAAAGATCCCCTCCAAAGTCTTCTCCATGTTGTACAGCCTAGAGGCAACACTCTCGGCCCTTTCTTGTAGGAGATGCTCTACTCCCTTCATTGTCTTTGTGGACCTTTTCTGGACACTCTCCAGTATGCCCATCTCCTTCTACTGGAGACCCCAGCACTGGCCAGAGTACTCCAGGTGTTGCTTCACCAGCACTAAGCAAGGGGTAGAATCATCTCCCTTGACCTGCAAAGTTCGCTGAGGAGTAAGAAATGCCTTGAGATGGTTTATTTCTAAAACAGAACATAGTGCTGATTTTGAATGGTAAAACCTGTGAATTTATATAAAAAATAGGGCAAGAAATACTCTTTGTTCATATGTCTTCTTAAATACAGAATACTGAAGTCTTGTGGTGTCGTAATTTATTCACTATCTTCCTTGCTCCTCTACAAATGCATGCAGAAAACCAGAGAAGCAGTGTTGGCATACTGAGAGTGCACAAAACCCAGTCTCTGACTAAATTTCCATGAGACTGATGGCCAGAATGCAGACCTAGCTGAACTGGGAAAAAAACCATTTCTTTTTCTTTTTAACATCTCTTTCTTCAAGCCCTTGAAACTTTTGTTTACTGCTGCTCAATGCTCATGTTTTTCTGAAGGGATTCAGTTATATTGCCTGTGAAAGCATTCAGGATGCTGTAAAGACATGGCACTAGAGCAGGGCCAGTCTGGGCAATAGTACTTGTCTTTATTCAGACAGGTCAAGCTCTGTATCAGAAACAACTGTAAAAACCTCTGTAGTTAAGTGTACATCTACACATGAGAAAGCTGTTTCTAGGGGAATGCTGTAAGGATGTGTGTGATTATCTGATCAAGGAAGTTAATGCCTTTGTTTCTGTCCTTTTTTAAAAAAAAATAAAAAAAATTCTTTGTCTCTGCCAATTTTCCATACATACATAGCATCTTTCAGCTATGATGCACCTGCTAAGAAAACATAGTACCACTGTGTCATGGGTTAACCCCAGAGAGCTATTGTGTACCATACACTCATTCTCTCATTCTGCCTCACCCCCTCCCTCACCTTTGCAGGATGGGGAGGAGAATCAGCAAAAGGTAAAACATGTGGGTTGAGGTAAGAACATGTAGGTACGCAAAAATCAAGAATGAGCAATTCTGATCTATATATAAAACCCTGTGAGACTTAGCTATCAGCTAAGAAGCAGCAAAGAGCACAGCTGTTGCTAGGTGGTAGGGAAGAGGTTACTCCCCAGGAATTCACATATTAGTTTCTCACAGGACTCCACAGGTGCTTGAAAACATCCAGGATGAGATAATATAAACATTGGACTTGTGAGATATGGATTATAACCAGCTAAAGTTTGTGGCTTGATGGTGTGAGGTTTAACTTAGCCAATGATGTGTAGCTTTAACCCTGTATAAACTGTGTGTGGCGTGTAACAAAGGACATTGACTCGATCACATTGATCTGTGTGTGCTGTCCAGTTCCTCAGCCATTTATTTATTTATTTATTTATTTAAGAACAGTTCAATAATCAAAATAACAATAACAATAATAATAGTAATGAAAAGTGAGATAAAAAAGAGGGAGAGGTATAAAAACAATAAATAGAAACAACGCACAGTGCAATTGCTCACTACTTGCTATCTGATGTCCATCTGGTCCCCTAGCAGCAGTCAGCACCTCCCAGCCAAGTCCCCTCAGTATACAGATTGAGTTTGATGTTCCATGGTATGCAATATCCCCTTGGCCAGTTTGGATCAGGTATCATGGCTATGCTCGTTATCAAGTTTTTGTGCAGCATCTCAGTGGTAGCACATGAGACACTGAAAAGTCCTTCATCAGCAACAACTAAAGCATCAATCTATTATCTACATTATTCTCATAATAAATCCAAAACACAGCACTGTACCAGCTAGTAGGAAGAAAAGGTCCCAGCTGGAACCAGGACACACTATAACAGTATGGAACAAGCAGTGTCAAATTGTAATTGTTGAAAAATAAAACTGTTCCTTACCCTTTACTGAAATTGTAATCTTCTCTGGGTATCAGTATGCCTCCCTCGGGCTGACCTGCTCTCCTGTAATGCACTCCACCCCTTCCAGGGTTAGGTAATTGGACAGAATTGTCAAAGATGCAGTTAAAATTTGGACAATTCTAAGAGTCAGGTAAGGAATGAAGCACAATTTTTTTTCTGTTAATTTCATTTCCGGGGCTGATATTTACTCTGAATGGGATGAAGAATTGCCTTGCTCAGAGCCTGCACCAGGACAGCTTGACCCTGGCTGGAGTTCCCCCATGAGAGGTAAGGACTGGCCCCCCATTTCATGTGTTTTGCACTGACCTAGGCTCCAGGTCTGTTGTGTCAAAGCACCTTTCAGAGTCTGACATATGGTACATCTGGCAGTGTAGACAGAGCTAACAGACCCAGAGGCATCCCAAACCATATTCAGATATTCTTTCTTTATTCAAATACACTTGTTATGGGTTTAGCCGGGCCTAGATTTTGGCTTTAGTTTTAGAATAGGCCTCAGATAATCAGCTGACTTGAGCTGGGTTAAGCCAGCTGACAGCTGACTCCTACTGGCCAATGGTATTCAATACATATTCTGACATAATTTCAAATATAAATACAGTAAAGTAGGAGGAGTTCTCTCAGTTCCTCATGGCTGCTTGTCTGGGAAAGACATATTGTGTTGTTCTTCTGGACCAGGCTCCACTGCTGCTTGCTGCTATGGTTTCTTAGGAGAGTAAAATGTTTAGCCTTAGTCTTCTCTCTGCTTGGGTCTGTCCCTTGGGGGATGGAGCTCTTTTGGGTCAGTTGTAGCTAGAATGGTGGGATTCGTGTTTGATGGGGAGTAGAGAGTTATTGTTTGTTATTTCTAACTTTTATTGGTGTGTATTATATTGTAGTCTTCTTTTAATTTTCTCTTGTCTGTATAAATATATAAACCTGTTCTAAGGTTTTTTTCTTTCTTTCCTTTTTCTTGGCAGGGGGATAAAGGCTTTAATTCTGTATTGGCCAGTTGGCATTTTGTCAGCTCAACCCAAGGCACTTCAAAATCATCTGCTTTCAACACACAGAGAAATGCTTTGTGAGTCATTGATTGTATTTTTCCCCCCACAATGCTGTTTCTCTTGCTCCTGCATTCAGAAACAAACAGGCTGTCTGTAGTATAACTTACTCATCACTGATTTATTCAATACCAGACATGCAGATAATGTTTTTTGAAAGTGCTTAAGAAAGCTGCGAATCAAGTTCTATTGATGCACAGGAAAGTTGGGTGAATTATTTATGGATACTTATGAAAAGCCCACTTATGGATATTAGAAAAATGATTTATGTTCATAAAACTCCACTCTCTTCAGACACAGTGTAACTTAAAAGAGCATCTTAATGGAGTCTAGCTAGAACCTAAAATCAATATTTCATTTCTCTTAAAGAGAGCCTTTGCTTTCTAAAAGGCACAAAAATAGTGCCCAGAATAAGGAAGCAAGAGGTTCTGCCTGAAAACATCATGCAATCCTTCATCCACTAGAATGATCATGTGATACCACTAATTTTCTTTACTTTTCACTTTACAGTGTGCTTCCTTTTGATATCAACAAATTGATAAACTATTTTCAGTTCATAATTAAGCCCCTGATTTAAACTTAGAGGTACACAATTTTGTGTATGAATTTGTCTACAGGATCTTGTATTAATGGTGAAATTTTATATGGATTTCTCAATGGTCAGCTCTCAGATCTCCTGTGATTTACGAGAACAGTTGCCATCTTCTACATGAGATGGCAAGTAACCATGTATTTAGTATTCATGTGTGGAGGAGTATGTAAGACTGGTTGAAATGAAGGATAGTAAAGGAAATATGACCAATGCTTTGAACACTACCATGCATATAAAACTCCTTGTGCATTATATATCATCACTGTTTACCAGCTGCACAAAGAGCATACACTTTTTCTTTATTCCTGCTTTGCCTTTGCTAGGCATAGTAAATCTGTATGTCCTGGATGCCTCCACCTCTTTATTAGTCATCTTCACTTAACCAGATACATACTGCTTTAAACTATTATTGTGCCTGCTTTTAGAGACTCTTGTCCTAAGAAGTAGCGAGATTGATTTCAACACATATGTAGTGCACATTCACCTAAGCTCTGTGACGCTAGGAGAGAAGATGAACATGCATGCCAAATCCATAGTCATTCATAAAGTCCCGAGTGTGATCTAAGAGTTTGGAGTCATTTATTATGTAAGCCTGTGAGGATTATGAAGGTTTTTTGAATTATGAATGTTTTGAGGCTGCAGGCAGTTTCAGGCCTAGGGTAGAGTGGTACCTCCTTGTACAGATGGGAACAGTGAAATATAAATAAAACTGGAAGAAAACTGGCAAGATAACTAAAATAAAGTGAGATAAGAAGGGATTTGAGAGAAGCAGGCTATGAGAATACGACGTGTCTAGATAATTTATCATGAAACAAAAAATAAGTCTGGACAGTGAGTAACATCCAATTAGAAGATGTAATAAAGTCTATGGACATTGTCATAGACATAGAATATATATAGATATTGT
>VWZD01009920.1:603446-702603 GCA_013396695.1 Sakesphorus luctuosus
ATACAAAATTATAGCACTTGTTTCTGTTCCTTAAGAGATGACATTGTTCTTCATCAGCATTCATGTTATAGAAATGATCAACTGAGCAATACCTTTCATATTAAAATATTGTTGTTAACATATCCCCCTTTTTTTTTCTTGTTATTTTGTCATAGTTCTCTTTTCAGTGTAGGTGCATCTAAAATACTGCTGATAGTTCTGCATCTTTTCTTACCTAACCAGTTCCCCCTTCACTAGAGATTTGTATGTTCATTATGCTGATAAGCTTCTGGTCTTCCTTGAAACTCATTAAACTAGTTCAATAATCCAAGTTTTCCTGCTCAACTACCTTAATAGGAGACACCAATCACACCAAGTGATCTTTCTGATACTGTTCTTGGCAGGAAAGTGGAAGACACATTGCGTGCAAACATGGACAGGGATATAGTCAGAGGATTCTTGCTCTGTCAGACAGAAGACATTTTGACAATACAGCCGTATCTAGCCAATTTTCTTCATCCTCCTGGAGTCTTTGCAAATTAGAATATTTGCTTCACATGTTATTGTTGCAGGATTATTACAGAGTTAAAAAAAGAAATGCATATCCTCAAAACTACTGAGAAGGAATTCAAGGCAGCCTAGACAAGCACTCAGGTAGAATGTGTAACATCATGAACCACACTAGAAGTGTTATGATGAAAGACTCTATTGTATATGGGGCTGGAAGGGGAGCATATTTCCTCAGGAAACTACAAATCCAGATCCACAGACTGGATTATACATATGTGGGGTTTTTTAGAACAATTAGTGTTGGAAACACCAGTGTAGAGAACAGTTCAAATCCCTATGCATAAGAATTAATTTCTGAAAATATAGAATATTCAAATGAGGAGAGCAACTAACAAATCTGTAATAACTGCAAGAGATAGCCATTAAACAGGATTTACTATCAGCTAGAAAACTGGCCTTTCTTATCAGTTGTATCAGTTATAAGAGACATCACCTCTTTACAGAGAATATCATTACTCTGCTTTTTTCAGACTGTAAAAAGCCTTATTGAGATAATTTAGATTAAAACACCTCCCAAAAGTGTACTTACAATTTATTTAAATGTATTTAATCTATTTTAATTTTCTTTTCTGAGCAGTGTTTTAGTCTCTAAATTTAGGGAACTACCTTTACGATCTCTCTGTCATTTTAAATAATTCAAACATTAAAATATGATGTTAGAAGGCTGATTAGTCTTTCTTCATTACAACAGTAGGAATTACTGCCTTAAGTAAGTGCAGTAAATTTTGGTTTCGACAGTAAAATGACATAAAATGTAACATATGTAAACAAAATTCAACAGAACCTGTGGTCTGATTATATTCAACTCTCATTGAAAAATAAGACCATAAGCATAAAATAAAACATCATGCCTGATTGTATTTTTTTGTGTTGTAACTGATAACACAGAATATAGCCAAGGAGAATGCATAGTGGAATTAACAAGAGCTACTTGTAACTGATGAAGAGTACAATGTAAAACATTAATTGACATTAAGCATACAGAAAATATGCTTCTTTGTTGGAAATAGAGGTCACTGAAGTAATAATTTCAAAAAAGTTAATCTATGCCTTAAAACCTGTGGGATTCGTCATGCCTTCGCTGATGCCAAGGTCAAAGATAAGAGCTGTGCTCAGCAGGCATACATCAAAAGCACAAATTAGTGCAGCCACTTACTGTAGTGATTTCTGAATAACTACTACTATCACAGGGATATAGGTCGAAACAATTATCATTTTGAGCCCCTCAGATAACTGGTTTGTCACTCACTACATTGTATGTATCTAAGAGCAAGACTCAAAAGCATACTTAGAGGAAAAACGTGCAAGGAATATGAATCAGTGGTTAGAGCTATTAGATGGTAAGGTTGAGTCTTGCATACAGGTCAAGCTCCCCTAGCCATTACTATTTCTTGTTTCTCATCCACTGTTAATGTCAAATGTATCCCAGAAGGAGGATCAGGGATCCTTATTTGTTGCTCCCTCTCCCTGTTATCACTGACACCCACTTTTTACTCTCCAAAACAGAATCTGAAGTTTGGAGCAAAGATGTCTGACTGCAGAAACTTGAGGCTCATCACAGGCCACTGAGTGCTCTCCACTTCTTCACCCAGGGACCCAAACAAGAGGGACGAAATATGCACATCTTCCTAGAAAAAGCCTACATGCCTCCATTTCAGGAAAGCTCGGTAACCAGGCATTGCAAAATGTTAGTGCTTAAATCCTGAGTTTAATAGGAAGCTGAGTATAGAAGCTGCCCAAGCACTGAAGGCAACTGAAAAGCATTGGTTTGTTATAAGCTCTAAAGGCAACATCTCAGTTTTATAAGTAGCATTATTCAGGAAGCTGTTAGGGGAAAGAGATGAATTTTATTAAAAATCACTGAAGGATATGTAATTGAATTTGGTTTACTTAAATCAATAAAAATCCTTCTAGCTAACTGTAGGGCTTTGATCCAACCCTTCCTATGGTTACAAGTTGTAGCAATTACCTTTTGTCTTCCCAAAGTGAAAAGGCACGGTGAAAACTTGTCTCTGACATCACAGAGAAGAATAAATGAAGCAAGAGACCAAGACCAGCACAGGATTTCAATTGAATTTGGAGTTGGGCTCCAAAACTGATCCTGAAAATGTCCTTTTCAGCTGCTGCTGGCAACTGAAGGTACTTAGACAAGACAAACTCTTTGACTTCTTTGGGCAAACCAAACTGCTGAACCCTTTAATCGACAACCACCAGAAAGTCTGTTTCTGGTCACTTGTGGTATTGCCTTTGCTGACAGGACTGAGGGGCTGGGTGCCTAGATACCATACCTCATCCTGCTCTGCAGCTGTAGAGAAGGGGCTCTCACCAGTTCACCAGTTTCTGAGCTTCTGCCAGAGCACCACACCTGTTGCACACATTCATAGGACTGACATTCAGATGCACTTCAGTGGTATTTCCACCTGGGGAGGGAAAGTTATCTCATGACTTTTTCAGACAGTGGCCGGTGGAATAGTTGCAAGAGGAGCAGAGGAATGTAGATTCATCTTTTGCTACAGTCTGATGATAAAAGTGATGTAAAATAGCGGCAGCTTTCCTGTTTAGTAAGTAGATTATAACTTTCCTGAAGAAATTCTGGGTATATATAGTGTAAGTAAGTAAAAAAGAGTGTGTTAGAGCAGATCTTTCCTTTTTTTTTTTTTTTTTTTTTTGGGTGGTTTTTTTTTTTTGAAAAAAATTTTTTTTTTTTTTTTTTTTTTTTTTTAGGATGGTATTTATGTTAGCACAAGAATTTTTTACTGAAGTACAGAAAACACCTTCCTTATTCAACTTAAATAAGTTTTGCCTTTGCATTTCTTTCGGGCTTTTTTAGTATTTCTTTCGGACTTTCATTTTCCCTTCTTTCGTTCAGCTTGTGTGAAAGAGGAGGATCAAACTTCAGTGTTTCCTGGGTTCTGCAAGGCACAATGAGAGGAGGCTTTGTGAAATATATTATTTTCTTGGATCTCAAGGGGGGCAAACAAAATCTGTTATCTGTGAATTTCTATCTACAACACAAGGAAAACCTTAATATTTCAGAAGCATAGCATGTGGCTAAGTTTAATGAAGCTGGTGAAGTATATGTACACTCATGTCTGTGATTCAACAGACAATAATTGTCAAAAGTAATATGAATGGAATGCAACAGAGAGAGGTGAAAGCATGAGATGAGAGACCCACAGAGCAATGTAATTTAACAAAATAAGTGAAGGAATAGAGAATAACATGCTCAGCTCAGTGAGCTGCTGGCAACTTGCTTACCTCATGCTGAATGCTTCTCATTTTTTAATCAGTCAAGATATAACTCCTCTGACTGTGTTTGAGGAATCTAGGGAAGAAATATTAAAAATATATTTCTCTGTATTAATTCCAAAGCTCAGTTTTGACACCTTTTTACTACTGTCACATTTGACTTTTATATGTCAGGTTAACAACAGAGCACTGTTATTCAGGCTCAGTGTATTTCTTGACAGGCTGAGTGAGAAATAAGGAGTCAGTTATTCCTTAAAATGACTGAAAATAAGGAATCAGTGATTAGGACAGGTCAGGCAGCAATTTTCTATCACCACACAGGCAATGCGGCAGTAATTGTCCCCGCTTTAGCATGCTCCAGCAGGGCATTTTAGAGTGTGACCCTGGTGATGACATCAGTGTTAGGAATATGCTTGCACTGGCCAAGTCTCATGTGCTGAGCACGCAGCCAACAGTCCTTGCTTGTATTTGCTGCCTTTGAAGTATGAGGCAGTACTGGTTTTGTTCATCTCTGAAACCCTATATAAATTTCACTGCCTCTGCACTGGAGTTCAGTGGACAAAGTACTGGAAGGGATTTTAGGAAGCTCTCTAACAGTAACCCAGCATGAGAGAGGCTCCCACTCCTTGTGTTCACACTCACTGGGAGGAAAGAAAGTGATCCATCAGTCATGGGCCATAAAAGAATGATCGGAGAATGGAAACTACATTCATTTCAGACAAAAATTAAAGCTCTGGATAACTTTGTTCCACTTCTGATTAATTTAAAACTTTGACTAACCAAGTCTGTCTTTTCATTAATAGAGACCAGAATGACATTTTCTTTGTAACATATTTATGTTTATAAATAAGCTGGCAAGCCAAATGAGTCAATGTGGTCTCTTAAGTCCAGGTCTTTACAGATCCTGGCAAAAGAAATGTTTGCACAGATTTCAGCCAATGTGTTCTCATCTGAGAAAATTCTGATTACTTCACCTTTATGTCCTCTTTGATTCTACTGACTGCTTTGTTTCACAAATGGAAGAAATACATCTAATTAAATCATAAATACCATCACCCTGTGTCTCAGTGCTCCTCCTCTTCCTCCAAAAAGACCAAAGGCTCTTTCATTTAAAGGGTACAAAGATTTTAGGTGAAATCCCAGTGTTATTGAAGGCAATGTCAAAACTCCCACTGAGTTCAATCAGGTCAGGATTTCACTGCTTGGTTTTGTAAAGCTGATGAATAAGAGGACGTGGGACATGGGTATATAAAACAGTCACAAATCACGGAACATGAATCATGCACTGTGAGAGCTGGGCTTTTATAATACAAGAAATAGGTCATCCTAGGAAAAAAAAGTTGCAAATCTAAAGCTGAAAAAAGGGAACTGGTTTTATCCCATGCACAGTCACTTTTGTAACACTGTAGCACAACTTTCTCATATGTGAGTGAAGCACTTAGAGTCAATATTTGGTGCTGAATAAAATTTGGCTTAAATTACAAGGGGCAATGTAGTAAAAAATAAGCATTATAAATGCCTAAGTACCAATAAAAGAAGATAAAAACAATAACAGATGAGCTTTGGCAAAACACCTCCTTGCAATCACACACTTCTGAAAGCAGGGAAGTGACAATTATTGCAATACTTTCTCATGAAGTATTCCTATTTTTCATCTTAACCGAAGGAAGGGCATTATACCACACAGGAGAGATTCTATAAGTTCTGTTGAAAAGAAATGATGTTGAGAGGAGAGATGATTCTGTGAAATTAGTCTGTGCATTGTAAGTACCAGCAACAGATGCAAGAGTATAATGTTGATCAACCTCATGTTCCCCTGAGGGAATGGTCTGAAGTTGTGCCTGGAGAAGGTTGGATTTTAAGGTTCTTCACCCAGAGTCAGGCACTGGAACAGACTCCCCAGGGAAGTAGTCACAGCACCAAGCCTGACAGAGTTCAAGAAGTGTTTGATGATACTCTCAGGCACCTGATGTGGCTCTCAGGGACGGGCCTGTGCAGGGCTAAGGGTTGGACTTGATGATCCTTGTGGTCCTTTCCAACTCAGCATACTCTGTGATTCTGTGATTCTGTGTCCTGCCACTTACTGTCTCATCTTTGCACAGTGGCAGGAACTTAAAGAAATGACAAATTTACTTGAGGCAAGCAAAAAGCCAAGTCCTTATTTACTGACTTAGAAAGAAAGTTATAAAGAATGAACAGAACAGGGGTGAGGGGGGGGGGGGGAGTATTTGACCAGAGGCCCCTTCTGACCTGATCTCATGAAACCACAAGAATCTGCAAACTCAAAACAAACCTATTCTCAACCTATTCTCACTGCAGGAAGGGTTTTTCTAATGCCTTTACTGGCTGCAAGGACCCAGCTTGATCATCCTGCTCCTTCCATCCTATCTGGAGAACATCCTTACTATCTGCTACCTGGGGAATGGATATCTGTACTGTTGCCTTTGTTTAGGTTTCGGCACTTGTGAAAATGTTTATCAGTTTATCTGAAAATTAGTGAGATTCTCCTTTACCTAAGGCTAATTCCTCTACCCATATAAATCTTTTTCTCCTAGGAAATCAACTGAGTTTAAGCTGCAAATCCACAGTTAGAATATTTTGGAAATTATGTCTCTGAGAGGTATGCTTTTTTCTTTACAGTTGTCCTTCTGTCTGCTGACTTTTACACAGAGAGTTAATAGCATGTGAATTAATACAATTTACTTTAAAGCTGCATTTTCATAATATATTTTTGGTCTCCAGTTAAGTAATACATCAATAAATTCACCCTGGTGAAAGCCAAATCTTTGGTTTTTGGACAAGACAAAACAAAGTAACAACAGCAACAACAACAAAATCAAAACCTTTTCATTGAGAATTTTGCATTTTTAAAAAAAACTTGAAAATTCTATCATTTTTCAAAAAACATTGATGAGGCCACATGATCATGTGTCAGTTATCCCTATCGATAATTGTATCTAGTGAGTAGCAGTTTACAATTTTCTCTTTCCATTCTTGTTGGATTTGTTTCTTTTTGTCAGAGGAAGGAAAAAAGATGAAGACCTTATCTTTATTTTACCTTCACTTTGAAACTGTGATGTTGGTCCAAACTGGAGACTGATGTTTGTTTGAAACAAAGTACCGGTATTGGAATTTTACCTAAAGACCTTGGACTAGATCCTGGAGCACACTAGGTCTATAATAGCAGACTTATATAATTGATTCAGCTTTGATTTAGTTCACAGTGTCTGGCTTTTAATTGCATGGAAATCCATAAGCCAGGAGGGAAGGGAAAAGAATAATTGTGACTCATCTAAAGATTTAGATAGCAGAGTCATTTTTGGGGATCTTTTCCACCTGAAATCAACCTTTGCAAATGGGAATTGATATAATCCCCTTGCTAAAATAAGGCTGCCTCTTTTAAGCCAGGGAGAACTTTTTCAAATTATAGACAACACCTCCACTGCAGACAAATTCAGTAATTGAAGCTACCAACCATGTTTAAAAAAGAAAATCCAAATGCAGAGCCAACCCAAAAGAGTAGATAACAAAAATGGCTTATTTGGCTACAGCCTCATATTGGTACTTCTGCTTTAAGAACTTTGGTGGACAATATTCCTTTAGGATTGCTCCCTCTGCAATAGGATTGAAATTGTTTATTTCATATATTAATGCTGACTGCTATCTTACTGTATTACAGGGAGGGAAATAGTTTCAGGTAAGGATTGGGAAATTTTGCTTAGAACATTTACAGATTATTTAAGAGAATTTGTAAACAGGAGTTGACTGATCTTAACTGAACCTATGGCATCAAAATAAGTTTTTAAAAACCACTATTTAAAAAAATTCTGTTATTGAGATTGTTCAGGAAAAGGCAAGCCATTCATATAAAGAAATTGAAATCTGATTAATTTTCTCTCTTTTAGAGAACCAAAAATCAGTTTATTCGTGTTTTTCTAAATAAGCCATTGCAAGGAAACATGAATTAGCACTTTAAGCTATAATTGTAAGTATATTTTTATTCCAGAATATTTTTGAGCTATAAAATAATGTCATATGGGCCACGTTTTTTCTAAATTTTACTTGTTATCACTTAAGACATGACTAAAATTTATACTTTTGACATCTCATTCCCTCACAAAAAAACCCTAACAAACAAACTAAAACCCCAAAACCCCCGAGTAAGTCATTGCAATGTCTATACAGAAAAAAATTACACCTGGCAGGTCCGTATAACTTTATCTCATCACCATCTCTTGAGCTAAATATCTCACACACTTCCAGTGAGGCACTGTCTTCCTGCCTGAGGTTATGTCTTTGATCTTGGTTCACAACTGACCAAATAGTCTCTAACTGTACAAATAAGCATCTACAAATTTGCAGTGCCATATGTATTAATTTGAATAATCCGCTAAATACTCACAAATGGCAGAGCAAATGTAAGGCAAAATGAGAACTGCAAGACCTGCTTTCTGTAGTCTTTATAAATGCATTTGCAACTATTTATGATCAAGAATGCTAACTCCTTTAAAACTTTAAATTGGAGTAAAAGATATAAGCCAGGCAGCATAATTGTCCCATGTAACCTCATAAAATAAATAAATAAAATCCCAATAACATCCGCACCATCTTAGCGTTATGGGGATACAGATAGCATTAGATACCACCTGAAGTTCAGTATAGGGGTCGGCTAATTATAGTAAATGAATTTTATAAGAATAAATACTAGCATTCTATAAAATAACCATTTACAATTGTCTTGCTGGTAGCAACTATCCAATTCAGATGCAAATTTAACGTTGGATCTCTCTGCATGATAAAAAATACTTGGAAATGGTTTTCTGGGAGTTAAAAGTCTGGCACTCATACCCCTATTGCCTGATGTATCAAGGATGGTGCTCCCTTTCCTCACTTCATGAAGTCTCAGACCAGGCCTGAACTGACTGAAACAACACTTGTTGTGCTATTTCCCACTTGTTAAATATTATTCTCCTGTGACTGAAATGTTTAAAGCTCAATATATGAAACATTTAAGCAAATACTTAAAGATGGAAAAGAGAACCAAGATCATAGAATCAAAGAATAGTTTTGGTTGGAAAGGACCTTTAAAAGTCATCTAGTCCAACCCCAATACAGTAAGGAGGAACATCTTCAGCTTCATCAGGTTTCTTAGAGCCCCATCCAACCTGACCTTGAATGTTTCCAGGAATGGGGCATCCACCACCTCTGGGGAACCTGCTTCTGTGTTGCATCACTCTCATTGCAAAAAAATTTCTTCCTTATATCTAGTATAAATTTATTCTCTTTTAGTTTGAAGCCATCACCCTTGTCCTATCAGAACAAGTTCTGCTAATAAGTACCCTTTAATTACTGAAAGCCTTCCTTTTTGCAGGCTTGTGGGAGAACACCAAGGTTATCAGCAATGGAAATCATATTATAAGCAACGGATCTACAATGATGATGACAGGCTGGAGGCTTCAGCCCCAGAGGATGACAGACAAAACAATATTTCTGCTGTTTAAGGACATTAAAGTATCGTGACGCAGTTATAATAAAGCTTTCATGGCATCCCAGTTTTTTTCCCTTAGTCATCCCATCCAGATTCTTGTTCCCATAATTCCCCCAGGGCTCTGTTTCCTCTAGTTTGAGCCTGTCGTGTTCCTATTGGCTGTTCGGTATGGTTTCCATTTGGTTGTTTATGGTCTATTCTTGTACTGTGATTGGTGCATTTCTCAATCCTCTCCTCATCCAATGGGGATTGAGGGACCATCTATTCTTCTGGAAAGTTCCACCCCCAAGTGTATATAAGCGAGTGTTTCACTTGAATAAATTGCGTCTGGTTCTCCTCTGCTTCCTGACTGCACCATGTTGTCTCTCCCCTTAGGAAAGCGGGAGCCGATTCCCTATTCCCAATGACCAAGGGGAACTGCCTGCAATGGCCCTGCACAGGCCTCTCAGCATCTGTCCACAAGAAAGGTGCTCCAGCCCTCTGGTTGTCTTTGTGGCCCTCTCTGTAACTGATCCATTAGATTGATAAAAGAAGTGTTCTAGTGGAAAGAGAGTCCCATTTAGTGACTATTCTTCATTTTGGTTTTTTGTTTTCACTGCTTAAATGGCTGTTTTTAGGATTGTTGTATGGCTGTTTGTAGCTGCCTCTGTTCATTAGTCCATAACTGTATCATTGAACACAAAAAAGGCTTTCTGCAATATCAGTTGCAAGTGGAAATCTATTACAAGATATAATCTAAAAAATATTTTAACAGAGTTAAAAAAGTTGTACATTAACTGAAAGAAAGAGGGATAAATACAAACTGCAAGCAGTTAAGACAGAACAAAACTAAACCTTCCCTTTACCAATTAACCTAGCCCTTCATCTTCGCCTTCTGCAAAATTTCTTTAGCATTCACAAGTTATGGATGTGTTCAACAGGCACACAAATGCCAACAGTCTCTTTTGTTTCTGCCTGTGGTACTGAATTCAGGTTTCTTTTAGAAGAGAAAGGATACCTTGAAATGGTTTCCTTCAAATGATGTCTTTTAGATCATTTATCATGGTATTAACTAAGGATATTAAATCATTATCAACAAGATAGTCAGTAGATATTAATAAAGGTATTAAAAGTTCTTTGACATTCATGTAGCAGTACGCTTCCAAAAGCAAGAAATTTATTCTTTTGAAGTTGTGTAGCAAGTTTCTAGGGAAGCTGGGCAGCTCCTGCCCTTGCTCCTAGCCTTCTTGTTTGCCTTTCTTGTTGCCAGACATTATTTGTCTCAAAGAAACTAAGTGTACATTGTGAGCTTTTAATTTCTATTTGAATGTTTTCTCAAATATAGCATAAAATGATAAAACACATCTTTCAGTCAGTGTTTCTATTAACATTTTTTTCCTTCCACTGTAGCCATCTTTTTTCTGTCCATATTTTATAATAGGAAAAAGAAGGGTCTCCAGTACAGCAATAAACTAGAATCTAAGTGGTATGGTAGCTATACTCTTTTTATTATTTGAATTATTTGCCTTAAATCCTTTTTCTATGTATTATTTCCAGTGAAACCTAGTCACTTCTATCTTTGCTTCAATAACTTTTCATAGCTTTTCATTAATTTCCTTTTAATTTTGCAGCACTAAACAAAGTTGGGTGCTGACATCAGACAGAACTATGGCCCACTGAACATGTTTCTGATATAACTGCATGCATTTGGTATATGTTTTAAAAAAAAAGTTATTTATTGAATAGGTTATAGGATTAGATGGTATCATCCAAGGAACTAAAAGGAAAACTATGGACTTCATGGAACTCTGAATAAAACTACTAATCTTAATTTTATCTAGTCACTTAATCCTTTTTGGTTGGGATTTTTGTTGTTGGGGTTTTTGTTTTTGTTTTGTTTTGTTTTGTGTTTTTGCTTGGGTTTTTTGGGTGTTTTTTTTTGGGGGGGGGACACATTCTTTTCTCTTCTTTTGCAAAGAATGAAACTTTCCTTCTAAATGACTGCACTCTGAACTAACACAAGACCTTTTCGACGTTCTAGTGGTTTGTTGGTTTATTTGCTATTTTAGATATTTCCACAGAAAAAAAGTGACCCAAAATTTGGGCAAATATTAGAGCCTTGGTACATTTGCACATTTAATAAATAAATGCAAACACAATTGTCACTCACTGAGGGGGCTCAAATATCCTTGAAGTTTTGGCAGTGTTACCTTTTGGGTTTTTTTTAGGTTCAAATATTTACATAGTTCTACTCTAAAGTTTATGACATGCTGGTAATCATGCTGTAACTGATGCCATTAAATATCTAACCATGTCTGCTTCGTTTTTTTTCTCTGATATAATAATTGGATGAATTTTTCATGGAAGTTGCTGTTTTTAAATTGGAGGTGAAAAGTTATTAATATCAAAGCCTTCAGAAGCTGGCTAAATCCATCTAAAATTATAAATGTCATCTTCAACCTTTATCCATGTTGAACAGTAGAACTGAATCAAATATTGCTTCAGGCTCTAGAAATAACTAGAAGCTTCGTTTTTAGACTCCTATTTTCCTGTATCTTTCTGACAGATAAGATTTTCAGACAGAATATATTATCTCTTAGAGATCTGATATTTAAACCCTTAGGAATCAGTTCATGCCAGAATTAAAGCTTGGTCTCTTAAAAAACCTATGTCAGATATTTGTGCATTACATGAAATCTGAGCATGAAGTTCTGCAGCCCTCACAGGTGCATACAAAGTGTCCAAGATCTGAACAGATATTAAAAATTTAAATATTTAAATATATAAAAATATATATATTTAAATATTTTTATCATCGAAACCCTGAATTTTTGAGGGTGTGTACTAATAATCCAAGTCCAGTTCTATAAAAATCCTTTCTTCCTGAAATTGGACTTCCAAGGTTCCCCATCCCTGTCAGTGAGTACACTGAAATATAACCTGGTAGAGATTTAAGCATGGCAATGAGCATGAGCAACCTGCTATTTTCTAAGGATCTGCCAGTCATTGTTGCTTTAGCAAAATGAATGTTTTCTCTTCCCCTTACAGATGCCCTTTTCTTCATGTATATTACATTTCAGATGTTTATACATTCAAAGGTCAAATTGTGCCTTGACACACAAGCTGTACAGCCCTGACCCCTGAGATTGCACAGTATGACATATTTACAACTGTTTGCCTCACTCACTCAAGAATGATGACAAAAACAGTCCCTATTTTAACATGAAATCTTGTATTCAAAAAAAATCAAAAACAAAAACAACCAAAACCATTACAATATGCAGACAACTTGCCATTAGTATTTGGTCAACCATCAGTGAGTGTTCAGCTGAAAGGCAGCAGTGCTGACTGACACTGTGTCTCTGCCAAAGCACACAAAAACAGGGGAGGCAGAGGTAATCTCTCCTGAAAGAAGGTTATATCACAGCACAAAAATCCACCTTTCCAGCTGCAGAAGCAGAAAGGAGATCATAGCAATCTATGCTTTTCACTTCTGTTCCTTTTCTGTGGTGTGAAGTACAAGATAAGGTATTTTCTGCAATTCCCATGACAGACTGGGGAGCATAATGAAAAATCAAAACACCAAACAGAAGATTGAGCAGGAAAAAAAGGGCTGTGAGAGCCAACTTTCCATTTTGGAACAAAGATAGGCACAGTCAGACAGATGATGGAATTATTCATATCTGCCAGACCACCCAATAGGTGAGCACAGCACATGGAGGGGAGATAGGAAGGAACACACGGGAGCATGAATAATGCTCCTGAATAACACACTGGGCACTGGCTGAATGCTGCACTCCCAAGACACTCTTCAGAAACAAATGCCTGTGCTTTGCAAACAGGACACATTTTCAACTTGCTGAGAATACTTAGGACTGAAATGTCTTTGTGTTCTTATGCCTAACAGCAAGGTCCAACAAATAATACACAACTGGAAAATTTGTACTTATTTTCTCTGAAATAACTTACTCATTTATAAAAGCCTTTCTTAAAGTGTGGTGACTCATTGAGGGTTACTCTTTAAATGTTTTAATGTTGACATGCAACCAAGGATGCTATGATCATCTTTTAAATTTTCTTCACTTTTCTCAACAGTATGTCTCTCTCTATTTTTACTTAATTTTTACAATTCAAAATTTTCTGATTGACTAAAAGTGATTGAAATTAAAGCCATTTTTTGCACTGCATGTCTATAGAACATACTTTAAGCATTGTATTATAATGACAAACTTCTAGTCTGCTTTCCACAAAGTATGTGTCTGCCATCAAGTATCTTGTACCCTCTTCAGTAACCCTAGAGAAGAGAAGAGGGAAGTCTCAAAAGAATAAGCTAATAATGAATGTATGTGAAACCAAGATAACTCATTTTTTCAGGGAAAGAGATGCTACCTTGTAAGTCTAATTTCATACTGTATGCCTTTTCTACAAAGAAAATTGAAAGTGACTTATGATCTAAACATGGCGTGATTTACTAATCATTTTGGTGCACATGCTTGAGATTTCTGTTTTCCTTTATATATTAGTAATGGACAGAATAAGAAGAGAACAAAAGTAGAAGGAGAGAAGCAAACATAAACCAAGTATAAAAAAAGATACTATAGTTCCTGGAATAATTGAAAAACAGTATGTCGTATAAGTAAAGTGATATTATTTTTATGATCTGTTTCATGTATTGTACTCTTTGAAATTAAGAAATGACCTAGAGGTGAAAAAAAAAATAAAAGCTAAGATAAAGATGTAACAAAACCCAGGAAGGGTTATAGAATAGTCTCATACAATAAGCACATTATGTTGGAAAGAAATAACAGTAAATGCATACGATTTCAAGCAGAAAAAATAAGTTGTATCAGATTCTTATATAGAGCAGGACCTGTCAAATATTCTTTCATGACTGGTGACCTGGAAATCCTACAGTCTATTTTATCTGCTTTGGTTCAGTTGCACAGTACTGGAAAGCCGATATCTGTGTCCTAATGCATGCTCTGTGTATCGAGCCTCTTTGTGCTCCTGGATCTGCAACAAGCCACTGCATTTTACAGGAATGAATAAAATAAAATCTGGATCCTTAAGTGTATCTGGTTTCTCTACGTTATGTCAAACCAAAGCAGGTGTGTGAGTTGATTTTTTTCAGATAGTTTATTTATAAAACCTGAGAAATAGGGAAAGAGAAGCAGTATTTGGGTGGGGGGGGGGTTGAGGGTGGAACATTATGCCAAAACCAAATTTGCACAAAATTGACATTCTAAAAATCAGGAAATGAAAATATAAATAAACTGAAAGCAAACATAAAAAGCATATCATACTTTTAAAATTTCATGATACCAGGAAAAACTGTAGGTCATTCCAAAGACTGGGATCTCACATTCTTAGAAATAAGTAGATCATTTATTTGAGCTGTCAACCTGACTGATGATCTGCACAAAACCTTGTAGTAAAGTTTTTGTTAAACCTTTCATCATCAGTCAAATCATTCTTCAGAAAGCTATATTGATTTCATTCTTCTTTTGTAAATTAAATTTTTCTTAGAGAAATGCATTAAGATTAAAATATTTATTGTTTTAGTTTAAATAATGACATTGTGTGGGATTATCCTTTCAAAATCACTTTATTTTTATTTCTTTTTTGTTATTTTATCTTTCTATTTTCTCATGACAGTACAGAACAGTGCATCAATCAGCATTCTCCAAAATGCTTCTGCCTCACTACTCACTGAAAACAGATCTTGGGACAAATAGTCTGCGAGTTTAGGGACCTATAGTGAAATACTGAAGGCAGACTAAACACTATCTTTGACAAGTACCTAACCAAAATACTTTTTAAAAATTATATTATTCCATAGTATATTATTGACTATATAATGATAAATTGAGCTAAACTGCTTCTGGTACAATGTGTAACAATTGCATGACATTTAATGTGACAAGTCATGTGACGTTAATGCTTCTGTGTCACATTATACAGAAATTATAAATCATGAAATATTGCAGTGTTAATTAATATAAAGATGAGAAATGCAAATATAAACTGTATATTCTTCTGATGCAGAATTTGATTTCTCCCAAAATTAAGTATCTTCAGAACCTCTTCTTTGTAAAAAGCTTTTTTCATGGGTTAGCCATGGCAAATGCACACCCAGCTGCTCTCTTACTGACCCTCCTTAGCAGCATGGGGATGCAACAGGATAAGAAATCTCGTAGATCAAGATGATGACAAAGGCAGTCTGCTCACCAGTCATTGTCACAGGCAGAACAGCCTCTTCTCTGTGAACATTGATTCGTTGCCAATTTAAATAGATTCAAGTAGTGAGAAAAAGGAAGGCAATCATTAAAACACCTTTCCCCTCAGCTGTGCCCTGTAGTGGGTGGGTTGGAGGCAGCTGGAACCGTCTGTGTCCAGCACCTGGCAGCCTCAGCCTCTCCTCACAGAGCTCCCCTGTAGGTCCTGCTGTTCGCACCAGGGCACCTGCACCTTTATAGCAATAAAAACAGATTTGGGATACTTAATAGTGTTAGAATAGTGAATGTGAACAAGTTTTCAAATGTTTCCCTATCTTAGAACCATGGAATAGTTTGGATTGGAAGGTACCTTTAAATATCATCTAATCCAATATCCCTGCCATGGGCAGGGATATCTTCCACTAGACCAGGTTGATCAGAGCAATGATATTAGAAAGGATGCGTTGTCCAGTCATGTCAACCATAGACAGCCCAAACAGGACTCAAAATAAAATATTTCTCTTTTTCATAATATCTACTTCATGCTAGGAGATGCTTCATAGGGACCACACAGTGGAATCCTGGAGTAGACTAATTTCCTGGTGCTGTTTAAGAGCAGCACATTTAAACACCTGATGCTGCTGGTCAGAAAATATAGTAAGAGATTCAAATTGATGGGTGAAATTATTTTAAACCCCTTCAGCATCACGAATCTCCAATTTCAAACTGTGTTATGTCTTCTGATGTTTCACAAGCACAAAAGACATTCAGATGCATTGCTCGACAGAGTAGACCATTGACAAATGCGTTGCCAGGCAAAGGCCACCTCTTGTCTTTCAGAGTAGTACCTGTTTCAATAAGCATTACTTTAATGTTTAAGTTTTTTAAATATTTTTGAGTGAATGGGCTCGCTCCTCTAGTTTGGACATGACAACATAAACAGTGTGAATTGTCAGAGGGAGGATGTCAAACCACCTCACACCTTAGTTATTATGCTTTAGTGCCATGAACACAATCTTTTCACTGCTTTTTAATTTTCACCTGTACCCACTGGATCTCCCTGCTAGCTGTTACTCAGCAAATGTGCTCTTGAATCATGGTGGCTATTGTGACAGGCACTTGTATTGTTTTATCAGGAAACAAAAAAATCTTTCTAGTTTTTTACCATTGACTCCACAGATGTGTGCTTTTCACATTTTCTGAATAATGAAAGTAAGTTTATTGCCTTTGCAACATACTGTCCTTTATACCACAAGACTGATCTGTATTGGTTTGTAATTTAGGAAAAGAAGATTTATTCCTTGTCAACCACCTCAAATATGTGCTTTATAAAGTACAATATGAAAAGGTATCTGGTTTTACACATTTGAAAACAAGATTCCTTGCATTATATTATTATTACTTTAAATGATTGCTGTCATGTAGGAAAGCAATCTTTGCTGATATGTAGAGGGATTAATATGAGTGTTGTTTCTTGTAGCCTCGTTGATGCTGTGTACTGAAGGAAATCTGCAACAATATGGTGCTTCTCCTGGTCTAGGATTATTAGTCCATTAACCTAGGAGAAGTGTGTGCTCTCTGCTTTTACTACGACCATGTGGTCTCTGAAAGCCCCCAAGAAAGGACACACAGGGACCACCGGTCAGGACAGGAACAAAGAGGAAGTTTATTCAGGGGAACAGGTTTATATGGACTTTGGAGAGATACAAATTCTCCAATAAGGGACAAGAGGGAAGTCTGGCTTTGGGCCAATAAAAGTAAGGGGATTTACATTCAATGGGTGAGGGTTTCAGATAACATGAGGCCATAATCTTTCTCCCAGCCCCCTGGCATGGCAGAGGACTTCTGGGAAGAAGACAGTGACACTGCAGATTTTACATTCAGTACATTCAAACCACATTAAAAACATCAGTTGTTAAAGCATTCTCAGTGGATGGCTGATTTTCTTCATCAGCCCATTTTTGGCATGACATTCTCCAAGCCATGTATTGAGAATGCATTGCAACAGATTAGATGTTTTCAAGCATGTGTCATGCCATTACAGCCTCATGGAGTGATCTTGGCCATATTTTGTAACTCATCTGTATTCACACAATGTTCATTTGTAAACAAGTGTGCTTTGTATGCCTTGATAACTCTAAAATTGACCCCTGCATAAATTCTGAATGCTTTTAAGGGTACACTAACAAGTTTATTGGCATAAATTTCTCAGAAGTCATATTCACTCATACTTTCTTCCATATCTAATATCTTATTGAGGATTCAGTGATTGTTGGTTCATGTACATTTTCTGCAATGATAGCTGATTATGTGCATTTTCAATCATATTTGAGTCTTCTCTGAGCAACAAAACTGATGGTTAAGGTCAGACTGCGAATAATATGTCTCAATCTCAATTTCAGCAGGTGGTTGTTGTTTACAGGAGAGGTATGAGATCCATTCAGGAAATACAAAGCAATTACTATACACAGGGGTGGTCCCATGGTGTAATGGAGAGCACTCCGGACTCTGAATCCCAAGGTTGGGAGTTCTAGTCTCAGTGGGGACTGTCGCCTGGGCAGTTAAATGCTTCCCTGCCATGGAAGCTGCATGCCACCCCCGTTTTTGTGGTTTGTCTTAAAGAACAATGATTTGCTCTGATGCAGCTGATCATGTGGAAAACTTCCTAGTTAAAACCTCATTGTTAATATTCAATAATTGATAAACATTCTAGCACTAGACAGTTTTTAAATATAGGAATTATGTACTCATAACACATCAATAGTCACTGTACCTTGGAAAGGCTACCTCAAGACAGAGGATTTTGGATACACCAGGCTGCTTCCAAGTAGCCCCAAGAAAGGAGACAGGTGAATTTTCCAAAGCGGTTGAATGAGAAGGACATGGATACTGATAGCACAGGTGCAAAAAAAATTTTAATAAATCCTGACATAAAAGTTCAGCAGTGGAAGATGCTACTTATAGAACACTGGATCAAACCATACCTTCATACTACTCTGTACAGATGTCAAATAGTATTACTTGTTGAGGTTATTTTGCTGATATTGCTCAGCAGTTCATCAACTTTAAATGTTTGAAAGAAGCCTTGAAAGAAACAGCTGCAGTTACTCTTGCAATGGATGGAGGACTTCAGAGACTGCAGGGCCAGGAGGGACTGCAGAGATCAAATAGACTGAGCTCTTGAGGCCCTCAACACATGGCAAGTACCAACCTGTGAGAGAGGCCCAGACCTCAGTGTACCTGCAAGGCAATCCAAAAAACAACAGACATTTCTTGATTTTTATCAATAACAAGACATTGGGTTTGGGTATAGAAAAGGCCCTGCTGCCAAGTTTAATTTGAAGTTATTTTTCCTGGAGGAGGAAAGAAAATGAATTTCCTGATCTGGAAAATGTATTAGAACTGTATTGCCAAGCTATAAACTATGTAGAGAAATACTCCAAAGTTAAACCCAGAACAACCACAGGTTATTTTGAATAAGAAAGGCTACTGCAAAAATTTAGTCTTCAAAAGAAAATGAGTGGTGTGGATGCAAGCTCAATAATACAGAATATAACATTGTATTCTCCAAGAGACTTGCAATTACTGTTTCCACCCCATCTTCTTCCCCCAGCTCTGTTCCAGTACCTTTGCTTGTCTCAAGGCCTGTCAGATCACCTCTTAGATACTCTGCACAATCTTTGAAAGAGGAAAAGCAAATATTTCTACTGCCAGACCACATAACACATAGCTCAACAGAATTCAAAGGTGATGGGAGTCTCTAAGTACTAATGAAATATTAGGAATTAAGTATACTGTCTACTTTTTAATGCCTCTGGTTCAAAAATCATTGATTATACTTTTAACTTCCAAGTCTCTCTTCCTTTTCCTGTGTTCAGGATTACATTTTTCCACAGAACTTACTAAAGTTCAAGCAGCAGTTTTTGTAAGGATCAAGCATCTTCCAGTTCTTTTGTCTGCAGATGCTCCACTTGCAAAAGCTGCACAAAATAGAGGTGCATAGTGACATTTCAGTTTGTCTTGTACTTTTTTTCCCTTCACTGCTGTCCAGTTTTGCCTGCCTGTATATGTCTCATACTTTAGATGACCCATCAACACCTGAGGTGGAGCAGTTGCGCTTGCCAAGACTCTGCAAGTCTTCTCACAGGGATAAAGCCTGCAATGAAAACTCTTCAGGAAAACAGTTCCTCTCACACTGTGAGACAGACAGGGTGTCTGTTCTGCCTGTGTAACTTCCCAACCTCCCATGCACCGCCAAATTCCTTGCTGGCATGGTGGTATGAAAAGCAGAAAAGGCCTTGCCCTTTTCTAAGCACTGCTCAGCAGTAACAAAAATATCTCTATATTATCAACCAGCCCTGTGTTCAGCATAAATTAAAACGTAGCCCCATACCAGCCACTGTGAAGGAAGTGAATTCTACCCCAACCAAAACCAGATAGCCACATAAATGCCATTTAAAATTTCAGATCTTTTAGATGAAACTTAGAGCAATTATAGAAATATTGGTTTACAAAAGATGCCTTATTTAAACAGAGGTGTTACAATTCAGTTTTAACCAGACTTTACTCTACAAAGCTCAGACTAGAATTCTATATACACTCTACAGACAAGCTATAACACCCAGATATTATGTGTTTAACTCTAGTAGCATAATTTAAAGCTTCTGTTTTTATAACATTAAGAAGCGTTAACGAATGAAAAAGTCACAACTGAGCTCATATTACACAATAATTCAATTTCATTAGTGGAGTCAAGCCATCTCTTCTTGAGACAAAGGAATCACAAAATGATCAGAGGAACAAATATTTCTCTATGATCCTTCTAAATCACGGTCTTCTGCAAAGCCCATGCTTTCAGAGATCAAGAAGGTTCTAAGAGAGAGAAAACCAGGAGATTTTTTTTGGGGGGTGGGAGGGAAATCCCAGTGGGTCTTTACTGTTTATTTTTAGTACTGCAACATCTGCTCGGTTAATGACTGTGGTTACGGGGACTTCATTTTGTCCAGAGAACCTTCTATGGTGAAGAATTCTACATGCATAAAGAGGTAAATGAGCCATACAAATGTATAAATGCCAATGATATCAGCAAACTGGGATTAAATAGCTAAAAATCATATTGCTATTTCTGCTCTAGACATTGCATGAACTCCGATTACCAATACTGGTGTTGGTTACCAGTATCTGTTTTTAAACTATTTCCTGCTTTTCTTCTGTGAAACCTTATTTCAATTTGTATTCCACGTACATCTTTCTACTCACCTCCCTGTCACACATATTAACATACGTGTTAATGTCATACATGTTAATGTCTATGCCATAGACATTAACATGAAGGGAAAGGGTAAATTACAAAAGCAGCAGGAACAATTTCAGGAATGCAGATAAAGTTTGACATTGTTCAATAAAGTGTGACAGAGCATTTCTGAGTGCATAGTTAGGTCTTCCCATTTGCAAGTATTAAATAATTACATTGTTATAGTAAAGAAGTGCCAGGAGAGGAAAGAAATGAGGCAGAGAAGTTGGGGTGTAGCCAGCATTGTTAAGAGCAATATGATGGAGGCAATAGAGAGAAGTAAAAGATGGGAGCTTTGGCACTTATTGGCCTTCCATTTTTTAGGGTGTGTGGTCAGCAGTATTGGAGCCTGCAGGCAGAGGGATGGAGAAGCCAAAGCAGTGACATAAAACAGTCCTCAGTCAGGCTGATACCAAAGCCCAGTCAACACTCTCTACAAACTTCATCATCCAGCCAGGAAAGCAAAGTTTATAAGGGACTGGATTGAGTTTATAAGAGGTAGTTTTACACTTTGTGGAAAAGGACAGCACGTCATATATCACACACTGTCTGTTGTAACATCTGGCTTGAAAGTGACGGCTGCTTAGATTATAAAATGACCATTTGAAAAGGGACCAGAATGGTATCAATCACAGTAGACAATTTCCTTCATTCTTCAAGTAGACAATGCACATACAAATACTATAGAGACAGTTCAACTGAAGACTTATCCAAATTAGTTTTATATGTTACCCATGCAATCATCTTTTATCACCCTTCCAAAGACACAGATCTGTCAAAAGGATAAAAGACCTGTTAAATATTGCTTTGTTTTTCTGCAAGATGGAGTTTTTTATCTTATTTTTACCACAAATACAAAGCAACAACTAGTTTGTCTTTGGCCTGTACTTCATTTCTGTACAGTCATTTGACAGCAATATATCAAGATGCATGTGTAATCTCTTTTCTCATCTACAACATCCCAGTAATCTAGAAAACTGAAGAGCTGGATTCAAAAATACATAGTAGATTTTGTTTTGAAACAGCATAAAGCATAAATTACAGTGTTCCACTAAATGAATTTCTGAAGTATGTTATTTTCTTCTGTAGTTCTAATGTTTCTCATTTTACTTAAATGTCTTAGAAAACAAAAACTGTTATGTTAATAATTTCTTTTTAACAATAAACTTAGCATAAAAATCAAAAATTAAAATATCTTAGAATATAAAAGTTGATAAAAGTCAAAATTTCACCTTCTTAATCTCAAATTAACAGAACATTATCTGCCCCTTCTCTTCAAAACAATAAATTAAGCACCAGACTTCACTACAAATAATTGATTTGTATTAAATATGGTGGTCAGAATACAGATCGGAGTCTTTTATCAAAACGTATGTGTAGCAATGCTGTGAAAGCAGTGCCTTTCTTCTAATACATCATTACAATCAATATTTGAATATACAATAAACACAGGAGTCTTGAATACTGATGACCAGAGTATTGATTAAAACTCTTTTGCAAGGTTCACTTCCTAGTGAGACAATGTTAACTTATTATGCCACAATTCTTGCTGAAAATTATAAAGAAACAAGGGGCAAATACAAGGAAAGATTTCCAGTGATTAAAGCATAACTTAAAAATGCTTTTTTTGTTGTTATTATTATTTCTGTAGTTGCCATAACCTTTAGTTCTGTACGATTTAACAAAACCAAGTGGTTTTAAACTCAGCTGGCAAGGAGAGACACACTTACTAAGAATAGGACAACTTTATGTGTAACAGATCTTGAGAAGCCTCTGCTTCATTGTCAAGTTCCCATCATTAAATCACAATTACAATGGGTCAGATTAAATAAACAAGCGAACAAAGAGCAAAATCAAGCAAAACTACATTTTGTGCAAGAATTTATTGTACTGACGGGTCATTAAAAGCCCGCACTGAGCATTTAATTATTTAGATACAAAGTAGGGAGCTTAAGCTGTGTCAATTAACATGAAATGTCATGGGGCTTTTTGGTTTTGGAATGTGGAAAAACCCTTTCTCTAGATTTTTCACCTCTCATTTCTTTCAGCATTGGTCAGCAAACACACTACTTTGCAAAAAATGACCTTAAAGGTGACCTTACAAGAACATTAAATCAAAAGTTAAAATACAGTTGATATAATTTGGAAGACTTTTTGAAAACAAAGAGTAGCATTCCCTTGTTTCTCTCTCCAAAACAAGGTAGAAACTGACCTTGACAATTACAGGCTACAGAATTCACTTGTGAAACTGAGAGCAACTGGAAGCTATGCAGCACAAAGACATGACATGTAGAAAGACATACTTTTCTTCACACACAGAGCTGTTTGCGTCATACCTTTCTTCAAAGCACTCATGACCTGAAATGCAGCAAATGAATAGAACCACTGACATCCTGTCTCTTCACCTTGAAACAACGCCTGTGAGAGGATACAGAGGCAGATTTGCAAAGTCCCTTAGCTGAAAACTGAACTGGTGGCTGATTAGTTGGCCTTTTTGAAAGGGATTTGAGGAATGAAAACACAGGCTTTCATAAAAGATGGGAGAAAATATTCTATTCTATTGTTCAGTCTTTGTAAGTTGACAGATGTTTGTACTTTTAAAAGCAGTAATAAGTATTAAAATTTGTATCTCTCTGCACAGCAATGTTTGTCTTCCTGCTTGTCTATGATCATGACCTGAAAAGTGTTGTTTGTACTCAAGATCTATAAGCTTTCTGAGAAATGCTCTAAGCAGGACCTTTTACTGACTCACTAATTCTCACTGCATTACCATAGGAAATTACAGGGATAAAGATTCAGTGGGGGTCATGATTCAAAAAGGATGCAGCCATGTATTCCCAGGTACTGAATGACTTCAAAAACTTTTCAGAGAATTTTATTATTTTTTCCTGCTTTTAGCTGCTGATGGTAGGTAATCCTTGGAGTGAGGCAAGCGAGTGTGTGGAATAGAATATTCATTCAAAGAGATTCAACAGAAATGGTCCTGTCACATCTGCCTCATTATCATCTTTACCTCTGAAGCATCTGTTATCTATGTTCTAGATGGAGCATCTCAGTGCTAAATGAAATGGAATTTCAGTAAACATCATAGCAGAATCATGTGTATCAATTCTCATAGTCATAGCAATCATCTCATAAGCAACTGCCAACAGTTTTGTGTTAGCTGGGAGTCTGTCACGTCTTGCATTCAAATGAAAGCAATTAGCTGTTTGAATGCATTCTGTTTGTAAGCTGTCATATAATGATTCATACTACTGATGTAAATGAAACCTGCCTTGTAAAAATAATGTTGATGGCAGACTCGCAGCTGTCATCTCATCCTTCTCATAAATCTCATGCAGTTTGTATCATCAGGAGCATGATGACCTCAGGTACCATGAAGTTAACTGAATTATGCCAACCCCCTTCCCCTGCTAGATTGTAAGCAGAGATGTTACAGACCTTAATCAGCTGCAGGGCTCAGGCACTGAATCAGGTCTCAGTGATGCTTTTTCTATATTGGCAACCACATGGAATGTCTGAATCTCCATCCAAATGTTTGTTTCATTGACATCTGATCAGTGACACATAAAATGGTTTGGGTTGCAACCTGACCTGTAGCTGCCCCTGGATCCCAGTCACCTCACTTGGTGACACCTAGACATACAGGCTCCTGAGGATGCAGCCCTGCTCCATTTGCTGGTACAGATCATCACATGGTCACGACTTTATAGGTAAGTAGGAAGAAGTAAGTAAGAAGGAAGGACAGTAAGTGACAATAAAGGGAAGGTGAAGAAATTGTCTAAAACAATGTCACCATTTGAATCTCTTTTGCAAGAAAAATTTGAATCTCTTTTACAAGAAAAAATTGTTATTTGACAGGATAACAATGTTTTCCTGGTTGTTGTGGTGGAGTGGCTGATGGATAGAGTTAGGAAGTTGAGATCATTGGGAATGGGCAGCAGAAGCGTTGGAATCATTACAGTTTGCTACGCCCTTCTACATAACATAACAATGTGGAAAGTACTTGTGGAAAATACTTTTGTTATTTACTAAAAAAGCCTAAAGATAATGACAATCCTGAGAAAAGGCAAGCACATGCCACACAGAGAGGTGGCCCTGATGGCTAACCTCCTAGAAGAGTAAGACAATCGGATCATTAATTTTTGTGATAGTCATATCTGAAAAGTCAAAATGTCCATGAGGAGCACAAACACAGACCTACACAGTAGTATAGTCACTGTATTCAGATGCAAAGATAGCAAGATGTTAAAATTTAGCAGAAACTGACAACCTGCAAATCTAGGACAAAATTGCTCTTTTATTTGGGCAAACAGCTCTTTCCCACCTGTTCCTCCCTGCATGACGCTCATATGGGGCAGTAGTGGCAAATTGTATGTTTTCCAAGTAATGCTATTTTATAAATTTTGAAATTGCTATGTGATATCATGAAAGCATTCAGTTACTTTTGTTTATGTGAGAACTTAAAACCCTTTACTCCTGCAGCTGAGTGATAACCTGCTGCCTTTCAGCTCATATATGCTCTATGTTCCAGGCCTGGTGCTCCTTCCAATGCTCTCCTCCCATTCTCCAAGGCCTCCCTGGCACCTGAACTGGCTCCAGCCTCCCCAAGCACTCCTGGCACTGCTGTTGGGAGGTCCATGCCTGAACCACATCTTTCTCTTTCAACCTCCTTTACCTGCTGTAGGGAGAGGGCTCAGACCCTGGCCATGGTATCCTGACAGAAGCCCTTCCTGCACAACCGACGCCTCGGTGCTGACAGGCTGACCAAGGTCACTGTAACCTTGGGAGAGTCTGACAGTGGGTAAACAACCCCAAGTCGGAGCAGATTGGTTCCCGTCAGCTGCAGTGCCTCGTGTCAGGTCATGTGGACAGCACCCTCTACCCAATCAGCATAGCCACGACAGCGTATGGACAGCCCTGGCTGACCAATTAGAGGTTGCTATTGGGCACCTGTTCAGTTCGGGAAAATATAATAACCTGTTCGTTCCTCAATAAACTCGAAGCAAAGCACGTATCTTTGTGAGAAATCACTTAGACTTCCACGCTGAAACCCAGGGAATCGCAAGGAGAGCTCGAGGGGGCTCGGATCGATCCGTGGAAAGAGGTCTTCCCTCTTCGACCTGCCTTCTGCATATTGCCTGGGACTATCTGTATAGAGATCTATCCTTTGGAATAGAATAAAGTAAAACGTGTATATAAGCATTTGCAGGCACATACATATACCTATGCATATATATATACATTCACATATATCCCTATATATATGAATATTAATGATTAAAGGACATTAGAGCAGAGGCAATTGGGGCAGTTGTTCCCATGTAAAAGATTATAAAATCATGACAGGTTCCCTACTATGCCCACCAGTTTCTCATGTGAGTTAAATTGTGATATGAGGCCACCTATGCATACACAAAATACAATAGAAGAAAGCCAGAGGAGCAACTGTGCTCAGTACTCCACTTTGCTTTAATGAGGATAGGAACTGACACCAAAGTTATCTTCCTTGTTTCAAAGAACTGTTCATTTGGGAAGTCATGGAAAATAAACACACCTGTGCTTAACCTTCTTCAAAGAAACCCACAGAGCACATTGTCCTTTGCCAAAAACATGTGTGGCAGTTTCTTTACTGAGCTCACTGTTTTCACATTTTGCTTTCCAAACTCCCCTCACACATGGGACCAAAACAGAAAGAAGGTTAAACACGTGCATCTGGTTTCCAACATCAGTTTTTCTTGGGTGACATTTAAAAAGGTTTTGAAATTGAGTTGTAGAGGCTCGACTCATTTCTCCTTGGGGCCTGCTCTGTTCCAGCAGTATGTGTATAAGGAAGAGTTTTTATCCCTTGACAACCATCTGAATTGCAACAGCACTCATGGTCACTCACATCAGGAGGACAGCAGGGAAATACTTTGGCCCAGCAGGAACATACATGCCATGTGTTGACTAGTAAAGTGGCTGCTTGTGCCTCAAGTGATGGTTTTCAGTGATGTCCTTTTGCTTGCCACAATCACTGTTGGCTTTTCTGCTGTGCTCTAGGAAGATGGTCCATCTGCTGCATTATCTCTTGACAGCTCTAATGTCTTGAGGGGAGAAAAAGTAGGTAAGAAAAACAGTTAAAATAGTCACAGGAAAAACAAATCAGTCAGAAAGTACAGGTTTTATGAACAAATCCTATTATGAGTACCTGAAGATTAATTCCTAGATTTGAAAATAAATGTAATTTTCATTGCTCCCTTTCATTGTTTTCTCCAGCAAGTGTATAGAGAAACTTAGAGTTCCTCATTTTTCCCAAGAAGTATTTCTGTCTGAAGGGAATAGTACAGGTGAAGGGGGAGAATTCAAAACAACATTTTAAAAATGAGAGAATCTTTTAATAATTCAGCAATCTAACTCCTTTATATGTAGCTAGAAAGTTGTCATGTCATATTACTAGCTTTGTTTACTAGCAGTAGGATAAAATTCCTTGATTGGTATGGTTCTGTTTTATTTAACTACAGTACTCTGCTTTCTTACACATACGTTGATTTCAAAGCAACAAATCAACTCCATCAGGGATGTGTTGTGTTTTAATGTGTGTCAATAAGGGAGCAAGGTAGTATCTAACTTTGTTTCCCTTCATTGCTTTGATTCCATCATTTAGAGATTCACTGGAGGTCGATGTCTGTATTCACATTTCTGTTGCCCCATAAAATTAAGAAATTGAATTTGAAGATGGATTACTTTGTCTAAATTCCCAAATCAAGGTGGAAACTTTCAAAGAGCATCTGGTTTTATAGTGTATTATGGAATAAAAATACAACGGGACAAGCTGAGCCTATGTAATTACATAACACAAAAATTGCTTGCAGAATAGTCTCATCTTGGTGATCTGTCATAAAAGTTGCCACAAACCCAGATCTTTCAAAGCCAATGACTCATCCAGAGTCTCCTTGTCTACTCCTTGTCTGTCTTAGTGATGGCCCCTTCCAGGATACCATAACTGTACCCTGAAATATGCTTTGGATCTTTGTATAAGATAAAAAAACCTGGCTAAATATTCATTTATTCAGGCATGCATTTTAGTTTATGATAGTTGTCACCTCAGCATAATAAACAAATGGGTAACATATGATCATGGTTTATATATACGAAGATATATTAGTATAATGTCTATTAAGAAATATGACATTTATTTGTAAATTGCCTTTCAGGAAACTGTTATTTCTTTTATCTTCATTCACAGAAGCCTTGCCACAATGAAGTGCTGTCTTCCATTTAGTAAATACATTTCAATCTGCAGAGGCAGAAGTATAATTTAAGTGAAAATACCATTTTACTTGAAGTTTTCTTTTATACAGCATTTCATTTTTATTCAGATACAAATATGGAGCCCAGTAGATTAAATGAATTCACCCTGACTGAACACTACGGAGTTATTTGTTCACAGTGCTAAGCACCATGAAACACAATTTAGTGGCATCCATACACATACAATACAGTCTCCTTTGTTTCTTAAATTTGATAATTTATCATTCAATAAATAAAAATCGATTAACCCATCAGTTGTTTGCTTTTCTGAAAATATGGGGTCTATTTTGACAGAAAATAGAATACCTTTAAGGATATCAGCAACACTTGATTTTAAGGCATTTGAGAAACTGAGATTGGAAGAACCTTGTTCTAAGACTTGATATGGTCAATAGTGAGAAACCAGTCAGGTTCTGTTTTGAAGAAAACATTATTTAGATTTACATGCTTTAACAAGTCTTATTAAAGAAGGTAATGCTATAAAATCTGAGAAGATTTATCATAATGGAAAAGGAAAAAGAAAGCCCTAAAACTTTTAGTGAAATTGTTGAGGGCTACATTCAGTGCAGGTGGCTTGGTGAGCCTCTGCAGTGAGAGCTGCAGGCTGAGCTCTGGGTGGTGGAAACCAGAGGCAAGGGCTGTGACCTGCCGACCCTTTGCACAACAAAGGGCACCTGTGGCCCAGCCAGGGGACTGGACACTCAGAGACAGGGCAGGAGACGAGGGTTGCAGATTTTGCCACTCAGACTGTGAGGGTATAAAAGCTCAGGGTTTCCTTTTTTTGGGGTCCCTCCTTGGAGGCACAAGCTTAAGTTGGTTTTGCATTATTTAGCTATTATACCAAGATAAAATTTAGTGTTGGGACCTCTGAGACTCTGTCTGTGATGGGAAACTGAGGTTAAGCCAGTGAGGAAACCAATCTGGCTGTGTGAGTGTGGGGATGTAGCTGTAAAGGGGCCTCAGTCTTATCACCGGTAGTGAGAGTGTGACTGCCAGAGTGGGTCCTGGAGGAGAGGACATGGAAGTTTCCTTAGCAAAATAACCTGTAATTTACACAGAGTGAATTAATACATTGAATCATAACTCATTCTGAAATGAACAGATGCCTTTTAGTTACTAACCTCAGATGGGCAAGGATGTTTCTGCTGTTGCCAAGTGGTGAGAATCTAGACAGCATAGTTCATCTTCTATTCAATAAAGACTTTGTCTGAAAGGGCCTGGAAAGGAGCATGAAGTGAAGAAATTAAATGGATAAACAGAGTAGACAGAGAATGAGAGAGAGAAAAAAGGGAGAAACTAAAGTCTGCAGAACATATAAACACAGTTCCTTCCTTTGTGCCTGTCTTGTTTTGTTTTGTTGTTTTGGGTTTTTTTCAATATCAATTACAGAGTACATTTCTGCTGCAAGAAAATGCCCTTCTGGAGTCATTCTAGAAAATTTTATCCAGAAAACCTTATCGTTTAGCCTAAAAAAGGTCTAAAAGATAAATATTGACAGAATTTCAGTTTAGTGAATAAAAAAGAATGAGTTACAGCAATACAAAAATAATGATTTTAATCGAAATCATGAAATTGATGTCCCTGTCCCAGCTTTTGTGAATTTTAAATGACACAGAGTTATGTATGAGTAATATACTTGTGTGCATAAAATCACAGAATATCCCGAATTTACGGGACCCACAAGGATCATCAGAGTCCAGCTTCTCACCCTGTATAGGACAATCCAAAAACTTCACCATGTGCCCGAGAGAATTTTGTCCAAACACTTCTTAAACTCTGTCAGGCTTGGTGCCATGACCACTTCCCTGAGGAGTCTGTTCAAGCCCAACCACCCTTTGGGTGAAGAACCTTTTCCTAATACCCAACCTAAACCTCCTCTGACAGCTTCAGGCCGTTTCCTCAGGTCCTGTCATTGGTCACCACCTCGGGAAGAAGTTGTTGCTTAAGTTTTCTAGTATTTCTGTCTTTCCATCAAAGACTGAATCTGGTACAGCTACTGCTTCTTCTTAGTCTTGTTTTGGTACGAAATTTGAAGTCCATTCATGCATAGCCATATAAGACAGTAAAATAGTGTATTTTCATTCAGATATCATATTTTTCATTGAATAAAGAGATGTCAAATGTCCATACCTGACAGTTTGTGGTCAAAATGTTTTGTCATGGTTTCTTTGTGCTCTTAAATCTTTGCTGATTTTTTTTCTTTCTTAAAAGCGATCAGCATTCAAACTGACAGTTCAAGTTAGGTTGTTAATTTCATTTCAATATTATTTGACTAGGAATTACAGTAAGTAGATATAAACAAGCAGCAATAGAAGTGCAAAATTTTCTGCATTGTGCTTCAGACTTGAAAGGGACCCTTGCATAGTCAAAAGGATGACAGCTGTTAAAAAATTAACAGCTCAAAACATAATATTAAATTCTCATAGAACTGAAATCTGCATAGATTTTAGGGGTTATGCCCATATTAGTCACATAATACTTTCAATTTGTAAAAGTCCAAGCAATCTTACAAGCATGTTACTATTGTCCCCTCTGTCTCTATAGATTTTCCCACATTTGCTGTAACTATATCCATCAAAGAAGATCAGGCTGTAAGATTTGATGCACTGCACTGTTTACAAGTTTCCAGCTGAGTGTTAAAAAAAGGTGCTGAACTATTTACCAGGATGCCAACAGTAAGCATCCTACGTGAAATTCTACTGCTGTCATTGTTGATGATAAAACTCCCACTGGCTTAAATAAACCTAGATTTCACTTCTCCTACACTTCATTTTCAATTATTCTGTTCCGACAGCTTTTGACATGACTAGTAATTAAGACCTTAAGGGTGCTATGGAGACATTCAAAGCAGCTTTTTCTGTTTGCCTTTTTAAAGATTTGTAGAGCTATGATTCTTCATCATTATAAACTGTTCTGAATCTTTCCTGGGAAGGTGGGAAGTAAAGCAGAAGAGTGGGGGAGAGACTAGACACTAGACTTGTGGTTTTTTCATTGCTTTTTACTTTAACCTTCTTCTCCTAAGCTACATAGGGGGTGATGAGTCACAGTTCTGTATACAGCTTTTTGAAAATGCTGTTTTTTAAAAGATGAACTTACTGCAAATTGTGAGTATGATGTAGGAAAATTTTATTTCCTTTGGTATGCAGGAAATGTACAACATAAATAGTCATATAACCCTTCTTAACCATTTGAAACTGTCTTTTCTTATTACCTAAAAGTAGAGGCATCTTCAACTGGACATTTTTTCTTGAATTACTGATTAGATGCTTTCTCTCTGGACAGCAGGACAATATGTGGTTGAATGCCAATCAACATGGCCTGTCCTCAGGAAGCAGCAGGAAAAGATGAGGCTGCAGTATTTCATTTGTTCACTAGGTCTTCCATGCATCTGCAAATTCCTCCTTCTCCCTTCCCTTTTCATGCATTTTTACTTGTCTCTCTGGAAATCTTAGAAGGAAGCTGTACATAAACTTTCCCCCAACACAGAGAGAAGATGATTTATGAGAGGGAAGGTTGTCTTCTCTGAGAGTGAAACCTTTTGCTAGGTAAGCTCAGGAGAACTCTTGTAAATGAGAAAGAAAAAACTCGTTTGCAGGTGACCTGAAACCTATGTAGGAAACAGAGTTTAGGTTTCCTGCCTGAGTAGATAAATAACATAATAACTTAAGTGGGCTTTAGGTCAGTTCTTAATCTACATTTACCTCATTTAATATAATTGGAAAGGTCTTATAAAAAGATCATAACTAAATTCTAGGAAGTCCTGTGCAGTAACTGTAAATATTTCAAAGGGTGTGCAAACATCAAGTTTATCATTGTTCATTTAATTTTACGAAATCTCTCTATCATAATGCTCTGCACCAAGTAAATAAAATGCTGATCTCCCAAACTAGAACATTCCTCAAACATTTCCCATCTTGCATTTTTTGTTAAATACTTGCCCCTTGTAAAAATGTCACAGTATAAAAAGGAAAGCCTTTTTTTTTCTAAATACCTAATCTATGTAAAAAGTTTTTGATGAATAGAAGTTTCATGGTTTGGTTTTGTTTGCTTTTTTTTTTTCCTGAAGGAAGAATAAATCAGTTGTATTGTTGCTATTTTAACTGGTTTTGCTGATAAACATTAATTTATTCCTCCCCTCCTGCTTTTTGCTGTCAGAGATTAAACAGATATACAGGAGGTGGCAGAAGCAGCACACAAAATTTGGATGGTGTGCTTGGCACACTTTAAAACGCTTGGTGGAGCAGATGAGAGTTTAAAGAAAATGTCCTAATTAGTATTAGTCAGGGACAGATGCAAAAAAAGCTTGAAAACTTGAAATAGAGGAAATCACTAGGAAACATGGGCTAAAGAAATGGAACTCTAACTCTCTGCTAGGCAAAATTCCTACCGAAGCCAAAATCTCCATTGTAGAATGCACAAAGTTTTAATGTTAACATGTAAAGAAACCCCATGTATCATCACTTGCTCCAAACTTAATTGTGACAACCTTTTTTAGAACTGTGAGACTTGCAGCAGAAAGGCATTGGAAACACAAATATCTTGCTTCTCTTGAAGAAATTGAGCTGTCATTGCTGTTGCACCTTTGAGACTAACTTCTTTTGATATTTTGTTCCCATGTTGCATATTCCTGAAACTGACTCTTGCTTTCACTTAAAAAATGAACATAATACCTCACAGAATGCAATGGTGAACAGAAAAATTTATCAATATTAAGCATTATGGGCATTGTTTCAAATATCAGTAGGGGTGTTACTTTAAAACCAGTGACAGAATACCTCACAGCAGAGTAGCCTCTTTAGGACAGAGGAATCCACGGGGGGTTTTGACAGATAATGAACCAAAATCTGTATATAAACAAAGAAAACACTTAAGGATTCACAGGGGATGGCAAGAAGCTTGTACAAGGAGAGAAGTGGGAAGTTCATGCAAAGTCTATGGTGATGTTCTAAGTAGATAAGAGATGGCAGTTAAAGATATTAAGGTCACATTCAAATCTAATGTATTATGCAAAAAGGGTCCAGTGAAATTAGTTCCTTGCAAATCTATGGCCATAGCCAAAAAATGGACTATTAAGTGAATTTTTAATGTAACTTAAATGTCTGCATTTTATGGAAAGTTAAAACATTAGAGTTTATGTAAAAATCTACATATTACCAATGCTGTTAACTGGATAACTTAGATGTCCTCCAAGGGTTTTGGGCAGTGAAGTTCAACAGTGCCTGTGAAAACAGTGCAGGTGTCTTCAACAGCAGAGACAGCACCATTTTATTCAGAGAAATATTTGCTTTCTTTCCTTATAATAGAAAATAAGAAACTTGCCTGATTTTTCTACTATTTCTCTAGTATCTGTGTTCTTGTTTCATAAGGAAACCAAATTGTCTGTCAATGGCTTTGGTGTTTGCATCACGTCTTTGTCATCAGTCAGTGAATTAGTAACGGACAAATATATTTTGTCTGAAAAATCCTAGTTTATTTCAAGAAGTATTCCACTTATAACTCCTGCAAAACTAACAGGTAACCATATAATTATGATTTCACAGAACAGTGGGTAATCATTGAAATCAAACTGTGAAACTCCTGTTGAATTCTGTTGACTCAAATTGGTTTCAAGGCCATACTATTGATCATAACTTATTTGTTTCCTTCAGGTTTGCCTTTTCCTTTGGAAAGCAGACCTTCCAGAGGAGTACCTTCACTTCTGATCTCAAACTTATGCTACCCTCCAAATTTCTCTATTATCTTCTCTTTTGTGCTGTTGGTTGCTATGGAAGTAAAAAATAATAATAAAAAAGAAAGTGATCCCTTGATAGATGTAACTGGGAAGTTTATTGGGTAGTTAGTGGAAAGAAATTTCCAGGGTTTGACACAAGATATCTATATTGTGTTAACAGACTTGGTGTGTTTGGTTGTTAGAATTAAAAGCTGTTAAAAAGGTAATTATAGTATTCTTACAAAATACTTATGAGACTGGATGACTTGATAGGATACTTTGTGATGCCTTTTTATAAGGTGCACAGAGCTCCTACTGGTTTTCCAGATATACAACAGATTTAAAGGTAATGAAAGAAGATTAGCCAGAAAAATAAAGTGCCTCAATTATATTTGGGAAATACACATAGGAGTGTAAAAACCACATAAAATAAAATAAGAGTATGCTTAAGGGGCAGTTTCATGCTTATTCATGCAGTGTATTTCCTTCTCTAGCCATCCTCTTAGGTATGGTAAAACAAGTGGCTAGTACAAATGTTGTTATGTTTCAGAATGCTTATTTTTGTCATTAAAAACTTAATGGCATCTTGATTTCTGCTAAGTTAGTGGGTTTTTGTGCCTCATGATTGTGTCAAAGGAAAAATAACATGAATTGATCCTCTCTTCTAATCTGACAGTCAGTAGCTCTTTGCTTGCTTTACTAGGCACCACAGTCCTTAGCCTTGCTCATAAATCTTTTGTTCTTGAACGCTTATCTGTTTTCCAGACATTGTAAGTATCTGCAAGGGCTCAGTTGTCCCTGAAACATTTTCTCTTATCTGGTTTTCATTTAAATACCCATTCTTTTTAAACTCTATCCCTACTTTTCAGAACACACAGAAACTGAAGATATGTCAGATGATAATTATTTTGTGTGATTAGCTTATATCTATTCAACGTTAACATGGAGCTTTAAATTTTTGGGTAGCTTCCACTGCTGCCTCAGTTTTCATCATGGCCTTTACTTCATGACATTACTTGTCACAATGCCTTTTCCTGTTTATTGCTCTGTTTTCTGGGTCCTCCAGTTGCTCTGCTCATCAGCTGAGCTTCAAATAATGCTACTTATGAAATATCATTCTTTATTTGATTAAACACTGTGTAATCAAAACCACAGGCTTTGGATAAAATTAATTGTATGATGATTGACTTCATTTTTTTCATAGAAATGATTTAATAGGAAATAAATAATTTTCATAAAGTGAGTCACAAATCAGGAAACTAGTTCATGATAAATAGCTAGTGAGAAAGCAGTGTCTGCAAGCAGCTTGCAAAGAAATAAAGAATTTGTTGCTTATCACATAGGGAATTTCAAGACTCAGGTCTAAAAGAGAGGAGGGCTCTGAATGCCCACTTGGGCATGGGTGAGTCTAAAACTGTTGGTAGGGAAATGTGGTTATACAGAATAAAACATTTCACTTTCTGTAAGAAATGTCTCAGATAAAAAACCATCAGAAAGAAAAAGGATCTGTTGATTAATCCTTATCATGTTTCTTCTGATAATGCATTTCTTACATCTCCAACTTAATTTGGAATGTTGAATAATGTTCCATATTCTCTCCTGAAATGTACTCTGCGAACCTTTCATACTAATCCCATTGTTACCATGGAAGCTGAAGGCTATTGAAACCCATTCTTCGTCATCATGCCCTTTTTCTCATGTCATTTCAGATGACTTGACCACAAAGAGGGTTGTTTTTACACTTGAAATTACCAGTACACTAACACCAGCTAGGTTTTACTAGCTTTTATTAGTTTTTGAAATTTAAGGCACCGGAAAAAAAGAGAGATTGCTGGTTCAGATCTATCAGCTTCCATTTGGATGGCAAATTCTACAACGGATCCTAAAGAATGAAAATAATCAATGTATTGGCATATAATTAATTAATAAAAAAACCTTTTGGCTCTGCCAGCTGCTAACATCCTACACTCTTCTGTCTGAAGTGTAGACCCCAGAACAGACTAGGAAAGAGATTATGGGTATATTCTGTTGAGTATGGACAGCTAATAACCAGTGCCCTTTCTAACTGCTGAGGCACATGGGACCTCTCTCAAGTACTTTCTTTCAGGTAAACTCTAGTCTGTCAGGGTCTGAAGTTGGTCTCGTTTTTCAAACCTTTTCCATAAAATGCCACAAAAATAAGTTCTATTTCCCATATTCTTTCAGCCCTTTCAGAAGATTTTTGGGAGTTTAGGTGTGATTTATCTGGATTTAGCAGGATCTCTGATAGTTTACTGAAATCATAACCACCAAACTCTCAGGACACTTCATTGGGGAATGACATTTGGAGATAGAGTAAATACCTCAAGCCGTATGGCAGCCAGATTGAAGGAGATGTCATCAAAACCCCCAACAACAACAACAACAAATCACCTTTTGCTCTCATATTCCCCAGACAATGATACCTAATGGCACTTTGTTAGTCAGCAGTCCTAATTCCTTGAGCTCTTGTTAATACATTACATCCATGCAACCCCCAAACCCCAACAGCATAAATCATGAGCTTTACAAGGCAGTGGAGCACAGCCCTCGATTGTGTTAGGTATTAGCTGTGAAATAAGGATAACCAAAAATTCAGCATAAGTTTTCACATGCGCTTTGGAGTTGGGGTATGTATGGCTATGTATGTATGTCCAGGTTTTGCTAACAAAGATTTTGGGAAGGGCTCTACCCATGTGGGTGTGTCCTTCGAGCCTGTAACTACTGAAGAAAAGAATTTCTGATAACTAATCTTTAATTATTTTATGTGACCATTGTCTAATAGAAAAGATTCTGAGCTAATTTGTATGTGCACTTAGATATTCAATGGAAATCAACAGCTAACTCAGTGCATTTATATTTTAGTGTGTGGCTTAAAGGGGAAAATAACTGACTTGTATTTTTTTATTAATTAACATAAAGACAATGGAATTTTAGCTGCAGAACGGATAATGCAAGTCACTTAAACTTGAAAGAATAAAATTATCAACATAAAACTGTATTTTTCCCACTCACTGTACTCTCTCATATGGTTTAACCTGTTGATTTCATCTTATCTTTTTAAAAACTGTGCTTTAAAATAATTTACTTTTAGCCTGAAGTAATATTTGAAACTAGTACCAATAAGACACTGCAGGTTTAAGTTTTCATATGCAAAAGTATTTTTCTTAGTATTGAGGTTATGACTGCTTGTTCAAGCATAATAACAAAAACAACACTTGCCATAAAGAACCAAATTAATACACAGCACATAACATATTACACGAAACTAAAGTGCAAGGCTAAATTGCCTTAACATTAAATCCTTCTTTTTAACCTTGATCATAGGCTATGTGAGGAACTAAGCTCCTTCTGGGATCAACAGAGAGAAAAGAGCACCTGAGAAGTGTTCACAGTATGGGAAATTCATCTTCTGGAGGTGTCTCTGAGGTGATGCAGGTTAGATTGGCAGTTTAACTTTTAACTCATTGCAGATGGCTGCAATGAGTTTAAATTAATCACACACTACTAAACAGCTGTGTACAGGAAATCCCAAGAACTTTCAGTCACAAGACTTAGTCAAATATAGACTAAAGTTCACATGGCTGTTATAATTAGCAGAAGAGGTGCTCAAAGTCAGGACAGACATCTCAGAGAGACTTGAGAGACAGAGAGACTTGAGACTTGAGCCTCACCTGAAAGCCACATAGGCCTTTGTAGAGTAAACCTTTACCTGTGTAAAGTGCAGCCAACAGGGAAGCACTCCTGAAGGTACTTGCTAGCAGTGCCCAGGGACTCAAACACATCATTCAAGAGGAATGTAGGAGCCTACAACTGCTGTGGCAATGAAGTAGCATTTCTCCAAAATAGGGTAGGAAGGCTGACACTTAAATCCTGCCAATGCAGAAGAGACACTGCTCTGGGCCTTAGATCCCTGCAGCAACAGCTGGCTACTGGGACCAGAGTTTTCCACCAGAACCAGTGCTGGGCTTGCTGCTGCACATGAATGAAAATTGATACTACTGATTGGAGCTGCTCCAAGCTAGCTTTTGTCTCTAGGTCTACAGATATTTTAATAGTTCTAATCTAAGGCTGAATTCAGTTTTTTATTGCCTTATGTTCTCCATTATATTTGCAGATAACAGAATTTAACATGAAGTGCAGAGAAACACTTTGAAAGTAAAAATAAAAATATCTTCCATCTTGACCTTGGTCTAAATATCTGAATGTGTAATAATCAGGAAATAACACACCATTTGAATTTGAATGTTACACTTACTGGCAGGTCAGTAACCATGAGGTCTCTAATTAACACTTCCTCTCCTTCAGTAGCATGGGACTTTGCTGGCTTCTTTCATCAGAAGGTTTGTATGCTTCTTATTTGGCACTTGATAGTTTGTGTCACCACAGAATAAAAAGTACTCAGAGCATGACTTCTCCCATGTCTGTTGGTAGAAATGAGTATTAAGCATATTGAAAAGCAGCTTTGGTTTTGGTTTTGTGGGTTTTTTTATTTGTTTGTTTCTTCAAAATTTTTATTTTTAGCTGTCCAAAGCAGTTAAAATGATACAGTTTGAGCTAGTCTAGGCTGTTATTTCTCAGGTTGGTAAGTCTATTTTTCAGACAGACAACTACTGAAATTTGTGGGCATATGAGAAAGAGGTCTTCCAGCTTTGGGTTATAAAATCTGCAGGTATGACTCTGTGTTTCTTAACATTCCTAAACAATTCAACAAAAATTCAAAAATATGCATCCACACCAAGTACGTGTAAATGAAAATGCAACTTTCCTTCCTCCTTCATATGGATTTTGGAACCAAGCAATGAGTGGGTCAACAGAGCTCTTCATAAGTTTAGATTACTCTCTTTGAAAATATTGCAAGGTTTTGACCAGGTTAGCCATTGAAATTGTTGTCCATCTCTACCATCATGTCCATGAGGACAACAGATATTTTAGTTAAAAAAATCATCTCAGCTACAATCATAAATGGCATTTTTAGTCATTGTGCTCATCTCTCCTGGAAATCATTGGTTGATATCTGCTGGCCATACATGTAACTCTGATGCTGCTCCTTCATTTTCCACAACCTGAGCTGTAATTCTGCTTTATTCAGTTGTAGCCATTCGAATGTGATCAGAACTCTCTCCTTAACTAAGCCTGTGCGACAGCTCTCGGTGCTTCACATCAACTCGTTCTCAATGGTGAGTAGGGTTGGCCATTTAAAAGTTGACAGCCACTAAATATTTTTGTCCTTTGAACAAGGAGAAATCATGTCATGGATTGACATGTTGCCTTAGTAACCTTATCCTGATGTCCAGAATGGAATATGGGAGATAATATTACTTTTCCTCCTCAAAAAGAAATAATATGAAAAGCAGAGCCCATAGGCCCAATGTCTAGTTCTCTGTGGCCTGATTATGAGTGACCTGACTGTCATGCCTGTAGTTTTGACTGAAGCTGTAAAGATAAAGGAGTACCAGCCTGGGTGGTGGTCAGGCTGCTTTAGAAATATTTCATTCTTAACACTAAGGTCTGTGTAAATGTTGCTACACTGCTGTTATATATTCAGGATTTTCTCTTGCTGATCATCAATTTGTGGGTGAAGGTTCAAAGAGAGGTTTGTATTTCATATGATTATTGCTGTGACTTTTAAATAGGAACACAACACTGATGTTGAAATGAGTGTTTATATGATTTTTTTCATACTTATAGGAATGTATATATTGCCAAAAAGATCTGTCATCTTGGTTGCACCCTGAATGCATGAAATGCTTAGAGATATTATGGCTCAAGGTGGAGTAACTGCCTGATATTCAGCCAGTGTAACAGCAATGCTGAGATAAATGAGGTAAGCACTCATATGATCTGTACAGACTCTAGTAAGAAATAGTACAGATGATAGGAGCAATACTGAGCTGGTGTCCTGGAGACCTGTTATTTTTGCAGTTTTCTCATGCCTCTGAGTCTTCTGCATGTCCTTTCCTCTCTTTTGCTTCCAGGATGGCCCACAAAATTGGCTGCTTCAATGCCTTTGTGCAGATGTATGTCTGGTAAGTCCTACCTTAACTCTTTGCTCACATAACAGACCCGCTTGAGAGATGTGAAGGCTTTCTTAATGCCTGTAATTTCAAAAACTCATAGCAAGCAACAGCTCATTTGAGTCTTGAATTAATAGACATCACTTGACCTTTCCCAGTACAAGCAGGTCCTGCTGCAAAGCAGGATAATGAGTAAAGCACTGTTGTCCTGACCATGCTTTTTAAGAAAGAAGAGGAGCACAGAAAAAATGGGGTCTTGTGAGCAGCAGTAGCTCTAAGCATGGCTAAGTGGAGCCCATTCTGGTAGACTACTTCAAATCAAAAGTGTTACCATTTAATCTTCCTAAGTGTTCCTCAACAATAGCTCTCTGCTGGAAGTTGGCTTTAGCTTGCTTGGAAGCATTTGTGACTCTGAGATTGAAGTTATTTGGGATTCATGCCATTTTTGCTAGACTGGACCCCTATTGCTCTTTCTCTTTTTGGCTAAATGCCGTCTACATTGGTAACAGCTTCCACTGGATGAAGTTCACAGCTAGATGTTATTTTCTCAGTACCTAAGTGATACTGACACCAGCACACTGTATTTCCTTTAATAAAAATTTATATTCATAGTCAATGAAACTATGTAGATAAAATTGTCTTGCTTGCTTCTGGTGCTGTTCAGAATCTTTGTCTGAAATAGCTGCAAACTGGAGTTCCTAATCTACAAGGAACCACTTTTCTAAAACTTTTAATATATGCCCTAATGGAAATATTTTACATGTATACGCACACATACATATACACAGGCACACACACACACACATACATATGTATAAACATTACATGTATATATAAACACTATATACTAATCTCCTCTTTGCCTCACCCCAAGTTCCTCAAAGGTACTTATTTATCTGGTTACTGTAGCAGGATCAAAAGCCACCCATGTGTACCTCCAGTCTATTGCAGTAACACAGTTCAGAACCCAGGATGCAGAGAAATCTGGAATTAGCCAAGACAGGAATGTCTGTTTGAGATATTTATTTCTGATAGAAGGTACCTTCTGCATTCGGTATTTATAGTGCTAAAAATATCTTTCCTAAAAATCTAAAACTTATTGTTGGTTGTTTTTTTTTTTCAGAAAAATACTTATCCTCATCCTCAGTAATATTTAAATGGACTAGTACTTAAAACCATCATCCAAAGTGAGATTTCTCTCCTTGGCCCAAAAGCATCCACACCCACATTTTCCACTTCCCCATTACAGCTGTTGCTGTTGGATAAGCAGTCAGTTGCAGGGGATGGGGCTTCAGGAGGAAGCCCTGACACTTCTCCCTGTAGGGACCCAGGATCCAAGGGGAAGCACTTGTAAGGAAGGAAAATATTCGGAAGCCAGGGAATCAAGACTATAGGCAGGACATTTGCATTACAGCATTTTTGCTGGAACAGAGGCTTGGCAGGCACCTCAGGAAAGGAAGGCAGCAGTGGCTTCAGGGTGCAAGGAAAGATGACTGCAGCAGCCCTCTCTAGGGAGATGTCCTCCTGTCTTCCTGTACAGAACATGGCCCAGACCAGCTCCTCTGGTGGACTCATCCCAATGCACTTGGAGCAACAGTATTCTGCTGTTTTTCTCTCAAAGGAAACAGCATGACCTTGCCAAGAGGTCCCAGAGGCCCAGAAAGATGGTTTGAGTTTGTTCCTAATGGGAACTGCTACACTAAGAGGAAGCGGGAGCACTATTCTTACATCCTGGAAGAGCACTAAAGGGGGAAGCTGATGAATAAAAGAGGGAAGAAAGAGCATTCCCTGCCTTTTCCTCTCCCCCATGAGTCCATAGGCTGTAGCTGTTTTCTAATTTCATCTCTATTTCCTTGTCTTTGGCATTTTATAAAACAGGCATTTTGTTTTCCTACACGATCTGTTGAGTTTACAAGTTACCTATGGGGTAAGTTGTGGGGTGCAAAATGAACAGGGAAAATCTCAAAATGTGATAAGTCCCCATGGAGCGCACTTTAATTAACTGTGTGTCCCTCAAGGATCCCCAGGACTGGGGAAAGGCACTTGTTAAATGAGGTAACAGTTTCTATGGAAATGGAAAATAACCACTCACTTAAACTTCCTACAAAAAAACACCAGTTAGGCTAGTTGTATGAATTATGTAATGTAAGGTACATCCTACCAGATGGAAAATTTTGTGATTTTCAACTCTTATAATGACTAGTACTGCTGTTAGTCAAATTATTTAATCTATTTGGGCACCTATATTAGCTTAGCTTGTAAAAGAGAAGTGGATCACATTAGTCCATTCATCTATGTGACAATGTTCAGCTAATTGTATTTAGACATCTTGCTGTCTTTTTGCATATAGTGCTGTTTAGTTATCATTTGAGTTATTTTCTGTTTTATATGTCTATTGATCAATAAAAGTCTGAATTTTTAACAGCAGACTGCTTGGCAAAATACAATTACACAACCTAGTCTGCAATACATTTGCGAAAACATTCAGAAGCAACTGGCCAATGAGTCTTCCTTCAGACACCAGTGTCCTACCTGACAGACCTGAATATATTGCAAAATTCAGGTCGCTGAGCACTCAGAAGCAAACTCCAAATGCAAAACAATCTGAAATCATGGATGGATTTTACAATTGATTTTCTGCAATAGTAGCAGAAAACCATGTTTGAAGGTCTGCAAAGTATGTTAAGATGAATGGGAAAAAAAATAAGCTCTTAAGCAACAAAACCACAATAAATATAAATAGAAAATATTGTATATTCAACTTAAACAATCTCTTTTCTATTGAAATAATTAAATTGAAAAATACCTCTAGAATGAATTTAATTGTCTCAGCCTTTGGAAATATAGAGCTAAGCATAAAGGCTTGAACCGTGTTGTCACTTTGATGTGTTCTTGCAACTTAGAATAAATTTCTAGCTTTGATGAAATTGGATATAACTCCCACTCCCTTCAGTGGGCTGGGACTTTAATCGGCGAGACAGAAGAACTAAATCCTCTAGTTCTGTCAGACATATAAAGCACTACATTTTCTCCATTATGAAGGAAGGTAATAAGTTAGAAATACCCTACCCATCTTCAGAAACACATTAGTTGACCTCTAGCATCCTGAGACCAGTAGCCTAGTTGCAGAAATGACACAGGAATTCACCATAACTTGAATTCACCATAACTTCCAGAGCACGGTTCTCTGTAATGATTTGACATAGTTCTGGCTACATAGGAATATTGGAAACAGTCAATAAAATAAAGCAAAAGCAACTAAATGAAACAAACCACTTATAACTTCATTTGTCATTGTAGATGATCTCCTGGTACTTGAGCAGCTCATGTTCAGACTCCTGCTGTGTAGCACACAGTACAACTCATATTTCTGCAGCATTTATTTTAATCAGAACTTGTGGGAAGAAGCCTTATGGGGTGATAGCCCTGATAAGCCTGGATGGGTTGAGGGAAATGCCTCGGCCCCCTGGAGGGGTGCTCCCAGCAGAGGACAAAAGCTTTCAAACTGATAAGATTAACATAGGGTGGAGTGTCGTTAAATAATGACACGGCCCTTCTTTGTGATATCTTCTATGACCACTCAAGGAGCCCACTCCCCCTCAGGCATCTGTATCACCTCCCAGAACATTTGACTTAGTCACACTAAACCACCTGAAGAAAAAAAAGGTATAAAAAGAAATGCAGTTTTAACTGCAGGAGAGGGAAAATGACATGACTCTGCTGGGGTAACTTCTAGCACCTCCTGGAACAATGTAGGGGTAAGGAGACCATGTGCTTTCTATTTTTCTATACTTTACTTTCTTAACCTTACTTTCTTACAAAGTTTACTCCTTTATACATTCTATCTGACATCTTATGCTAACAGCTACTTTGATTCTTACTTTATAAGCACCTTCTTTACTAATTGTTTTGCTACCTTAATACTAATAACAGTAACTTGCTTTACACTTTGCTACTTTATATTAGTTATTGCTTTCTTTTCAAATGTGCAGTTTCTTTTTGAACATGTTTGTTGATAAGAAGCAGCTCTGTTCTTTCCTTTTGTTTTGTGTTACACAGAGAGTGGTGTGCAAGCTATTTTATTGTCCTATGTTATTGAGAGAGTATCTAGATAAGTGGTTTAGGTGGCTGTGTTTCTGGTTAGTAGTTCTTTGTCACTAGTTTTTGTCTGTCATGAAAATGAGATATATTGCTGTATTGAAACTTGAGCTTGATATGTTTGTCTCTGTAAAATGTGTTTTGTGCTGGTTTCTTTTAGGGGTCTTTTATTATAAATTAAATACAATCTTACAGCTAAACATTGTCACTGGCAAAGCGGAACCCACAATAACTGTCACATACTTGTATTAATAAATGTTATTTCGGGAGCTGTTGTGGGGAAAGTTCTTTTCTAGCTATTAAGTGTGGCTTTAAAGCAGAGATTAGAAATCCTTCCAGCCTGTGTTCTGTCCAGCAGTTCAGCAGGCAGTGCTGGGTTCATAAGGCTCTAATTTTCTGGAAGCGCTTATTTAGCTGCTAAGTTCTCCCTGGCTTAAGTGTTGGCTTCATATCAGAGGTCAGAAACCCTTCCAACCTGTGTGCTGTCCGTAGTCGATAGGCAATGTTGGGAACATAAGGATCTGATTGTCTGGAAGCGCTTATTGCTAATAATTTCTTATTAATACAGTTAAGACTAGAAATCTTTGCATTTCTGTCTCCCTCCCCCCTTTCATGTGACAAGCCCCACCTAAAACAGAAAATTGGACTACTGTTCAGCTCTCATTCACGTATCTATTTCTGCAAAAAAACTAATGTGCAAATGAAGTCTGATTTGCAACTAACTTCTTACATATGGTTAAGAGGAAGAGAAATCAAGGAGTTCTCATTCTAAAATCTCCACTGATATTGCTCACTGCTGGCTTGATAGCAAACCCAGTGTATTTTATCACAACTATATTTGGTTTCTGTGGCAAGGTTTTGGTAACCATACAAGTGAAAATAAATGTTTATTGAGTAGTTTATTGAGATGATAAATCTTTTATTTTGAGTCATAATCTTCAGTTGGAGATGATGTAGCATGAGAACAAGCTTTTTTATATCAAACTAAATCTTCAGAAATTGATTGAAGAACCATAGAAATAAATAAAAAAAATTCCTCTGTAGCGTTTTAAAGACTGAATTATGCCACCAGATAATGTCAGGCATGAAAATAAGTTATTAACTTGAGTAAAATGACAAAAAGGTGTACTGGAATCTTTAATAAGAGAAAAGTAGCAGATGATAATACAAGTAATAGAAATCACCAAGTACTGAAGACCTCTATATTATAAGCATATCCTCTAAAAAAAAAAATGAATGTTAGTGCAATAGTTTAAGGTTAGTTAATTTGGACTTACAAAACTTAATTTTATAGCTTGACTTTTTGAACAGGCTAAAAAAACTTGGAGCTGACAGGATATGTGCTGATTAGATACTTTATTTAAATTGCAGTGTTAAGGGAGAATGCTTCATTAAGTTTCTGCAGCGTATTCCAAGAAACTATTTGTATCACTTAGAGCTAGGCATCCTCCCTCAAGCCCAGCCAGTTTGTGCATGTGGCAGAGAATGCACTAGCAATTGTGCAGTATGGGCAATCACACACTAATTCTTGATATCATGTTCAAATCTATCTAATACTCATGGCTCTTGATGTTGACTAAGCAAAGCACATTAAGCAACCAAATACAGCTAAAATTCCCATAGGTGGCTCAATCAAAAGCATTATTGACACTCTCTGGAAACATGTGGGACTGGCAGACACTTAAATAACAATTCATGTCATGATTGTAAATGATGCATGCTTGCTATAAGATGGTCTTACTTCTGGCAACAGATGGCCTTGCTCTTAACAAGGCACAGTCAGTCCCCTATACCTGTGCTAACAATCAAATGACAAATCAGGAATGTTTAGGGAGACAACACTCTGTGTAAAATACAGACATTTTCCTGAGAGATGAGACCCAAAAAAACACACACCCATAAAGACATTCATCTCTAAGGCAGCAAATCCAGTATTACAAGTTTTTGAGGCTAATGAAGTCTGTGATAACAGTCTAAATCATGAATGGAATACAAGTCAAAGCCCATAGCTTTGTTGAGGAAACCCAGAGTTTACATGTAGACAAGGATTACAGTTGCAGAGAAGAGAATCACCCAGCCTTGACTGAAGCTTGATCTTTGACACAAGATCAGCAGTGATAGATAAAGATACTGCAGTCAGAAGCAGGTTCAGAGTCATGAAAAATTCAAAATCTGGGTTCCTTATGAAGAGCTACACCACCATGTTCTGTCCAAAATATCATACAAGTGTGGGAAGATATAAGGAGCATCATGGGATCATGTGCCTTATGGTCAAAGAGGATGACAGTTCTATTGGCTCCCAGGAATTCCTCATTGGAGGGGTAGTTGTAAACAACTAAACCCATGAAATCAAGTCATATATATTCATTTTAAACTGGGAAAATTTACATGCCTTTTATATCAGAAATAACAGGACCGGTCCTAAAGGAAGACATACAAGGACCAGAGGTTTCACTTAATTCTTCTGAGTGAATTACCTAAATTGTGTATTAACCGCATCTTCCCCATTTCTTCTTCTCCTATGCATATGGGACATACAGTACTGTCCACAAAATGCATAATAAAGAGGACTTCACACTAACAGGTTGAACTGTGCCTGTTGCTATGTAAAAGTACCATTCTTTTGAGCAAAAACTGGATAAACTGGACTTTTTAAGCTTTGAGAATAGAATGTACTAAATGTACTCTCACAGGGTAATTCACATCCTTGCTATTATCTGTATTTTCATTTTATCTATTTTTTTTGATCTTTCGTTACTCCCATAACTGAGTCATGGCTATGTACACTGAAAACTCATTGTTTAATAAGAAAAGTTCTTTTCACAGAAGGTGTAAATAATTAAATGCATGCCTTTGTGCAAATGGGTAAACTCTAATTATAGTACCATTGGAAAAAAAAAAGAAAGACCAATACTGGATTAGATGGGTGTCAAGGTGTCGTCAAGTCATAGGTCTCATGAAGAGGTAATGAAACAAAATTTTAAAAAAATCTGAGGAACTATCAAAGAAATGGAAAATCCCCCAATGGAGAGGCAAATGAGAGGAATTTTATATGAGGGAATATACATAATTCTGGATATTAATGTATTTTTTTAATAGGTGGGCAAAAGAGGATCTGTGAAAGATCAGTGGCTTGCATTACAGTGACAAACTTACGGTAGTGGTCCCCTCTGGTCTTCAACTCTGTATCACAGTGGAGCTATAGGAATCCAAAGCATACATTTTTCCTTTCAGCATTCCTAAAGAGCACAAACATTGTGAATCTCTTTGAAAGTTTCTACAACTCTCTTGACTGGCTAAGAAAGAGAATTTAGGACCATGGTTCACCTCAGATTTGGGCTCCTATTGTCACTATTACATTTCTTTATTTCTCTACAATGCCACTGTGTTGACCAGAATATAAAAGACCATAGAGTGTTCATCATAACTTTCTTGAGGCGTTAATGATTTGTAATTTCCATGGGGCAGTTACTAATTCTCAGTGTCCAGGTTTCATATTCCTGTAAAGGTTTGGAAGGGTGCCATGTCACATTTTGAACGTGAAATGAAAGCTGATAGTCCTAAACTACATAAAATGAGATATGTGGATATTCTGCTAAAAGCAAAGCATACAGAGAAGTTGTTACTGTCACTTCTGAGGTTTAGCATTATATGATGGCTTTCACTGGCATAAAATATGTATCTATATCTGCAGTCATGCTTGTTTATTTGCAGATATAATGAGAACTGGTTGAGCACCCCATAGCATATCAGTGAAAACTCTTCGCTTCTGCAAGCTAGAACTAGTAAGACACACCTTGAGGTGCATGGGAGACTAGTAGGCGAGTAATGTGCCTTTCACACATTAATATGCAAGGCATAAGTTTGCAGTATGTTGAGGACAGTGTACATATGTCTTGAGGGTCAAGGTCCTGCTCAGGAAGCAAGTCAAAATTTAGAAATACAGTTTTGGATACAGCATCGTAATACAGATAACTCTTCATCTAATTGTCCTGAATGTGCTAGTTAATCATGTGTGGGAAGAGCTTCCAAGTGATTTGAAGAGTATCATTAAGGAGAAACAGAGAGAAAGAGACACCTTGTGCCAACATTGCTAGAGTTGGCACTTTCTTAAACACCTCCTACACACTTGATGCTGGGAGAGCCATTACAGTTTACACATTCCACCCCTACCGGCGAGCTTCATCTCAGATTAACAGTTGTTGACAACAAGCCATAAAATTTATGAAGGGTGTGAATTATCTCTTACTTAGCATTTCTGCACAAACCTTTAGCAAACAATACAACTTAATCCATATTTTTGGAAAAATCATATTAGTATTTCAGCTCTTCCTGGGGTCTTATCATAATACTATTTTTTGCTTTATAAAAATGGAACAGAGGGCTAATGCAAGAAAGAAAGAGAATTCCTTCTTTATACCTTCTTCCTATCCTACTATTCCAACCTCAAATTGAGTTTTCTTTCTAAAATAAAGAACTTAGTAGAAAAAGACAACTTTTATAAAACCTGAAATCTAATAATTATTTCACTACATTTAAGAGATTACTTAAACCACAAAGTAAGATTCCAGCAATTTTTTAAATGATATGAGATTTTCAGAACAATATGTATGATAGTTAATTTTTTTTGTCTTTGCCAAATGTTTATTTAACAGGATTTTGTTATTATATGCTGAAGTTTCTAGGATTACTGATAAGCCCCATTTTAAATGGGCTGATGTTCACATCCAAAATATTATCTACTTTCTTATCAACTTTTAAACGTATTTTATTTGCTTGCATTTTCCCCTCACACACCTCCAAACCTATAGGCCATTCATTTAAATTATCAATTTAAATTATATAAATATTTTTTCCAAATGTGGGATGATAATTTCTGATAATTTTAAAGTGTAATTGAACAAAAATGGATAGTTTTAGGGAAAGATTAGACAAGAATTTGTCAGGAATAGTCTATAAAGTTATAGTCTTAGTCTCAGAACAAAGATGTGTGCTGGGCAATGTGTCAAAGGCTTATGCAATTTTACCTTTTCATGATTTTTATTTTTTTATAAGCATAAGCAAACTTGGGCTAATGGTACTGGGAACTTACCTGGAGCTACAAGCTCACATATAACCCATAAGACAGTTCATGTTCAAAAGATCAAAGAAATATTTTAAATGTTTTGCTGAAATGCTGCATTTTTTGTTTGGCTGAAGTTTTTTAAGAGGACATTTGAAACATGAAAATCAAAAGTTTCATAACAGAAAACTTTACCTTAAAATTTGATATTGCTTTGGCAGAAAAACATAATTCATTCTAAAATACATTGTACAACTAAATACACTTTCATGAGAAATCTGACAGATCTCAAGGGCTTGCTACATGTAATCCTTCTGGGAAATCATGGTGCTTTATAAGCATGAATTCATTATCTCTCAAACACTTTCTTTTAGCAAGTCGTACTTCAGCTGAAAACGTGAGGGAATTGGTGTACGGCACAACTAGAACAGCAAAATTATGGAAGTTGTGGTTGAGCTGTTAATAGAACCCTTGACTCCCTGAAGCAGAAGAAAATTCACACTTCCTAATAGGGATTGCAGTTATTTTTTCTTTCTCTTGGATAGCAGTTACATTCAAATTGGATGGTCACATGCGTGTTTTCACCCAGACAGCTCGAAAATTGAAAACCAGCTGGTTAACACTAAAGGTCACCAAACACCAGGAAAGTGAGAGCTACACAAAGAGTTGGAATTCCTGTCAGTTCACACAGAGAATTTACCTGGGGACTCTGTCGAAAGTCCTGCCTTGCTAAGCCTTTTCAGACCCTCTATGCCCAGCATCAATGACTGTACAAAACAAAACCATTAGTGATCTACACATCTGTAGCAGGGATTGTCTTTCATGGTACTGCAAAAACATTGTGATCAACAATTTTGCCTGATTCACCTCCTGTTAATGAGTGGATCCCTAATAAAATGGCATAAACAACTAATTTTACAACAGGAAAACTGTAGGCAAACTACAGGATATGGACACTAGTTAAAACTTGTATATTTTGTTTTCATTTTACCTCATTCTATATTTTGCCCATTTTTCTTATTTTGCCTTTACAGGTCTGGTTTTTTTTAAATGGCTATTGTAAGTAACTGTAAAGTAACTATATGAATCAAACATTGAATGAGACCCACAAAATTATAATAGAAATATTTATAGAAAAATATTGTCAGGGAATGGAACAGAAGATTTTGTAAAAACATTAGACAATTCATTCTGGTCACATTTGAGTCAAGAAGGCTTTATAAGTATAAAATAGATCTGTAAATTGCTCTTATATAATGACAAATGGAGGTGAATGCTTAGATTACCTAACACTTTGTAGAGCTAAACAGAAGGCATATTTTCCCCTGTACACATGGAATATTTTTCATCTCAGTACAGCTTCAGCATGCAATTATTACTTTAAAATTATCTTGTTTCTTTTATTACCCTTATTAGATGTTGCCGTGAATGCCTTCTTCCTCTGCCACAAAGCAGGACTCTGAGCCAGGTTGATATGGGGCAAGGTAAAAAGTAAAGGTTCTTTAATAACAGGCTAAGTGCCCACAGGAATACAAGATGACATGCATGTGTGTAAGCTTTGATTTCCATAGCTTTTATAATATGATTCCTCCAATCACTACAGTCCACATGTCCCAGTTCCACCTCTGTCCCTTCCCAGGTTCCACCCCCCTGAATTGGGTCTGGGGGTCTCCGGGACCCTCCGTCTTCCTCTTCTTCTTCTTCTTCAGCACATAAAGGTCTTTGGACGTCCTCTAGGGCTTTGGGTCACTCTGCTCTATGTTTATGTTAGCTTCTAATCTGGCACCTTGCGAGAGAGACTAAATACTGGTAAACATTAGCTGTCTGTTCTTGGAGCAGGGGTTAGAGATAGGGAGGAATCTTATACTGTAAGCTGCTCATTAAGTATTAACTCACTACAAACTACTACAGACTGCTGTGTTTCTAAAGTGTTTCTAAAATCTACAAAATGTGAAAAATCAAAAACTAGAGACCCCTTGGCAACAAGATATCTATCTATATTTATTTAAAACCTCTGGATTGGCCTTTTTAAAAATAAGTGTGAGAATTGTTGGTTTTGTTTCACAAATGTATACATATTAAACATAGTTAGATAATCCAAATTACAATCTGGTGGAAAAGTTTTGGTGTATGTAAGGTTACCTTGCTGTCTGAAAAATAGAATGTAACAATCATTGTTGTAGTGATGAAAAACTTGAACCAAATGAGTAATTGAATAGACATTATCTGGTTGTAAAGATTCTCTCCCAGATGCAGGAGGGCAACCTCAGATCAGCCTTCCCACTGAATTCTCTTTGGCTGTTTTTCATTTATGTAATCTGAGCAAGAATACATTTATTCAAGACTTCACAATCCTCAATAACAAAAGTTTGGGAAGGGAGGGGGGTGTTCCGTTAAGTAGAACACCAGTTTTTGGCATCTCTGTTGTAACTCAAATGAAACTTGAGCAGGGCAAGCCTAGTATTATCCATAGGTACCTCAGGGATATTGAGACGGCAGTAAAACCTGCTTAACCTGTTTGCTTTCCCATACTCCTAGGCTTTACCTAGCTGCCTTATGCCAACCTACTGGTTAATTGTTTGATTTAATTGTTTCTCATAGAATAATTGTTTTTTCTAACCACATCAACAGGTGTTATACAATTTTGTTGTTTTTCTTGCTTTCATTTATAGTCACCAGATTTTGTTTGCTTTTGACATTGAGGAGTTTTTAACTCATCCAGTCCTTAATGTAGGGCCCTACTATTTCTTCATTCTCTGTGTCATAGAAGGAGATTAGCAAACCCAGAAGGTTTCATGAGATGAAATTAGCAGAGATTCTTTCAATAACATCTTTCCATTGTGTCGAAAGAAGACAGGGCCAACAACCTACAAGTTCTGCTTGTCCTTGGGATCCTAAGACAAGGAAAGTGACAGAAATAATGGGACGGGTCAAACAACTACTTTAAAAGTATGAGCACTGCAACAGCAATAGAGCTGCTGGGAAGCATTACAGGCAAATACTCATCCCTCCTTCTGTTCTGACAAGTATGAAGTGAATAAGCATGAAAACCTAAACATTTGTAACATTTGTGTAACAACTTTAATTTGTTTTTTCATGAACAACTGCAGCCATAGCAGTGATTCAATGAAAAACCCCAAACAATGTAAGGCAGTGCTCTTCTCACAAAAGACGATGCCACTCTTGTAGATGCCACTCTAAAAGACCCCTCCATGTGAGCCTTCATGTTTCCTCTCATGTCAAATTCCATGACACAGATTCAGTTGCATTGACCTTTGTTCACAACTGGGAACAACAAACACTTTCCTATCATGCATCCCAATGAGTACAGTACAGCAATGTTTTTTTTAAAGGATATCGCTCAGCTCATTAGAACTTCATTGTGCAAAGGCACACAGTAATGCATGTGCTAGCCTGTTAACTGCTAAATAAAAGTCTTAATAGTTGCATTTTCAGCTTTCCTCTCACTTCCCAGGAGTTTCCTCTGTGTTTTAGGTGCTCAGAAATGAGCTGTTATTCTGACCACATTTTATCCTATCAGGACTTTCTCTCTTTCCTCCTCAGTTTATAAACAGTTCAATTACTGACATGACCATTTGCCAGCTTTTACTAGTACTTGGGGAAAATCCCATTATTTTCACTTTGCCTGGCTCACATAGCATGACTGTGGAAACCTGCATCCCAAATACCTAGTGCACAGAGATATATTTGCAGAGCAGGGTAGTTTCCAAGCCCATGGTACAATCCTGTGTGCTGGAATCCTCAGCTCAGTTTCTCTCCATGCAAAGCTCCTGCCAATGTCATCACAGAAAAACTTTGATACTTTGGCTCACATCCATCTCTACTGGTAGCTTAAGCTAGAAAGCTAAGACACAGATTTTCAGAGTGAGGTAGGTATACATGCTTTCTACCACTCTAGTGCTATTATTACTAGATCAGTGGGTCTGGCCTGGAAAGTCTTGATTTCTGAGTGTTTTTCAGACAACCTCATTGCAGTATCAACAAGCTCATTAAAAGCCTGTGTATGCTCAGTTTTGGGTGACTTCAGTGTGGCTCATGTGGGGCTGACCACCACTTTGCCACTGGGCTATCAGCTTTGGGCTGTATCTGTGGCTGCCTCCAGCCCACAGCCAGGGGGCAATAGCAGGAGGTCACATCCCAGGCACAACTCTGACTATGCCAGGCTTTGCACACAAACATAGGGAAAACAGAAGTTTGGGACAGAGTGTGGTGTCTAACTGCAATGGGGGAACGATCTCTGAAGATGGGGAGAGAGAGAGGATGGCTCTGGGACAGCAGAATTGAGGCTCAAACTCAGAAAATAGTCCCTAGCCCAGAGTTCTATAGGTTGCACTTCAGCAAAGTTAAACAAACACCCAGGCAACTCTCACCTTCCTCAAGGAGGAGCAACAGATTCTTGGTTGCAAAAAGGCCCTTTGCTACATTCAGGACACGGGGCCTTTTCTACTCATGCAGTTCATAGAATCATAGAATCGACTGGGATGGAAAAGACCTCCGAGATCATCAAGTCCAACCCTTGGTCCAGCTCCAGTCCATTAACTAGATCATGGCACTCAGTGACACGTCCAATCTGTGTTTAAAAATCTCCAGGGATGGTGAATCCACCACCTCTCTGGGCAGCCCATTCCAATGCCTGATTACTCTCTCTAGAAAAAATTTTTTTCTGAGATCCAACTTAAATTTCCCCTGGCAGAGCTTGAGCCCTTGCTCCCTTGTCCTATTGCTGAGTGCCTGGGAGAAGAGACTAACCCCCACCTGGCTAGAACTTCCCTTCCAGGTAGTTCTAGACAGTGATGAGGTCACCTCTGAGCCTCCTCTTCTCCAGGCTAAACAACCCCAGCTCCTTCAGCCTCTCCCCACAGGACTTGTGCTCCAGTTCCTTCACCAGCCTTGTTGCTCTTCTCTGGACACGCTCCAGCACCTCAATATCCTTCCTGAACTGAGGGGCCCAGAACTAAACACAAATCACAGTTGATCAGCTGTGCTGGTCCTTTCTCACAGAGTTGCCCCTTGCTTAGTGCTGGGCATTTGAACTGCTATTCCAGTTCATCCGGACACAATCACATCCTTGGCTGCATCAAAAGCAGAGGTGACCATCAGGTTGAGGACACTGCTTCTCCTCCTCTACTTCTCTCTGGTGAGGCCCTATCTGGAACACTGCATCTAGCACTAGGGTCTCCCACACAGAAAAGTCATGGACCTTTTGCAGCAGGTCTAGAACAGGGCCATAAAGATAATTGGAGGGCTGAATCAACTCTCCTATGAAGACTGATTGATGAACTTGGGAATTTTCATCCTGGAGAAGAGAAGGGTCCAGGGAGACCTTAGAGCAGCCTTCCCCCTGAAAGCAGCTTATAAGAAAGATGGGGACAACCATTTGTGCAGAGCCTGTTTTAGTAGGAAAAAGGGTAATTGTTTTAAACTAAAAATCTGTAGGTTTAGACTAGATGTAAGGAAGAAAATTTTTTTATAGTGAGGGTGATGAAGCACTGGAACAGGTTGCCCAGCAAGGTGAAAGCCCCATCCCTGCAGACGTTCAAGGTCAGGTTTGATAGGTCACTGAGCCACCTGTTACAGCTGAAGATGTCCCTGCTCATTGCAGGATGGTTGGACTAGATGATCCTTAAAGACCTCTTCCAACCCAAACTGTTCTATGACTTTATTATTCTTCCTTGCCTCAGGTCTCTCATCCGTGTGAAGGACTCTGAAAGCGCACCCTATTTCTCCTAGTTCCATTCTGGGGGACCTGAGGAGAGCTTGGACAGAAATAAAAATACACTAAAGTTGTGACATGAGTTCCTAGGGAAGGCAGGTTAACCATCTTAGACCAACCTTGTAGGACACAAGAACAAAGGCAGTCTTTCTAGGGAGATAACTTGTGCTGGAAGGAACTGAGTACAAGGTATGTTTACACACTTATTCTTTTCTGTTAAGATGAAACTAAGAAAGCCTTCAAAGGAAATGGTATTTTCTTACACTTTTTTTTTCCTATTTGAATCAATATGATCATACCACCACTTTGTACACAGGTGGGAATGAAGTGGCAAGGCTAGTTCGAATCCATGACTGTTTATCACTTCCAAGAAATTAAAAGAAACCCCCTCACCAAAAAAAGCTAAAACAAAACAGGAACTAAATATAAATTGCCATTTTGCCTCTATGGCTTCAACAACTGTTCTGTATTATGTCATTCATTTGAAAACATTATTTCCTGTTTGGAAGGCCTTTCCCAATATTTTTCATTAAATGTGGGTTCACACTTCAAACTTGCTTTTCATTATGGAAATACACATCTTTATTTTGTGCATTTGCTGAATAACCTACTCAACACTAGCTCACAAAAATATTTTTCTGGAGCTCTGCAATATGATAGTAAAGGGGCCAATTTATAAAATCGTGATGTTTCATCCTGCCAGGCTGCCTAGCTCAGTACTTCTGCTATACTTTTCAGCCATTCCAAATACAGGTAATTAGGTTCTATGGACATAATGGTAATTGAGTCTTGTGTCCTATGTTGTTGTGTTTTCTTAAACAGTTGTGATGAGTTGCTGTGCTCATAAGGCAAGGAAGAAGAAATACACTTTATTACACCAAATAAGATACTTGTGAGTTATGGTAAAGGTAGCCACAAATTAGCATGTTGTGTACTCCTCCCAGAATAGAACTCACGTATGTGAACAATGCATTGTGAAATTTCATGCTATTTAGAGTTTTCAGATTTAAGGGCAGGGAGGGGGAGAAGATTGCCATGATAATAGTCGTTATAACTTTTACCACAAATATTTTGTGACTATGCTGATTATAACATTTATGGAGCAAGCCGATTCAGGATTGTGTCACCAGGTCTGAACACGCATTTAGGAAGGATGTTGCTCATACTCTGAGAAACTCCAATCAGTTTATTAACAGCCATCAGAAGAATTTGCCTGAGAATTCGGGATTGTAATGGATCCTCATGAAAAATGTGATAGCTTCTTTAATTTTGGTGCCACTGATTTTCATATAGGCTTTGCTAACAGGTAAAGTATCAAGTTTAAATTAGGATGATTGAAGCTTGCTTCATTCTGTCCTTCAGCCAAACATGGGTTTTACTTAACTTGCATGACCACACCATGACTCTTTCCAGCTCCTAATCTATTGCTGCATATATTTTGGTTAGTTTGACATGCTGTTTCGCAAATAGCAGCACACTGCACGTTGTGTCACTAGACCTCAACCTTTGCTAGTACATTTTTACAATGTACTGAAAGAAAAACAGAAGACATAACTCTTAGCTTCAGATTCTTGCTTAGAATCATAGAATAGCTTGGGTTGAAAGAGATCCTAAAGATCAGCTGGTTCCAAACCCTTCTGCCATGGGCAGGTACGCCTTTCACTAGACCAGGTTGCTCAGTGCTCCACCCAAACTGGCCTTCAACACTCCCCAGGCAGGGGCACCCACAACTTCTTTGGGCAACTGTAAGCACCTGCCCTTCTCTTAGGATGTGTTTCACTGCAGTTGGATGTTTCAGGAAAGGAAAAGAGACACCTGGATTTACTTATAATCTTGTAGTTATAAAATATGTCTGTTAATAGGGAAGAGCATTGCAAATTCTGAAGCTACAGATTCTACAAATTTGAAAAGTGCAGATGAGAATTTTTTTAAAAAAATCTGTTTGTAATAAATTCAATGAAAGATTGAAAGTTATTTTTAAAGCATGTGAAATGACATTACCATAGGCATTTCATCCAAAAAACTTCAAGTAATCTGTCTTCCTCTCTACATGATGAAACACAGAAAGTGAATAATAGAATAAATGAGATATTTGTGTCAGTGAAAACTAGAAGGATCTTTTTTCAAAGAATGTGTATATTTTTATGTGAAGTTAGAAAACAAAAAATATTTCTAATTATTCTCAAAGGTATTATCCATTTCAACTAAAAGTTGCAGAGTTGATACATAAAGTTTATGAATTTCTAAAGTTTGTCATCTTCCTATGACAACAGGATTTTTGTTATCAAAATATATAATTTTTAACTATAGAATTTGAGCTATATGTCTAACTGCTGATTATTGGTAAAGGTAGGAATAAGACCTGCATCCAGTGTCCTCTCTGCTGAGCTATGCAGAGGAGATGAATGCTTTAAAATTTATTACATATATTATAGATGTTGGAAATATTTGTCACTATGTATGCCCTAAGATGGGTAGCTGCTGTTCTCACTGCAATAAATAGTCCTCACAACATGAGCTTTATGTTTATGATGTTGCATATCAGACAAGTGTACATTTTGTAACATATTCAATAAGTAGAAAGCATTTTTTCACTGCTAGAGGTAGGAATAAGTCACCCATTGGTGCAAATATCAGTTTTAACTAAATGTAAGTGACCTTTCATCACTTTGAATACAGCTATACTGCCAAGTTGGTGTGATTCCTTGTTTACTCTGTGGCCAGGTCAAATGATTGTTTTACACAGCATGCAGATTAGTTCACTCCCTGGGTCCTGCTTATAGCAATACAATTAGTTCACTTGATGACGAAACCTTTGGTTCAAAAAGAGAAAAGTTTGCTAACAGCTGACTCAGTTCTTTTTCCCCAAAATGTCACATCCTACTTTACCTCCGACATAGCTTTTATGTATGACAAAAATACTCAAGGCTGGCAGGTTGTGAAACAACCATTCCATTATTCACTTGTTTGTCTCCTTTTCACAGCATCTTCTGTTGAGGACAGGGTATGCACTGCTCACACCCTCTTTTCTCAGACCACTGCAAGAAATTTGCTAGGTTATTTGCTAGAAAATCAGCCAGCCTGCTGTGCATACTCAGGCATCCTGGGAATTTCATTAGTTAAAGCTGCAAAGTGCAAAAGCTGTCAATCAGTGGTATTTACAAGTTTCTGTCCCTTGGCTAAGACTGATACCTTTAGAGGAGACAAAAGACTTTGTGATGAAACAAAACACCAATATGCCTAATGCATGATTTATTTAAGGGATGTCTTTTTCTACAAATTTTTTGTCAATTTGTGTACGCTTTCTCAAAGTTGCCATAATATCAGATATACAATACAAAACAAATTTATGCATAACCCACAACATAAAGGGCATATACAACCTTTGTGCATCCAGAAAAGTGTTCGCACCCAGTCTTCTCTTCTTTACACAAATTTTCCAAGATATGTTTGTGTGTGCATATATGTTTAAATATGATATCCATCTGCCAATGGAAATTTCCATTTAGAAGACTAGTACTTCAGGCTGTTCTTACAGCTCTTATTGAGAGATTTGACTTACTCTTCAAATCTGAAATTTAAGTCTTCTTAAAAGAGGTAATAAGTCATTTTTCATTCAACTAAGCTGTTAGTCCTATCCCAATTCTTATTCTAGTCATTTATTTCACTCTTCTTACTCTGGCATATTGTTATCTGCCCATTTATTAACCTATCTCCGTTGCTGAGTTGTGAGGCTTGACAATGTAACTATGAAGAGCATGTATTTTTTTTCTCTCAGCCATAACACAAAATGATTTCTTGTTCTGCCATTCCTGTCCTTCCATTTTTTTTTTCAGCTACATTTACTAGAAATAAATCACAGCTACTCTCTCCTGGAAAAAACATTCAGAAAGGACAGAAGTGTTTGCACCTGCTGACAAAAGGTCTTATGGGAATGGATAATCCTGTTTTTTCATCTTTTTTTTCTCCCCACCATCTTAAAGAGGAAAAATTAATTGTAACCATCTATTACTAATCTTCATGTTTATTTCTCACATTTACCACAATTTAAGGTATGTTTCAGGTATTAGAATTTCTTCCACTAACAGAGACTTTCATTACATTGAGGTGTTCTTAACTTTTAAAACATTGTATTTGACCACCTTACAGCTTTGAAAGGTAAGTTGCACTGCATAAAACACTATCTTACTTTAGTTAAAAGACAAAAATCTAGGGCATTTACCTCTCAGATGGACAATGACTTTGAAAGGTGACTTCTGTGACTAAGCTACTTTTCAGTTATGGCTGCATACCTTTTCATGTAGAAAGCGAACTTAAAATTATCTTTATCAGGGAAAAACATCTTTCCCTCTTCATCTAATTTCCTGGAAATATTTCTGTTGCAACAGAAGGAAAAAATAAGAAGATGCTTCTTTTCTTCAGAGTAAACTTAACCTATAGTAGTATAGTGTCAACTATTGACTGTTGGTATGAAATGATATAGTTTTACTCAGTCAAAAAGGAGATAAAGGACAGGAGCAATCAAAATGAACAAAGGATTGGAGAAGTTTATCCTCTTTGTTTCATGACTTTTCTGAGCCTCTTAATTCTGAAATCTTTTATCTCTGTGGGCCTGAACAGGACAAAACTGGACATTTTTTCCCATACCTTCTGTAAAATATTAATTTGGAAATGACCCCTACAACTTTTGTATCAGATAGACAGGGTGACAAAACTGTTGCATCATTTCTAGTATTTCAGTTGATGGCTTTCTCAGACATTTCACGCTTATTTGTTCATCAGCTACTGCACATGGTTTGAATTGAATAGTCTTTTTCCACACTCTCTTTTACTTTACAAACCTTTGCCTAATAGACAAAGCTGAGCTTGTTTAGCATTGCAGAGTGAAGGCTAGGAAGTTCTTACACCAGGTGGCAACCACTTGAAAGGTAGCTACAAAGATGGCAGAGCCAAAATCTTCTTGGTAGTGGCAATCAGTATGACAAGAAGCCCAAAGGACATATGCAATCTTGAGAGGTTCAGGTCAGAAATAAGGAAACAAAAGAATCCCCAAACCTGTAAGAAATACAACATTGAAACAGGTTGTCTCACTCCTGAAGGTTTTCAAAATTCAGGCAAAACACAGCTGAGTTACTGTAGTGTTGGTGACAGTCCTACTCTGAGCAAGAGTTTGGAGTAGATGTTGTCTAAGAGTCACTGTCAAGCAACAGTTCGATGATCTAAGTGCACTGTGCTATTTTTTCAGTTCTTTATACACTGATATTTGTACACAAAATGTGTGCTTGTCCTTACAAACTACACAGTCTTTTGAAGTTGTCTCCCTATGAAGATGACTGTCTCTCACAAAATTCTGCCACATCTACCACAGTATCAAACCTGGTGAATTTATTTACTCTGACTAACACAGGTCTTCAGTAGATGAATTATTCTGGCAAATTCTTCAGCACTTTTACAGGACATTTTGGCTGCCTATTTGAGGGGATGGAGATTCAGAAAGAATTATTAATGAAAGAATATGTTCTTGTATTAAACTTCTGTAAGTCAGCAGACAAGACCTTTGAACTTCCAAAGGTGTTGCAAAATGGATTATGGCTTTTTTTTTAATAAATGCTTGTGCCAGGTAGTAGAGAGTGCCCTAAGCTAAGTAAAAACACAGAATGAGGGCACAAAAGGCCAAATTCTTCAAAGTAGAAACCAAATACTTGCAGATATTGCCACTTTGACTAAAAAGCTGTGCCTTAGAAATTACTAAATTCAAGTGGATTTTCCACAGCTCATTTTAGAGCTGACATCTGTGGAGGCCTCTTCTTAGATGGTGCTGTTGTCCTTTTTATAGTTATATTTTCCTAGTGTTGAAATATATCAAGTGTCAAGGTCTGGTGAGGTTTTTTTCCAGTTCTTACGTTATAGATCTATAAATACAACTCAGTCAAAAGTCTGGAAAAAAAGGAATAGGATTTTTAAAGCTTTAAATTTGAATAACATAAGCTCCACTGAGTACCAGTTAGGGAGGACAAGTTGTCTGATGTGTACTGAGATCTAACAAAGTAAATTACACACTGTACAGTGTAGGATTTATTTCAAGGTATACTTTGACAAAGTGCATTATCCATGACGAAAAAAAAAAAAAGAGAAAAGACTATTTACAGTAATAGACTTTGAGAGCCCAAAACATAACTGGAGGACATAAAACTTAGAAAAATAAACATTAGCAAAGTATTAAAACAATAGCTTTTATGAAATCGTATCAAAAAGGTTACAAGTACTGTAGAGTAAAAAAAAAGAAGAAAAATCTGAATACTGAGGGGGAAACAATATCTAGCATCTTTAAAAAGAATAACGTAAAAGAATAGTCAATTATTTCAAAAGAAGGATAAAATGAAGGCAGAATGTAAGAATTAACTACTCTTGTAGTAATCAATTAAATATATAATTTTATCTTAAAAAGAGTTTTGTCTAGAGATAAAAACATATAGTACAAGGAAAAAATCTCAAGCATGATAATATTTTTTGGAATTAAGTCTCAGAGGTGCAAGTCTCCTTTTCAATTTCCCTTTCAGACTTCTCTAGCTAAGGCCTTGACTGAAACCTCATTGCACTGCTTTTGTTAAATACAGTACAAGGACAGTTAAATACTTTTGTGGAAAATATATTTTACACAGCCCTGGAGAATACAATGGTAGGCAGCGCTCAGATTGCAATATATTGCTCCTAAACTGCAGGGTGACAGTATTTAGTCTCTTATTCAGGGAATACCTTCTCTCTTTCCACCTCCTCTGTCTCTCCCTCCTCACACATCTACATTACCAAAGTGGTATTGAATGTTTAGCTACCTGAGGAGGAGAACAAGGGTCTTTAAGTGACATTCATAGTTTTCTGATTCCGAGTGAATCCAAGGGCTGGCAATGCTATGAAAGCAATTCACACCTCCAGATTGGCTAAATCACCTCCCTTAGTTGACACTAGCAAAAGATAGGGTCTCAGATGCATATTTAAATAATCAGTTTTACAGAACAATGTGCTGGTTTAAATGTAAACCGGCAGAAGAAAACAAACCCAACACAAAAGAGGTCACAAGTCAGAGCCACAATTTAATAACAATATCGCAACAAATGCAATGGCACAAAGAGAAACTGGTCCCAACCCACAAAACCCAGAAGTACAACCCAACACCCTGGGGCAGAAACACAATGGTGCTTGTTAGCCCCTGTGCTGAGACCCAGGTGGTTCCCCCAAGTCCAAAGCAAAAAGAAACTAAAAAACCTGCTGGTGCAGATGACAGTCCCAGTCTGGTGAAGAGTGGTGGCCTCCTCCTATCAAGGTTCTGATGCTTCTCCGGATCCAGCGAGTGGTTCCCTAAGGTCTTCAAACCCCCAGATTTTGTACCCTCAGGTCCAGGTGGTAACACCCAGTACCTCCCCTAGGGCAGAGAGTTAAACAATGGGTGATCTGACTCTGTGAGTCATGCGCTATTTTGGAGTCATTGATGGCCCATTAGCAGACACACCCCCTCAGGCTGGGTGTGAAGGTGCTCATGACTCCCTGGAGGGGAGTTATCACAGCTCTTGTCTCACAGGTGATTTTCACACCCAGCTCACAGCCTGAGGGGTCAGGTGTGCCCTGGGCAGCTGCTGCAAATGGTCCATCGTTAACAATTCATGGAAAATGAATAGAGGGTGTAGGATATTTAGCTTTGGTTACCCCCCCACAGTGATAAACTGGTCCCCCCTGCTGAACCAGGAAAAACAGATAAATACTTGTCTTTAGTAGATGTTCTACTAGGATCATCTGGTCTAGGTGTCTTACCTGATGACTAGAAATAATGTAAAATGTGAATTTGTTGCTATTTGAGAATCATCAAAGTCATAAAGAATTTGGGACATCCTTTTTCATCCCAGTATGGGGGTAAAATTCCAGACACAAAGACTTCACAGCAAATAAATATTACTTAATGGCCTGCTGATGAGCTTAATACTCCAGCAGTTACATCGGCACTGAAGTGACTAGGAGGGTCCTACTAGCTGAAAACAGGAGAGTTTCATTGTATGTATCATTTGCTGGCCACTGCTGTGCAGCTTCTATATTGGCAGAATCTCTTCTGAGTGGACAAGAGTTGTCACTGACTTGGATTCATGGTGACCTGTTCCAGCATAAAGCTGAACTGTAGAAGTTGAGAACAAATTTTTCATTTTAAAAACTGGCTTTTAAAGGAGAATAAACCTCAAAGGATATAACAGAATCACAGACCAGGTAAGGGACCACACTGGGTCATCAGGTCCAACCTCCCTGCTCAAGCAGGGTCATCCACTGCACAGAATTGCATCCAGAAGGTTCTTGAATAAATCCAGTGAGGGAGATTCCACATCTTAACAGCTGTAGTCAAATTCACGTGTTCATAATTGAGCAAAAAAGAACAAAAGAAAGTTTATACTGATATGCAGCAAATAAAGCTTTATACTAGTTTATACATCACTAGTAGATTTATGAATTAAGTGCCTCATCCGATTTCCATTAAAATCAAAAAAGATGTCAAATTAGGTGCCTATATTGCACTTCATAATTTTTTTCTGTTAACATTGCCATTATGCAAACCAGACAGAAATAAGCTTTACTTTTATGTTTTCATGTGACTCCAAGGGTTGTAGTTATTTTCATTTCTTGTTGAACAAGTAACTTCATCCTGGTGAAACTTCCACACAGTTATTTCAGTAGATTGTTCATCACAAAAAAAAAAAAAAGCCTGACACAGTTTCAATATATAATGAAGTCCTGTCAGGGTCTTTTCCTCAGCTGTCCAGCTCTCAGTTTAGTCTTTGAACCAAACATAGAACTTGGTAATTAGCTAGAGCACTTCAGAAATCTTTGTTGCAAAATACCTTTGTTTTTAACAGTAGACCTGACAAAACTGTGGTTAGACTGTTGCATTGCTCAGCAAGCATCTAAAGCCCTTTCACCATGTCTTTGAAAGGCAAATATATTTTCATGACATGACACTGCCACATGTGCAGTTGTGTAAAGGTGGGTTTGCACTCTCATCTTTTGTTTTCTTAAAATTTTCTTACACAGGCACAGATATGCTGGAACATACTGTGGACAAACAGAGCCCAAACCTCCCATACTATAAGAAATGCCAAATACATTTTAGAACAAGGTTTATAAATGCCTGGAAACTCCTCTCATACTAAAATTTAGAGCAGAATTTTGTACTTAGAATAGGTGAGTTCACATAATAAAGTAGCTTATGCTCTACCAGTGTAGATGGGGGATAACATTTTCTTAAAATATCAAGAACATAAAATTTTTTTTTCCATAGAAAAAATTCAATTGCCGTACATATATTTAATGGGTATTTCTTTTAAATGGAGGTTCAGGAAAGGTCAAATGCAATTCATTTATATAATGAATAATGTTATGTTGAAGGTCCAGAGGTAGTATCTTTATGAGTGATTCCTGCACTAAAACCACTCCTTCAGAATGTGGCATTACAGAAAGTCTTCAAGGCATTTTGAAGGCATCTCTGGAATCCACAATGCCTCTATGCAGTCTCCAATGACGAATGCACTTGATGAGTACTGACTCAATGAGCCCTGACTCAGAAAACACAAACTCAAAATATCTTTCAGAACACAACAGACCAGAAATGCATTATTATAATGTCAAGAGCTAGGTACATTATATTTATCCGTATGTGTAAACTCTATGTATTTAGAAACAAACTTTTATTTCATATGAAATAAGTAAAAGTTGCAGTTGTGGTGAACAGATACTGTACCTGAACATGTAGTTCAAAATACTCTGAAAGCTCCTGGTTTAGATTACATAGACTGACACCTCAAACTGATAGATATCTTTACCTTTGACCTCAAGAATTTTAGTATTGGTTTCCTTACTAAAAAAAACCAGTTAATTTGAGTTTTGTGGGACTGAATGAAGCACTCTGACACTCCAGAGGACATGAATATTTCTACCTTACAGCAGTGTTTGAATAATGTGAGGCAAATAAGGCCATTTGGTATACAGTGAACAGTGAGAGGCAAATACAATAGACAACTGCTCGCTGTTGGAGTACTGTCTCTCTTCATGCTTAATGAAGAATGTGTCCTGTGTAACTACACTGTAATAGTATATTCAGCAAAAGTAAGGATTCCCAGGCAGTCAATTCTGGCATGTCCTGTCTTCTGAGTACTTGACTCTGCAACCTTCATAATCTTCTTTTATGTGTAAGATTATTTGTTTTAAAGACATCAGTCATTACAGTATCTAGGCAATGCCACATGAAGTACAAACAGAAAATCCTTCATTGAGAGAAAATTTCTTGCTTTCATCTCTTCCTCAAGAGGAAATAATCCACAGCAACTCTGTCATTCATAAGACATACAGAAAGTGGTCTGGTTTTGAATGCTCCTTTAGATTCAAGGACAAGCTTATCTCTAGCAGCAGCATGTGCCATGGGGATGCTCTGCCTTTACCCCATCAGAGTTGAAGCTTATGTGACTTCCAGTGTCACCATCAAATGCAAGAGCTGTAGGAGGAAAGCGGTGTAAGGGAGCAAGATGGAGAAGCTGAGCAGCCAGGCTACACAGGCAAACTGGCATTTTGGGGTATTGCATTGAATCCAGTACTGAACAAGTAGCCACTTTACAGCAAATTAAGATATAGCCTATTTTCTTCTACCCATGGTAGCAGCTGGGTCACTGAATAGCAATAAGAAGCTGTAGCTTCTGCAGAGCTTTCAGATTTCATTCCTGTGGTAAACACCAAGACTTGCTTCAGCAAAAATTTGATACACACAAGGTGAGGAAGGATTTTTGAAGAAAAGAATTACTCATATTCTTACATTTTGTGAAGGAGCCTTTTAGACCACAGTACACCACAAAATGTTAATCAGAATACACTGTGAGAAAGACACCAGCTCAGGCAGACCTTCTGGGCCTGTCTCTGAGGAAGGAAGTCACAGGAGGGTTTTGCAGCCATCTGCCCACAGCTGGGCTGTGTGACAACAAAGTGTTCCTCTGCCTGATACTCCCTGAAAGGAAGGAAAGTTGAAGTCCTGTTGCTTGCAGTAGACCTGTACCTGAGGTACATCCACGTACCAGACACACTGTGGTCAGATAAGAAAACAACACTCTCGCTCAGATGATCCTACAGGCTCATTATAACCTGTAACAGAGGAAGATCACCAAGGGAGCTCACCTTTCTTTTTCAGTAAGGATGACTTTAGATAAAAAAACAACACAGATGCTCAGCTTACTTCATTCATTTTTATTAGATGTTTTCCAGGAAAGGCACTGTGCCATAGAGGTCTCCTTGCAACTTACTGTTCCAACTCTAGCAGTATCTGGAGTATGAAGCCATCTATCTCTTTGAAGTAGTGTTTTCTCCCTGAATGGAAGTATTACCTACCTCCAACACTATCTTTCTCTTATGAGTCTCCAGTATAATTATTTCAGGATGTATATAACTTGGGTTTTCAGGAAGGTATTTTAGTTATGTAAACTGGTATCTTTTTATATTTTTTTTCTCTTCCATTTCTATACAAATAAGGGTAAATTTGTATTTCTATGGGATATAAATGACTCTATGTCTAATAACCAAGGTTATTGGAAAGGATTATCTACAAAGCAATAGCTTTTTTTTTATCCTGCTGTGTACTACTTCATAATGAATGATTAAAAATAACCCAAAATTTCAATAAAATTTCTTGTCCTTTTTAGCTTCTGCCCCTCCCCTACATTTGGATATCAGAATTGCAGCATAAGAATCAGTATTATTTCACCTTTGTCTTCCTTTAAACTCGTCTCTTTGAGGGATGACAGCTGCAACATGACATCTCAGGTGAATTATATCTGTCTGAAACTCCTTCTCAAAGAGAGACTGATGTTTCTGAAAAAAAAAAAAGAGAGATGAGTTTTTTCCCTTGTTAAAGGTTGAAGGAGCAATGGAAAAATCTTTTTAATACAGGAAGCATTACAATATAACACCAGTTTATTTTGCTGTGCTACAGTTTAGTTTTTGGCTCCAAGCAATAAATGCTTAAATAGAAATGCAAGAAATATAAGGTATAGTTAGTCTGCCTAGATTTCTTCAGGGAAAAAACCCAACAAAACCAAACTGAAACCAAAATAGTCCTGCCATTGCTGAAATACGTTATTCTCCTACTTGCAATTTATTAAGTTTTTCTATTGGTAATACAAAAGATTCAAATTAGAGCCCAGTAAGACCATCTGGAGTCAAGAGAAATGCTCCTGGAGACTGTAGTGGGAAGAAATTATTCCAAGTATTCATTACCAATGTAGATTGAAGGTGAAGCTGGCATGAGGATGATGATGAATATAAGGATTTGTGATAACATAACCTCCCACACCTATAACGGGAAGTTCCCCATAACAGGTTGTGTTACTGGGTGGGCAGAGCAATGCTCTCCCATTTCTCCATTTGCCCTCTATGAAAAACTGTTCTGGGTCTGCACCAGCTGGACAGCTGAGCTACTCCTGGAACAATTCCTTGATGCCTTGACATGCATTTCCAAGAAGATATTAAGTTTATACATTTCAATTGAGATTCTTAGATGGTACTACAAAATGCAGACAGAAGAAAAAAGATGCCACGTGTCATTGTGAAAATAAAGGCACAAAAGTATCTGTCCATCCCAAGAGGATTTCCCAGCAATGGTAAGGGTGGCTACTGCACAGATTTCTTCTGAGAAAAATGGTGTGAGAAACCAAGGATGGCTGGGGAATAATTGCTTACCATTTCTTGTAATAGAATGCAATACACTGCAATACATTTAAGAATTATTAATCTAAGTGAAAGACTGCCATCCTTGGCTCTCCTTTTGGTCAGTGGAAGCTCCTGGGACCATCCATTTTACCTATCACGTCACTTACGTTAGGATAAGCCATATAGCTTATGGGGACTCTAACTTTCCTTCTGTCACTGATATAAAACAGCATTTATAGTGATTGCCTTAGACAACTTTTAGGAGTCTAAAGCGGTTCCATCCTTAGCTTCCTTATGAATAGTGCATGAAATCTGAAGTTATCAGAGTCCTAATAAGGCAATGTGATTTACCTGGTGTCCACCACATTATGACTATCTCATATGTAACTTGCAAATAATGAAAGAGTATTAACCTCTGCTGAACATTCAGGGTGCTACAACTCTGGCTGAATAAAAATGTTCGTATCTAAGATGCAATTTCATTCCTGTGCAAACTAAAATGTCAATATCATTTGCAACATTAAATGCAAAATACTGATTCCTATTTTGCTGGCAAAAAAGGTTTAATTAATTAAAAAAAAAGAACAAAAACAAAACCGCAAACATACCAACCAAACCTACACAGGGAAAACCTGGTTTTCTTGGATTTATTATTTCTGCCATTAACAGGATTAAAAATTATCTATTAAGATTATACTACTGAGCTAGGTTCTGCATAAATTTGAGAAACCAGACTTCCTCATCTGCAAAAGCATAACTCTAAGGGAGAACAAATAAAGTGACTTTTTCCCTCATAGCCTCATCACAACAATATTTTTCCCCCAAATTCAATCAGACAGATATGAAGGACTGCATATAATAAATATTGAAACGTTAGTATCCTGGTCTTTTTAAGTAATATTTTAGAAAGTCCTGAGCACTTTCAAATTTTACATTCCTATTAAACCTTGAAGTATTTTTTTCTTTCTCATCATGTCAAAGCAAATTCTGAGAGGTGGTGTGTCTCTCACTTTTTTTCCCCTACCTCACTGAAAACTGAAACTTGAGGGAGAAAACATTATTGAGAGGTTAGTTTGTAAAGTTTCCTTGGTTTTTTTTGTTTTGTTTTGTTTTGTTTTTGTCACAGAACTGCAGGATTACACTTGAGCTCAGTTGTAGGATTTACTAGCCTGTTGGTGAAGTTCTTGGGGTTTTCATGGAATATAAGCCAAAAACCAAATGAAAAAAGGGAAACCAAGTACTCCTAGCTAATGAAGGAAAGTTCTGAAGAAACCTGCACAACTTCCAAACACTCGGCCTTGATCTGGAACAAACATGAGACTTCGTACAGCAAGCAGTTCTCACTTCTTTTCTGTTTGCTTCTTGAAATAAAGGGATCAGGAGGAGAACAATAATAATAAAAAACCCACAAATATTTGGGGTTGCTGCAAACAGACTGACAGTATCCAAAAAATACTGAAATGATAGGTATCCAGTTCCATTAGTAGTATTTGTACATTAAAATATTATCTAACATTTTTATAATAATTGGTTAAGTAATTTTATTGTGTATCTTAAAAAATCCTAAGTAGTAGAGATTAACTCCTGAATTGGATTTTATGCACTTGATGTCAACAAATTTTTTTTTGTCTTTAATCAGTAAATGAAGGAAAATATTTTATTTGATTTAAATATTATAAACAAGAGGTTTCTCATGACATTGTTTTGTTTGTAAAAGTGCCTCACTCTCACTTTACTATTGCAAAAAGAATTGTCTGATGACCACAACAACAACAAGATGACATAACAGCACTACTTCATTCGGTTTGTGGTTTTGATTTTAAATGTAGAAAATATTATCAGCAGAAGGAGTGAATCAGCTTTTAAAAATTTTTGATTAATAGTCAAAGGTTGAGCTGTATCTTCAACACAAGTATTTAATGTAGTTTTATTCCTCAGAGTTTCTGTGTGAATAGCCATTGAGATCTGTTAGATTTTCATTACAGAATGAATTCATGAGACTTTCCTTGTATGTCAATGTCAATTCTTAAAACTAAACCCAGTGCTGCATGATGCAGAATATGTCAGTCTAGTCAAAGAATAAAAGACAATCAGAAGAGCACATTAATCTTTAACAAAACAAAGCACAATAAAAGGAATGAAAACAACTTCAGTTGTATTAGTCATACAAATGCACTTCAATTTCGACTAGATATTTGGCTGGGTCAGACCTAACAGCTAGAGAACGACACAGATACCACTGAGATTAGGTAGCCAAATACTTCTTTCTGCCACCAGAAACACCAAAATGCATAAATTGCTAGCTTTTATTTTGGTAATTTGCTGGTTTATATCATCTTCCAAGCTTGCTAACTGTGATAGTGAATAAGGTGGGGTTGTCTTGTTGGCTTTGATTTTTTTTTTTCTCCTTTAAACTTGCCTTCTTGAACTGTAATACTTCAGGAAGGAGTTTTTTAATGCTTGGCACTCTGACAGAAAGGTAAACATCTTTTTGCTGAGAAATGCCAAAACCCTGAAGGCTCTAGCTGCATAAGAAGCCAAGACATTTCTTTTCAAGAGCCCTTAAGTATCAGGATGATCATCTGGTATGAGAAAATTCAATTGGAAAAGTACTGATGTTACAGAAATACTTTTCCCATGTTGTAACATGAATGTGAATATTCTTTGCCTAAGTATTTAGTTGCGCATGAGTATGCTGTGAGACAGCTGCCCTCCAGGCATAATACAGCTGAAGGTGCAGAGAAGTTAACTCCCCAGAAGAGTCATGATTTACTGCTGACCACACCTATAGCATTTATAAAATGTCAGTACAGCACATCTTGGTGTGGGAGAGAAAAATACAGTCAAGCATTATTTCCTTTAAGAGCTCTTATTTTCCAAGGTTAATGTCTGCTGCACATTTTCACTGAGTCTGAAGGTTTTTTCTTTCAAATCAGAGTTTTCTTGTTGTTGGCTTTTGAAAACCACCTTCTATATTACAACTCTTCCAGAGGAATTTTGTGAAAGGATTCCAAGTCCTTCTTTATTTACATATTTATATATACAAAAGAAGTTGTTTGTGGATAAGATAGAGTTGGAACTGCTTGCATTTTGATGCCTTTTATTATCCACAGGAAAATCTTGAGTGGATATCTGGGCTTTGTTTGACTCTTCTTTGACACTAGTGCTGGTATAGCTTTCAAGAGGGAGGACTGTGCTCTTGGTATGAAATCTTACTAATGTCAAAAGGAGACATCACATAAAGAAGACATATTGTTTCTTCTAAGTCTACAGATGAAAAATTATAGTAGAGCTACCCATGGCATGATCTGTGTTGTGGGAAGAATAATAGACAGCCAAGGTATCAGGTGGGAGAAGAGTGTCACTTCAGATAATACTTTTAAACCATTTCTAGAGGGTAACAGCTTCTAGCTAACAGCCTGATAGATGAAATGGTGAAAAGAAGCAATACTTTCGGGAGTATTTCTCATAAAATGAACATCTGGTCTTCAATGGACACCTCCAAAGTACTGTCTGTGAGTGCCTGCCAGTGCTGGACCTTTTAAAACAGAAAACTTAGCATGAAAACTGATAGTTGAGGAGCATTTTTTGCTTTCTGAGCAAATTTATTTCTCTGCCAGAAATAAGCATTGTGTTTCACAGGTATTCATCGAGGACCTGTACGAACATGTTCCCAGCAAGAAGAGTCACACCCTGCTGCATGGGGTGTACAGCATGAATCACAGGCAGAAACACAGTTTGAAAGTTTGGCCTGGATTTTTTTTTTCCGCGGAGTGCAGATGTCCCACAGTTGTTGAAAAAATTATGTGCAAACTTTACTTGGGAACAACTTAAGGAAGAGATTTCCTTTTTTTCTGCAATATTCAGCTTATTAAGAAACATTGCCTTTGGGATGTTACTCGTGCAATTAGTAAACCCCAAGACAAACTTCACAATATTATGAAGTGCCTATGAAGTACTCCGTCAACAGAAGATTATGAGCAGATGACTGACCATCTATAGCGGAGGTTGGAAAAATGAGCTGAAAGATAAAATATTAAACATAAAAAAATGGCAAAGACAAAATTAATTATGAATCACATAGAATTCTATTTTAGCCACTCTAGAGTTAGCCTGCAAGCACTGTACTCAGAGTTCTGCTGGATGCTTCTGATGAATATTAAGCTTGTGTGCTCTTGTTCAAATTTAGGTATTCTTGAGAAATAGGTTTAAACCAAAAATATTTTTAGATTTGATTCACTGCATGAGACATATATTTATTTTTATATACTGAGTTTATCTACTTGTTGAACAGCTGTTCATAAATGATGCTGCAGGTGAAAATCTCAGTGCAATTCCTGTTTGTCCTCATCCTCTTGGTTTCAGAAGGATGAAATCAAATATTGGTCATAAACCTGCCCAGGAGTGCTCTGCAAAGGGAAATAAATATACCAGTAAATGCCTTTTTTAGATGACAACATTAAAGCAGAGAGCTGATGTGATTTGCCCAAGGGAGGCAAAAAGCAGAAAGGGGGATGGTTCCTGTTCTCCTGGTTCATGTGAGTTTGTCTGATTCCCAGTCATGTGTACTGCTTGGAACAGTACCACACATGATGACTCCTTTAACTCACACCTTGAGGACAAATGATGAAATTCAACAAGGAGAGACAAAGGCAAATAACCTCTGACAGTGATCCAGGCTGGGGTCTGGGCTGCCTGAGGGGCAACTATTCTGAGGAGACCCTGGGAGTCCCGGTGCACACCAAGATGAGCCTGTGCCAGCAGTGGGCCCTGGCAGCTGGAACAACCAACAGTATCTGGGATTGTGTTAACAGACCATGGCCAGTGGATCAGGGACAGCTTTATTCCCCCCTGTTTAGCACTCATTAGACCACATCTACAGCGTGCAACCAGTATTGTGCCCTCTCATAAAAAGTCAACAATTGATCAGCTGCAGTGATTTTGGGGAAATGCACCAAGACTGCCAGTGCAGGAGCACTTGCCTTTGAGGAGACGCTGAGAGAGACGAGCTTCAGCTCCAGGGGAGACCTACAAGGAAGCGATTTGGGAGATGGAGTGAGGATTTTCATAGTGGGGTATCATAGGAGGATGAGAGTAAATTGAAAGTTGAATAGAGAAGTTTGGAGGGGTTATAAGGAAAAATTTTCCACCATAAGCACATCCCAGCAGCAGATCAGGTTGCCCAGAAAGAGGTTGTGCAGTCTTCCACATCTGAGATTTTTAGAGGTAAAGTCCTGAGCAACCTGTTCTGACTGCAGCTGATCCTTTTTTGAGCAGGAGGCCTGGCTAGGGAACTCAGGAGGTTCCTTCAGACCTGAGTTATCCTGTCATCCGATGACACTGACTTTACTACTATACCTCACATTAACATTTTGTACTGGCAATAACTCTTGAAGGCAACTCACCCATATCATGCAGCATCCACAGTTTGGAAAGTATTTGTGAACGTTTTTTCATAATTTCAGAATAATAGAATTTAAAATATAAACTTTAAAATCTGTAAATATTCTTCAAGAAAAAAATAATGTTTTTCCAATAGATAGAATTAGAAAAATACATAATTAACATTGACCTAATGTGTTTCTAATAAACAATAACTTAAATAATTACATTAGTAATATCTTACTAGTATTGTAATATTGTAGTACTGCAATATTCTTTTGTTACTTGGTACACAATGTTGAGTTCTGCTATTGAAAAACAACACTGTTGAAACTACAGTAAAAACACAAGCTTACTGACTGTGTTGGCAGAGTTCAGTAACATCCAGTTACAAAATACACTAGGGATTGCACCACATAATTGTGGGTACAGTACTGGTAATATCCATTCCTATAAATGGTCAACTATGTTGGCATTGTTTTTGAGGACACACCATTTCTCATAATTTTGTTTTTGTAATTTTTTTTAATTGAAGCAACATGTACAGAACATATAGCAAAAACCTTATGGATAGTCCAAACAGATGCTTCTAGGGTAACGGAATTTTTTTTACAGAAACGAGTTTCATTCTCATGCAGTCCAAAGGTGCTTCTAACTCTGAGGTCCAGTTTCAGAAAAAGTGTCTTCTGAATTTTGTACATGGCAGAAAAGAGCTTGAATTTGTGCATGTCTGTTAGTATTAATTTCATATTGCTCAGGCTTCTAGTTCCAAAAACCCGTTGTTGCAGTCCTGTTCAGAGATACAGACCATGATGCCATGAATAAGCAAAGGGGAACTCTCCTGGTTGAAATCTATTAGATGAGGATTCTCACATAGAGGATCCAAAAACATTCTTTTGTGACTCAATGTAAACCTTTGCTGGAAGCCATGACGAAAAGAGTGGCTCCCTACTATATCTAGAGTTAGAATGTGTCTTCTCAAACATCTGCTTGTAACTGTGTGACTTTCAAGCAAATCAGACTGCAGTGTAACGCTATGCAATTCTGGTAATGACTGACCAGAAGCTGTTGGTTCTGAAAAAATTTATATGTAACCTGAGCTTAAATTAGAAGCTCAATATCTTCATGCGATTACCTCTCATTGTCTTTTTTTTTGTGGGTGCCTCAGAAAGGTATTAACACTGGTATAAAGCAGGATTAATTCACAATAGTAGTGACTGAAATACAAGGCTGCTTCTAAACTGGGTCTTCTGTCTTTTCACTAGCAGCCCTTGTATTTCTTGTAACAGGGCATTGAACACTTTACTGCTTCAATCTTTATCTCTTCTAATCTGCCTCCAGTGATTATATCTATCTGCTTTGTTGCTGTACAATGAGCTAAATCAAGAAAATCAGTAGTGAATATATAATTTTGACTAAGCACAGCTTTAAAACTAACCTGATTCCAAGATGCTCTTATTAGTCATAGGGGATTGTAAATTTTTGGAATCTAAAATGAAAAGATTGAGTCTTAAAATTATTATTATTATTTCAAGTGATTGATCTCAAAAGCAACCTGATATTTGCACACAAATTAGTTCTTGTTTTTCTGTCTCCTTACTAAAAATCCAAAGTCAATTCAAAGCCTGGAGATAAATTTGTAAATTAGTATGTTTGCTGCTTTTCTACTAGCAAGAAGACAGCAGTTTGAAATACATCTAATTTTCACTCCTTTCCTTACGTCTAAGCTAACATAATGACAAACTCACCTAAATCTGAATGATTAAGAGGATTCTCTGAATCTCAAAGCAAGGACCTGGCACATTCTCTGTAGTAAGTGAAGGCAAAGATACCACCCCTTTCACCTTATGCAGAGACAGACGCTATAAAAGTGTTGATCAGATAATAGGGGGGTAGATTTTTTAGGTAGCTATAATCCAAACCACTGAAATACAACAGTATTAAATGGCCAAATCTATACCTAAGCAATGTGGTCATATCTTTATACATGCTTTTCTAAATACCCCGTGCAGCTTGCCATGTATCAGAACACATATGGAGGTGAACAGTATAATTTTAAACCATGAGAGAAAAGCCCTATATAGTAGGGAACAGGATACATATTTCTAGATACCAAAAACTTGTAAGAACAGCAGGAAAGTTTCATTTTCACTGATCTTGTGGAGATTTCCATGCCAGCTAAAGATCAGAAGGAGTGTTGATATTTTACAGCTTTTGATTTGTGTTCACTGAAGTAGTCTCGGAAAGGTTGGCAACATATCCACAGATATAGAACTGTGCAGAAGGATGTTCAGAAGTCATTGAAAAACACTGTCAGCCATTATTTTGATCAGCATACAAAAAGTCTTACGGTCTTACAGTTTTGAATTACTTGAACCAGATTTTGGCCTTGGATCCATTGGGATATAAACTATTCGTGCCAGTTCACAATTTTTTTTTTGAGAGTTGAATGTTAAGGTGTGGGGTTTTATTAATTATTAATAATAGCCACATGTATATTATATTGGAGGTCTTCACCAAATCCATGAGGTGTGCATCAAAGAAAACTCTCTTTCCTAGTGTCATATATGTCACAAAACCTTCCCCAGAGACATTGATAAAATGAGAAACTGCCTTGAGAAATGGGTCTGGAGACATAAAACAAAGGTGAATGATGAAACAGGAACAAAAAAAATTATCCCAAATTTTTCCTTTGCTGTTAGAGACCTGTTGTGACTTTGTTCAAAGCAGCAGTCTACCAGTCTACCAGTTTCTTAGATTTAAAAAAGTGGTATTTTTATCCAAGAGAAACATAAACACCTCACAGTGAACTACACCTCCACGGAACCTATAGGTCCTTGCATCTTCATTATCACTTCATTCTGTGTGAACAGTTAGCTATGCTTCAGATGACATGTAAAACTTGTAAATGTAAAGCAATTGAAGCTTGCACAAATATACCTGCACTGATCATGTGAATAGTCCTGTTAGCATCAGCTGAGCTTTCTGGGGACTGGAGGTGTCAGAGAATGATGGCTAGAACAGTGAAGTATAGTAATTGTGTTAGCAATAGGAATGATAACAGTAATGTTATGCCCACTGAAGCTCATACCCTCTTGAAAAAAGAGATTCCTTAGCAAGAAATGGTTCAGAGTAATGGCAAGGGACTTATTTTTACTGAGAAGTTATAAAGAAAGAGTAAATGAAGTAAGAGCCTAAAATACTCAGATTTAATAAATAAAGAATATCTTTATCAGTGGATGTTAGATCTCCCAAGAGAACAGGTCTCCAAATCTTTCTACTTCCCTGCTTATGTGCTGACAGCACTGAGAGCAAAGAGAAGGTGCACCTTAGCCAAGCAATTGTGTCCTTACACAGTTACCATGTGGAAATGTCTATCTGGCCTCCTCCAGACAACATTCCAGTTTCAATATGCATGAGCCACTTGGGAGATGAAGGCCAGGTGTCATCAGCATCACTGTCCACTTTTTCCAGATGAGCTGCAAAAGTAAAATGGAGAAGCACATTCAACCTTTCCTAGTAAAATGGGGAAAAAAGAGTGGAAAAGAAAATTTAGACATTTTACCAGAAGAATCTAGCCAAAAGTATGTATGAAAGAATATTAAGGAGAAGAAAAATTACATTGCTTTGTATGTTTAAAATCAGCCATGTTGATTTTACTGTTAAAGCCACTTATAAGGAGCAGTCCTACACTACTGGAAGGTGAGAAGATGACCTAGTAATTTCTTTCCATTTGCATATTCTTTGATAGTAACTTGTGCTACTTCCAACCGATTTTAGACATTAGGAAAACCTATTGCTCAGTCTGAGACTGCAAGAACAGAATTGCAACCTGATCCTCTGACAACCCATTTGTTAATATGGCTTTTGGTGTGTGATTTTCCAGTTGCTCACCTTATGGCCAGAAGGTGTTATTTTCTAAAAGCTGCAATGGCTGCTAAGAATGGGTAGCTCCTATCGCTACATGAAACCAGACATTTGTTACCAAAAAAAGCCTGCTGTTCCTGAATGCCTAGGAAACTCAGCTGCACGTGTGTTTCCATACTCTGTATGAACCAGATCCATATGGGGCTTCAAGAATCGGGTAAAAAAAGTGGCAAAGGGACTGAAAGTCATTACTTTGGCTGTCCTTATGTTTCACTTTCTTCAAGAGACTTCTTATCCTCCTAGATACTTAAAAGTGACAGGTGTAATCTGCCCTAATAAAGCTCAGTCTATTGCAATGGCGATTTGGAGAGGCATTATGGGGTATATGGATCAGATAGCTTAGACAAATGGCCAAGAGCAGCCAGAGCTAGCAGACCATTTCGCAGTTCTCAATTTTAGCAAAGTCTGTTCTTTCAGCAGGAGCTGATGGTCAGTGGCAAAAAACTCTGTGTCATGCAGATTCTTCTGCATGATTTCTCTGAAATCTGATTTCTCTGCTTTGTGAACAACTGATTTCTCTGAAATAGAGATAATTTCACATTAATCCTATGTATTCTAAGAAAACAGCAGTGTTTCCATTAAATTGTCTTAAAGGAATATAATCATTTTGTATAAATAGCACAAATGAAAGGTGAGTTCTTATTAAAGTATTAGAACTCACCCAAAGTTTTGTGGCAGCCTACATTATAACACGTAGCAAGTTGAAACACTTTTTCCTCGTGCTTGGTTTGTTCTGCATTTGTATTCCTACCTCAAATATACTGATTGCCTAGGGCTTTCCTCCAATGATGAGGACTCTTCAGACATTTTAAGGATTTCTGTGGTCTCTGGAGACTTCCTGCTTGAGGCCAGAAGTAAAAAAGCAGATATGAATTCCACACTCAAACCTGGGGGTTGAGAGGTGGCTAACCTATGGTGCAATTCCCTACTATGTGAGTAAGAGAGGTTGGGCAGAATGTGCAAACCCAGACTGTGGCTGCTGCATGAAAAGGCCTCCTTTGTAGTCTAAAAGCATATATAGGTTTAGTGCCACTGCAGTCTTTCCCAGAAAAGGACACACCATCTGTCCAAGAGATTGTATATTAGAAAGTAGGTGAATTTGGCTTTATTTTCACACTGGCTAAGAAGATAAGAAAGTCTCATTTTCCACCTGAGTCTGATCTCAGAGGGATGCCTCTTCAGGAAAGAAATTTCAAGACCGGATTGAGCTGACAGCAATTATATCCACAGCTATTGTCACCTGCTTGTATAGTAAAATGATTTTCCTGACATTCTTCCTCTATTTATTTCTGTTCACCACAGCCAAGGAGAAATAGTAATTTTTTTAAAGGTTAAAAACAAGGCAAAAATTGGAAAAACATTTTGTTTGTTAAATTTGTCAAAGAATTTGCTTCTGCTGAAAGATTAAAGTCCCAATTGAGAAGTGAGGGAGAGGTGAGAAAAATCAGATTTCAGCTGCTGAGACCTAAAAATAATTTCATGCTCTGAGTATAACATTGGAATATTGTCATTTGGGCAGATAATACTACTTTTTTGAAAAAAATTATCTTCAAAACTCAGCAGAAGTCTTTCAAGTCATCATCATGGCTAGGCTTTGTGAACAAAGATTTGAGAAGGGCACTACCCATACTTGCTGCAAATGTGTTGGTGGCTAAAAAGGCCAATACAAGATAAGTCCAGTGGCAAAAGGCACAGTGGCACAGTGGAAAGTCTCCTTTGGCGATATTGGCGACAAACGGTTCTTTCTGCGTTGTCTTTTCTCCTTGAGACTGACCCTGCATGCATTCTCAAAGGAAGCAGCAGTGTCGTGAATAGTGTGTCTCCATGAATCCCGATTGGAGGCCAGAGTGGACCATTGATGGCAGTCAATATGGCCAAGGCTGAGGTGTTCTTTCAGAGAGTCCTTGTATCTCTTCTTCTCTGCTCCTCTCTTGCAGCAGCCGGTGGCGAGTTCACCACAGACCACAATCTTCGGGAGGCGGTGATCCTCCATCCTGGAGACGTGCCCTGCCCAGCGCAGCTGCGTTCTCATCAGCATGGCCTCGATACTGGTGACCCCTGCCTGTTCAAGTAGCTTTACTGTAAATGTCATGATTTTACTTTAATGTATTTTCTTGAAGAAGAAAGTTATTATTGATCACAACTTCTAATGTCTTTATGTATAAAGCATTTTGTATGTTCTTCCATATAAGTCAAGATTTATACTGCTGGAGGAGTTCTGTGATTTCCTATTTCTCCTCTGTTTTTTAGATGAGATCTATATAAAACATCTAAGACAGTAAGGCATAAATGTTCAGAAAAATTATTCTAACTTTCAGAACTAGTCAGTTGCAGTAATTTCTGGCTAATATTCAACTTGATAGGCATAACTTATCTGAAATACTGCTAAAATATGCAAACTGGTTTCCTTGTCAAGTACCTGGGCCTGCTAGAAAGGATTTGCAAAGTCAAAAGTAACTCTGGATGTTCACTTATTATACCATTTTGAAGATGATTATATCCCAGAGAGGCTGCAAAATCAACATATCAACATGAAGAAAATGTTACAGTTTTCCAACCGTCTGTTTTTTGTCACTCCTGACTCACAAGGCACTCTCACCACAAAAGTCTGTCCTCTGATGACCGCCCACAGGTGAGACTAATACACTCTACTCATGATGGCCACTTTCGTTTTTCTCTCAGTGAATGTATTTTTTGTCAGAAATTAAAAAGAGTTGTCTTCTTCATCTGATAACATCTGAGTAGTTTTGAGTAACAGTTGGTTTTAAAAATAATTACTTGAGTTCAGGATATATGAAGTTATGAAACAGAACAGACAAGTGCCAGACTAAAATAAAAAAAAAATTGTGCAAGATCAATTTATAGTTTATTGTAGATTTTCCAAAATATTTATAGTGAATTGTGAACAGTACTGTACTAACATGTGAAGTGCTTTCTCTGTCCCAAAGAATGTACAGCCTTAACATAGCAGGTCAAAACATAGGATTAAAGGTCAAAACAAGTAAGGGTGTGAAAATATTCCTGTGAAATATAAAGAAGAGATTTAGCTTGGAGATATGTGTTTGGGGACTGCAGAGTGAGGGAGAAGAGGATCTGATAGATGAAAGAAGAAAAGATGTCTAGCAGGATAGAAGGAAGGAAGCAAAGCAGATAAAAGCAGCAAGAAAATTAAAGGACTGGGCAGAACAAAAAGAATAAGAGAAGGAAGATAAAAGGAGAGGTGAGGTGATGAGATATGCAAAATTCTACTCAGACACTTATAAAATTAAAAACACACCCTGATGTGTACAAAACTTACCCACACCTTCTTTTCGCACACAGATCACTTACGCTGATAGTCCCATAGATATGCACTCCATTTCTCTAATATAAAGGCATATAAAATCTGCATCCAATTAACTTTCAGTCTAAATCAGATACAACCCTCAGCTGAGCAGCAATTCATATAAACACTGAATTTATTGCCATGAGACTTCACATTGATCATCCTGAAGCTTGATGTGTAAATAGCTACAGGTTGAGACTTCTAAGTGTGTGCTTCCCTCTTTATTTCCAGTCTAGTCCTATGCCTATACTAGGAACCTAGTTGTCATTAATAAATATAAGAGCACACTGCTGGTACCAAGAGTGACATAGCACATGGAATGGTCATCCTGTGAGATCTTTGGGTGGTTAAAGAAGTGCAGTGATAAAGTCAGGGACTGGTGTTTGAGAGGCACTGCTTTCATGTACACTCAAGGCTGAAGATACTAATGTTTGGGTAAATGTTTTCTTTTTGGTTCATTTGGTTTGGTGGTCAAAGCCATCTTGCTCCAAGGGCCAACTGGTGGCAGGATACTAACTGGAAAGAAATTACAACAGTGAACTTGTAGACTGAGGGGAGACCTCATAGAAGCTTCCTTGTAAGGGGAAACAGAGGGGCAGACACTGAGCTCTTCTCTCTGTGACCAGTGACAGGACCAGAGTGTGGGAAAAGTCAACTAATAGAAGCAGCAGCTTTGAGCAAGAACTCATCTTTCTGGCTGCATGGATGTGCAGTAAAATCTGAAAAGGGATTTGAAAAGTTACATAAATGAGCATGATGAATGTTAACACAGACACACATTCATGTGGGTGTACGCAGTCATCTAAGCAGAGAGACATACATGTAAATATAACAGTTGAAAGGGAGAGTGACAGCCACAACCAAGCACCTACACATTTTAATCGTAGGATCATTTAATCAAATGTTTCTACCTCTGAGACCTCCAATTGTACTGTTAGTGCATGTGTAGTTTGCAGCAGGGTGATCTTCCACTGCAAAAATCTATCCTGATCTACTGATGCAATCTAATACAGAATGAGATTGCATGAAAAGTTAATATCCGTCCCCAAAGATTCCTGCCTCATTTAGAATACCTATTTTCTCATTCCCAGAGTAAGAAAAGTGAAATGTAAATAGAGATGGTCAGCTTCTCACAGTTTATCATATTTCATGAGTCTGACCAATACAGTGTTTAATTAATCTAATAAATCCTGTCATACTTGACCTGGGTTTGCACTTCTCTCCAACCCATACAAATACAGCTGTATCCTCAATGCCACTGTCCTGCTGACTCACTACTAAATAAAATTGTCCTGCTGGATGAGTCTGCAGAGGTCAGGTGAGGGCAGATGGTTAGTTCTTTCCAGCCTTATTGACCCTTGGCTCCTTTCCAGACTTTTTGCTCCAGGGAGAGTTTAAGATGTCATCAATCTGGTGAATGTCTGTCATGCACTGAAAACAACCATGTTAAAGATGTCAGTATTCCACACTGTTGCTATGTCTTCCCCAGCTTTAGGGCTTTTCTAGCAATTATAGGGGGATGTCTATCACACTGATTACAGATACTTTCAAGCTGCTATTTCCCTTCATCATGTGCGTTGATTCAGTTACTGCAACACCAGTAGCAAGGGAGATAACATCACATCCTTGTTCTCTCTCCTATCACCACATCCCAGATTTTTACAAGCAGTTTGGCGTGCTTCTAAATGATGGTGGCTAAGTTCTGCTTAAAAGGCTTGAGTAAGAGTTGCAGCAGTAGACATTAGGAGACACAACTGCAGCAGCAAAAGGGCTCTTATTTAACTTGTGTTGGATACTGGTTTCCATGGACAGATTCATCGCTTCTTTGAAAATGTCCAAAAATATCTATTTGAAGATCAAGATAAAAATATATGCCAAATAACTCCATCTCCAAGCAAGTAAAAGATGCAGAACCATGAGATATCTGCTCCAGAAACTGCGAAATTGGTCTAATGACTGACTGCAGTGAAGAGTTTGGCACTAGAAGGTAGGAAGAGAGTGATTCTGTCATAACACTCCTAAAAATTTCATATTAAAAGTCCAAAAGTGATTTGCGACAATTACACATTTAGACAGCTGCTCCTCTTCAAGTAAATAATTTCTTGAAGGCTTTGTGGCATCTTTCTAGTGATAGTGGTTGCAACACTAAAAATGACAAGTACATCTGAAAACCATTGGCAGCAAAGCCTGCACTGTCATCCTGCATATCCAACAGGTCTCGTGTAAATGCTTGAGACCAGAACTTTATAGGTTTCTTTTAAGTAGTGTTTTTTCTGTCTATTACCCATTATTTCTCTGTGCTGTCAGAAGATTTTTCTAACATTGCATCACCTTGCTCAAGTAGTATCATGTTGTTGAGTTAGTATCTGTAATAGCATGTGGATTAAAAGCTACATAAAAGGCTAATAAGTAAAATTATGCTGTCCATAGCAAAACAGTGTTCCCTTTAACATGCTGTTAAGATGTTCATGTTTATGTGCCAACATCATGAGATCTGTGATTTCAGTGGGGGTCATCAATTGTTGTAATCCAGTATTTTTTACCTTTATTTTAGTCTTGTGTATGAGTCAAAACTTCAATAAGACTTATTAGTGTGACAGAGTCTAGGTCTATTTATTTTTTTTTAGCTACCATACAGTTCTGTAGTTCTCAAGTTTATTTCTAATTGAACTTGATGACTTTTAGTTTTTAAGTGATAGGCATATTAAGCAGGTCTGTATAATACAATTGGCATGGGAAAATATGTATACAGAGGATTTAAAAAAAAAGAACCTGACAGGCAACATTGGTTTACTTGGTACATACAATTTCTATTTTACTCAGGTTCTATTTTAACAAAAAATGAGAATCTCAAGTCTCCTCTTTCAAATACACAACAATTATGACAAAGAATAACTCTGTTTCTGGAGGTAGTGAGGTCTTCAAAGCATTAATAAAGGCATTTTAAATCTTTATTACTGACTATGTTTGCCTCTAAAATACTTGAATGTTTCTATTTGTTTCAAGTCAAATTTCTTTTCCTTATTGCAGTTACTTATAGGTTGCCTCATAAAAAGTGTAGTATGTCCTGGAAGCCCTTGCTCACAACTAGGAAATTGTTAGCATTTAATTGGTGCTACCTGAGTTAAACCTCCAGTTGTTTGTATTTGAATTGTTATCCCATTGTCTATGTGATATTAGTGGCTGCAGGATAGAATTTCAGGTTAGGGATATATTTACACAGTTGATTTCTGTGACTGCAAATCGTGCCAACATATCTGAGGCTGCAAAATCCAGCAGGAAAGCCGAATAAATAGTTAAGAAGTCAACTAACATACACATGCTTCATGCTGCTGCACTACACTGCTGCTGCATCACATTGTTAGCACCTGAGTGCCAACACCCATCTTGTCCATGTAAAACTAGCTTAGATAGGTCTTTTGAGTCTGCAGTCAGCTTTCAGAGGGTGCACTTAAGGTCCACCTGTAGAGGAAGTATAAATGGTTCAGTAATTAACATGTCCATGAGCTTGGTGAATTAACCAGCGGTGTTCTCAGTGCAACAGTGATGGTCACTCCTGAGACTGCAGCCTCTCAAACAGCAGTTAAGGGTCATCACAGAAAAGAAGCAGGAGCATTGGGCCATTTCATAGGTGTTAGAGTGAAGCTGCAAATCCCTGTTTACTGAGAACCAAAGCAAAGCAAAGCAAAGCAAAGCAAAGCAGTAATTTATACTATATGGCCTAACTGCAAAGAGCCTGATCTGATATTGATCCTCAGATTCATAGTTCTCCACAAACTTCAGCTAGTATTCCAAGTCACTTATTACTTTAGCTTGAATAGTGGATCCAATTAAACAATTCTGAATAAATATATTCCATTTTAATTGTCAGTCTTTTGCAATTGTAGTTTATAGGAATCTTATTACCCTCAGTCATCTGTCTCTGTGACTTTGATGAACATAGACCTTCCTCCTTGAATTTTAATACTAAAAATTATGGATTTGCCATGAATTACAGTCTTTGTTTAAAAATGTTTAATAGGGATTTTTCTTATGGTTTATTTCATATTACTGAAAGTACAAAACTTAAAAGCATTAATAGCCACTTCAGAGCACAAGGAAAATGATAGCTGATAGTTTTCTGATTTCAGAGAAAAGCTATGCCTACTGTTGTCTGTGCTAACTTTACAGAATTCTATTAAATAGCATAAACTGGGTAACATTCTGTCTGCCAGAAGTATGCCTTCCCTGTTCTTTATTTCATAAAAATTTCACTTGCAAATTAAACATAGTTCTTAACAAACACAATTTCAGCCTACTACAAGCACTGAAAGCCATGAACTTTACTGCCAATTTAAAACTGAAACAAAATGTCTTTTAGCCTCAAGCTGTCTTCAGATAGGTCACTTCTCTGCCTTTGTAGAGATACGAAGTCTCACCCATCTATTATACCTAAAACAGTATGTCTTCTCACATCGTATCGAAGTGTCAGCAAACAGCACTTTTTATCACTTTTATCATCACTTATAAAAATGGTTCTAAACTCCCCAAAACATCTAACAGCCTTTGGACAATTTGTCCTTCAAACACTTTAAGCTTTGATTAATATCCTTGAGCTTAGATAGGCTGCCACTCTAGAGATGTTTCTTCCAGCCTGAATTAAGCTTGTTTCTTAGTTTGCAATACTGGGCAAAATGGAATTTTATCCTACTCAGTATTTACACAAGGAAGCACAAGCTGCGGAACAAGTGAGGCTTCGATTTCACCATTCTTAACACCAGACACGCATGACCACATCCCTAAACGAGACAGACTCGTCCTGGGTCACACAGGGGTACACAATCACACTGCAGAGGATGAATGGGAAGCAGCCACAAGATATGATGCATTGATTTGGTCAGATTAATGTTTTTAATTTTGGCTTGAAGCCACCTACAGGAAGACAGATGACAATTTACAGTGAATATCTACATTAAATTCCATACATCATTGGATCTATTTATTACTATATCATTATAGTCAACTAAAGCAAAATTTCACAAATCTCTGCTCTTAAGAACAGCCTTTACTTGTGTTGACTTCATATAAAGTTAATAGGAATGTTCATCTTGCTTGGGCAGGCAATATTATCTTTATATCCTTGTGAGCTTGTAAGAACTGAGAAAACAAAGACCTCAATTTTTTTTTATTTTAAAAATAACAACTAATCAGTACTTCAGCACTGAAAAATCCTCACAAACTTATCCTTGAATAATTTTAAAACATTTGTATAATATTTAAATTTTCTTTCAGTAGTAGGTCTATTTTATCGTTTACCAGTACTGGCGTAAATCCAAGTGTCTCCCCAAAGTGGGATAAATATAAGGTTCTTATTTATGTGTACTAAGAATCTGAACTGTTTTCCAAAACTCCTGAATTCCCAAAGAGTTCATTTGACAATAGCAAAAAGCCTACACAGAGAATGGGCAGTCTCTGTGAATATAGTACTACCTGTTATCTGCTGACACTTACACAGAGGCACAGAGTTGTTTACTCATTGACGGAGATCATCAGGTGCTGTGAATGCATTATGTTATTTGAAGCAGCTGAGTAGAAAGCTGGAATACTGGCCCTGAATGACAAAAACTGTTGGCAATGCAAAATGCTTCTACAAGCCTGTGCTTGGCAGACAGAGGTGAAATAAGCTTTCTGTCAACTCATTAAGAATGCAACGGAATCATACATCTACGGATCTATACAGTCTTATTTTAACTACATAAACCTGTGCCACAGTATATCTCAGAGACTGGATCCAAGTATAGGAATTTAAAGGAATTGACACAAAGAGGGAATCATTCACATGGAAATCTTCATCATTTTACTAATGCCCTATCAAAAGGCTTGGATTGCAATAATCAGCCCAGATCTCCAGGCCTGAGAACAATCCTTATGACAGAGGTGGCTCCAGCAGCTCTAAATACTTTTCCAAGTTCTATCTTGTTTACAAATTACTGTACTTTGGCAAAAACGATTAAGAACAGACCAATGTTACGTTCCAACAGCCTGGTATTCCTGAAATGAACTGCAAGTTCCATCATGTCCTATGTGTCAACAACGTGGACACAGTGTTTCTGATCCTGGCAAAGTATCAAGGCAGCTCTGATGGCTTCATTAAAAAGGGAACAGTCACTAAACACACAACATTCTTCTGCTATTTTAAACAAGGTACATTAAATAACTGCTATTACGTGTCTAATATGTAGCATGACATTTCCTTTTATTAACCCTTTCTGTAATGGACATTAAACTACTGCTGGGACCAAGGTTGGCCAAAACCATAGAAGTGGATATTGCACAGCTCTCTATTGCATAACAACTCAGATATGATCATTAGAATGCTACTAATATCACTGTTTTTTATCAGTTCTAAGAATGGGTTTACCTTCACACTAATTTTCAGTGATAAAAGCAACCCTATAAGATTTTGCAGAGGAGAGTACTAAAGGCTGATTGCATAACATCATACAAATCAGTATTGGTGACCCATTATTTAGAAACATATAAAACCAAGGATACCACAGGGTATTTATGGAGAAAGTACCACTCCCACCTTCTTTATGCACTGTCCCGTTTCCTCCTGCACATCTGCATGCAGAAAGATAGGGAACTGGGGACAGGAACCAATCTTGCATGGCCTACATTAGGTCAAACAAACACAGCAGTTAACTTTAGGTGACATTGGAGCTGCTCTATTATTAATCCAATTTAGGAGCATAGGTCTTAATTTGAGATGTAGAAAGAGGTAGAGAAAGGCTTTGTTTAATTTTTCACAAACATCATGCAATAGTGACAGCTTTTTCCCAAGGAAAGCCAAGCTGTACAGTAAAAAAAAGTGTAATGTAGGGATGGGTTCAGAGAAGAGCAATCACTGAAAGAAGGCAACAGTCATTCATACATTTCTTGAGGTGGTGTGCTTCAGTATGACCCCTGTCTTCGTAAGCTGCCAACAGCACCATGTAGTCAAGGGTATTTGGAGGAGGAACAAATCAAAGAAGTATTTTATGTAGGAACACAGTTCTATGTTACAAGGATAGAAAGAATAAGAAATGGTAAGAAAAATTCAAGTAAATAGTAGACATGCTAAATATCTAAAAAATTAATGGAAAATGCTTGTAAGTGAAATAAAAATACAGAAGAAAGGTACCAAATGAATGTTCATTGATCTAAAAGACCTTTAAAAATGTACATTAAATACATGGAATGGTAAGATATAAAAATGACAGACAGGGATTTAATATGATTACTAGTACAGAATTCTAAGGAAAAAAATGTAAGGGAAATAAAGGAATGTAAAAATTACATCACCTGAAAATGATAAAAAAATAATAATTAAAGTACCATAGTAAGAAGACACAGGGCTTCTTACTCATTCTCTTGAAAGGAAGTAAAGAACGTTATAACTGAGAGGAAATACTTTAACTCAAGCTTGCATTCCATTCCTGAATTCAAGAGATTTTGTTTTTTTCCTTTTCATTTACAAGAATATGTTTCTATCACTTTTGCTTGTAGTAAGATATTTTATGTGAATAGACCTGCCATAGAGAGGATTCCTTCCAGGCAAATCACAAAAGCTGTAAAAGGTATTGATGTCTGCTATAGCAGTATGATGTTCACGTCTCAAAATAATTGAGACTGTTCATGTGCTAACATAATTAAGGATGTCTTTCTCAGCTTAAGTTTAGACTAGTTGGAAAGTAGTTATCAACAGATCCCCTTTTTCAGTTACTTTAAAGGCCCCAAAAGGATTAAAACATGCACATTGATATTAAACTCCATACTAATTTATTCAGAAAGGATTCTCCGTTTGCATGTGAATTTCCTTAGCGGTAATTTCCTGATATACTGCTTCCACCAAAAAAAGAGGTGCTGGCAAATATTTATCTACAAGTCATAGACTTTAGGCAGACCTTAAGAAAGCAGCTGAGGTTATTGCAGAGGATGAAGCCTTACAGAGAACATATGCACGGAGCTTTACAAGGGACACATATCCACTAAAAAATTGCAAGAAAACTACTCCTAAAGAGTAATTCATAAGGAAATAAGAGACCTTGGTTTTGATTCATAGAAAGTAACAGATTCCCAAATACCATCATGGAGTTATTTTGCAAACTGCCTGGGGACCTTTTTTATCTATCTTATGCGCAGGTTCTGTTCTCACTACTGATAGGTACAACACCAAAAATAGAAGGGGTGACTATGGGCACTGAAAGAAGAGAAACTTGACAGGCTTCTAAGCACCTGTAATGGTAGAGAGGGGCATGAGCTCTGTGACTTACAGAAAACTGAGATGCAGGTCTACAGACACACTGTTGTGAGGAGGAGCAACAGTGTGGCATCAATCATGACTCGAGTAACCAGAACAGATGTTTCTATGGACAGCCTACCCTGCTAGAAGAGTGAGACAAGTGAGCTGGCTCCCAAACAAGGTAACTATTGCCATTAAGTTATTGTGTGTGAGCTAATTAATCCCTCTGAAAATTGGGGCTTGTTACTAGAGGTGTGTCACTATGCTGATATACAGATACCACTTATCTGACAGCACAGGAACTGTGCTTATATTTCCTAGTATGTACAGCATCATGTGGACATTTCAGTTCAAGTGGTACTATCTTAGTATCTCTATAAATCCTCTCCATACAAACATAGGCACAAAAGTATCAGAGCACGACCCCTTCCAAAGCCTAGAACAGAAGCACCATTTGCTTCTTCTGGCAAGGCCTATTTGCAACAATCGGCGTACGTCATCTCTCAGATGCAGAGCTATAAATCCATTTGCTGAACATCCAATCCCAGTCTCTCCAGCAGAGATAGTTAAAACATTGTTCTTAAGTTGATCAAGTTGATACAAAACTGTGCTTTGAAGACAAAATATGTGATAGAACTATTACTTTGAAAATTAAGCATGAGAGATATAATCCAAAATTAGGGGATGCTTTTGACAATTCTGACATTAATCTTTGTTTGTCTCAATTTCTCAGTTATAAAATGAGGATAATTGTTGGGGAACAGATAATAGTGGCACTTAACTTTGTAGGGAACCCTAGATTAAGTAATTTCATGAAGCACTTGCATGCCTTGGCAAGAGCACAATGCAATCATCCATGAAGACATTCGATAATTTTATATTTGATGCAGGATGTGCCTGTTGGCTGTTGAGGAAGATCTGACACCAAATATCAGGTGAAGAAGAAATATGGAATAACTACCCCTTTGAATAAGGAAGGATTTGCAAAAGGGAAGAAATAATACTGATACAATCATGTAATTAAAAGCTATCTGATAATATGTATATATAAAAAGGGCAGACTGAAATTTGCACAGGAAATATTTTTTTCCACATTCCTCACATTTAAAGCCCTTGACCTTGCAATCCCTGTTTTGGTTTGGTTTTTCCCCATAGTCAACTTTATTTGAAAGAGTTCACTTCATAAACTAGTTAAGCAGTTTAAAAGTTTGAAAGTTCCAGTTTTCACACATGATGTCAATAAAATTATTTTGATTGTACTTTTAAACTTTACAATGTATTTCTAATTTCTTTGTGAGAATTTTTCTGTCATGATAAAATAATTTATTGCTTTCATTATTGTTACTGAACCCTGATCAGGAAGTTTAGCAGTTCATTGCATAATGAATGGAGTACGTGGAATCAAACTGATGGAAAAATAGGCTTATGATATTTTATTAAAATAACACCTTTCATTAAAAAAGATCCAACTTGTACCAAAAACTCATAAATGTGCTTTGTTGTTCAATGCAATGCTCTTATGAATTTATGTGCACAATAGTCCAGCTTTTTGCCTCAGGATAAAGTAAGTCTCCAAGAGAAGGAATTTTTTGTAGGTCATTCCAGGAAGAGTAAAATTATGTTGGACAGAAAATAATAACCATTTTGTGTTTAGCAATTTGCATTTCAAATGCAAAGCATGTCTCTTCAGTCTTAGATTTCCCTGTTAAAACATAATAGGTTTTTGTTTGTTTGCTTGTGTTTTAAATCCCTGTGGTAGTTTTGGCTTTAGTTTTAGCTAGGCCTCAGTTTAGCAAGCCCAGACAGTCTGACGTAGATTAGAGGGGACAAGGATCACTTGACTTAAGCAACCAAAGAGATATTTCATATCATTTTGACGCCAAATCATGTATAAAAGCCAGTGTAGGAGAAGCTTAGTTCAGTTCCCATCATGGCTGCAGTCCTGAGAGAACGTGCTGCTGCTGTGGTGCTGTGCTGGACCTTGGCTGCTGCCTGCTGCTAGTCTGCATTTTGTTTTAGTTCAAGGAAGTAAATATTTTATTGTTATTCTCTCTGTTCCTTGATGGTGTCCTTTGGGGTGCTTTATGGATGCAGAGTGATGGGATCTGGTTTTGGTGGGAGGTAAACAATTGTTTGTTATATCTAACTTGTGTAGGTGTGTGTTATATTGTAGTTTTAATTTTCTGTTTTCTGTATAAATATATATAACTAGTTTAAGTTTAAATCTTGGAGGGTTTTTTTTCCTTCTCCCTTTTCTCAGTGGGGTGAGGAAGAAGGGACCCTTTGTCCCTTTGCTTTATACTTAGCATTTTGCCAAAGTATTCAAACCCAAATCTTTAGTGTGACTACACATTACTGCTGTGCACTTTAGAGGTGCTAGCACTTTATTAGGCTATGCAGGATCATCTTGCAACAATAATGAACAAACCCACAGGAAAAAAGGAGAAGGAAACCGTTTGTTTTTTTTTTTTCTCGGGAATAGCAAGCTTTATCAGGAAACTGAAGGATGACAAGGAAAAGAGCAAAATTCTGACAGTGAAAACTACGTTGCTGAGAAGGTATGTTAAAAGAGTATGTATGTATGTTCACACTCAGGTAAGGGGACAACTGAGATTACACAGGAGGCAATTAAGTTATTTGCCTATAAACTAGCCCTCAAGGAATACTTCTATTCTTATCACATCTGCAATTACTTGTACTGATATTTCTCATTCATTCTTTTTCCCTCGCTCTGTTTTGCTTTTGACATAAGCAGTAGTTTTCCAAAGTCAGAACATGATTCTTTATGACTCTCCTTCACAAAAAAAGCTATTTCTGCCATGAATAATACATCCGTTGAATGCCTGATGTTACTGCTAATTTGGAGGTTATTGGTCAAAAATCTAAGTGTTGTTGTTTACTTGTCTTCCAACTCCACTGGTTTTTTTATTGCTTCCTACTAGTAGGATACACATAATAACAACTGGACATAGCTTTGCATTTGTTGCTCTTCCTGTGGGTGTGGACATGTCACATACTGGTTCATGGTGTAGGTCACCAGCCCTTCACGTTTCTGAGGTCACCGGAAGCCTTCCTTACTCACTGCTGTCTATGCACCAGTCTCCTCTGATGAGTTCTGCTCATGTCTCTGATGAGATTTGCATTGTTTATTAATGTCCTGAATAAATGCTAATTGAAGAAAATTAAATTGGGAGCATTGTCTTTCATTTCACTGCAAATCACAGTAAAAGAAAACTGAAATGTAGTTGAGAGGACTAGAGCCAACAGAGAAACTAAGTACCTGAAAACCTCTTGATCTGAGCATCATGTGGTATGTGAGGGGAGGAATTCAAAGCTTCTGGATGTTGATCAGGCTTACGAGTTAGGTGTGAAGGTGTCAAGATCTTTGGATGCACAGGCACAGAGCAACAGGCACCCTAGAGCTTTAAAATGGAAAAATGAGACCCTCTGGAGACAGTTTAAATAACAGTTGAGAAGAGCTTATTTGACAAGCAATTTTCAACACAGGAACCTAAAATCTTGTTAGTCATCAAAGCCCCTTGTTAGAGGTGAAATCATATTGGCTACTTCATTCAGGAGTTCCATATGCTGTGACAAAAAAAATGAAAGGACAGCATTTACTTCATTTGTAGAAGATATTTATGCTAGCTAACATTTGTATGATAGTCTGCCTAATTCTAGCTTGCCATATACTTATAGTTCTGTATGACTGAACTTGGGACATTTTCTACCTTGTAAACACTTTTTTGGTTTGTTTGTTTTTCTGTATAAATGATTCCATCTAAAAACAAGTTTAATTCTTGGCAAAGACACTGCCAATTTCCATGTTCATAATCCAGCCATTTTTACTCAATTACTCCTTAATCTATGTATTTTTTGCCCTGAGCTGAACTACCCTTCTTCATTTACTTATTAAGCACAAGTCAGATTAAGATTGCCACTTAAATGTCAATGTATTCGTCAGGTCAAAATTAATTGCAAGCACAAGACATCTCATAATTGGTGAGCACAAGATGATAGCTCATATCCACCTCTAGACCCTCATTACACAGGTTAACAATGTTCCATTTCAGGTAGCTGAAGGGAATGGAGAGAATCCACACAAATCTGAATTTATGATTATGTTTTAGCCAAGGTACTGTTCAACAACTTGATTATTTCAGATTAACCATACATACCACAGAGGACTTAAAGTGTTGAGTTATTTAAAACAGGATTTCATGACAGACCTTAAGGACATTAACAGCTAGCTGAAGAATTCAGTGTTGGGAATGCAGGGTCTCCATCATTCTTACTGGTTTAACTCCAAAGCCAATTTAACTATCAGAGAAGTTATCCATTCCAACATTGATAATATTAGTAGACACAATCCGATAATAACATTATTTCATAATCTCAGACTATTACTTTTCACTATTTTTCAGCTAATTCTCATATGAATTGCCAAACCTCCTCAGTTTCCTAGAGGTTTCCTACAGTGCTCATAAGTGTCAATAATATAAAACTGTTAAACTTGTAAAACCAAAATTTTGATTATAACTTGGTAATTCCAGTTAAAAGTTGAGGATTACAATCTAATACATAACAAAGAAACATAAAGGAAAATTGCATTTGAGCAAAACTCTGGTAAGGACTTTACCATTCTAAGGATGGAATATGCCCTGTCAGAGTCACTGCTGTTTCAGGAAGGAAAATAAGGACAGAATCATAGTATCACAGAAAAACTAGGTTTGAAAGGGTTGATGGAAATTACCTAGTCCAACCTCTTGTTTCAAGACAGTTTAACCTAAAAATTAAATAAGGATATCCAAGGCCTTGATCAGTCATGTTTTGAAAATGTCCGCAGAGGTGGATCCCACTTGCTGTCCAGGAAGCACATCCCAGTGCTTAACCACCCTCACAGCGAGAAATCTTCCTGATGTCCAATTAGAAGTGCTCTTGCTGCAACTTGTGATTGTTGCATCTTGCTGTCCTTGCTGTCTCATTGCCACAGAGAGCACTGCTTAAGTGTCATTACAATGTATCTCCTTCCTCCCACAAACTCACAGCAGGAGTCATTTCAAGTAGCTAGATTCAGACTTACGATGTTGATACTTGGGAATATTAAATAACTTTGTTGTTGAGACCTCAGTGTGGTTATATTATTTGATATAGGCTGCTATTCTCTGGTTTACTTTTCCCTTCTACCACAATTATTCTTGAGGGCCAGAGACCTCTCAAAGGTGCTGTGAAGCCTTTACTCTTCCCCAAATTTTAGCATTAGAAAAAGGTTACAAGAAAGACAGGCTTAGGTTTTGTAAAGTTCAGGAGGACCACGAGCACCCAAGCAAACACTGGGGTAACATTAAAGGCTCCAAGTAACCAGCACTAGGAAGAAAACTAGCTTCAGGCACTTCTGGGATTGGAAGGAGACAAAGACATTTCATCCTTTTGACAACCTCAGCTCCAAGTAGAGAGGTGAATACCAGGCCAAGAATGGGTCCTTCTAAGTGCCAACACAGGCCTATCAAAGTGGTTTACAGCTTTGAAAATAAACCATGTGCAAATCAAGCAACAATTTGTTCCCTCCAGCGCTACTTATTTTTTCTCTTTCTATGCATTTATTTACAGGACTCACCTTTTTTCTCAGTCAGAAGCAACCTAGGAGCTATGAATCCTCTTTCTGACTAGAAGATCTTTATGGCTGTGTAGCAAGAGTCCACATAACCCAGAATACTTGTTTTGGGTTCTTGGTGATGGCCTAGGGCAGGAGTCCAATATGCAGCTCATTAAACCATTCAGATCAAACAACAGCAGACAGCTTGCCATTCCATAGGACAAGTATTCTCCCTTCCTATATGGAGCTGAACATTCATGGAATCTATATATATGTGGCCAAACTTCATGAATGAAGATTTGGGAAGGGCTCTCCCCACATGGGTGTGCCCTTCCAGCCTGCACAGTGGATTTTTTAGGTGAGGCACAGCGTGCGCAGAACTGGCCCCACTGTTTAAGTCCTAAGGTTCATTTGCCACGGCCGAGCGAGCTTGGACAGTGACAGGGAAGTCCTCAGGACTGTCACAGCAGCCGGTACTAACCGGGGCTGACCCTGCTGAGCATCCGAGATCTGACGGGATGGGATGGCAGGGAGGCATTGAACTGCCAGGGGACGGTCCCCACTGAGACTCGAACTCAGGACCTTGGGATTCAGAGTCCAGAGTGCTCTCCTTTACACCACGGGACTGCCCCTCGTGGAACCTATACTGAGGAGAAATAGCTTAAACAGGAAGAGCTATTTTCCATTACTGTCAACTGCAAACTAGACTTAATGTACTCGAAATCTTGGACCAGCTAGTGTAAGGCTAGGTTTAATAATCTGATTCTTACTTATATACAACAGAAACTGATATACTATTTTCTATAATATTAAAAATTTATACTTTAAAATAATTTCTGTAGGTTTACCTTTTACTAAATTAGTATAAAAGATTCATAATTCATCTCTGCATTACGCCAAAGTATGTCTAGCTTGAAGACACAAGTATATCCATCCCTAATCTTTACACCCTTAAGCTCTGGATCACAAAACACATGGTTAAGATTCTGTCATTGAAACTCCAGCAGTACACCAGCCTTCGAGAAGATGTGATTGAGGAGAACAGGCTAAATCCAGTAAGGAAGATACCCTGGAAAGTTTAGTGTCCTGGGAAAATCAGCAGGAGAATAATAACAAATAAGAGAATGTTCCAACCAACTGAAAAAAGAGATGCATTTAAATTTTTGCGTTATTTTTCTGGTCAGTTTTGTATTATTACCTGTTTGCAGTAGTAATAGTACAATGAGTACTATTTCCAAAGTAGGTCAAAGGTGGATGTTAAGGTAAGGACAAGTGAGGAAAGTAAAAATAATTACAAGAGTCACCCTGAAAAATGTGTCTTGGAAGTTACAACAAAATTGATACCACCTGGGCAAAAAAAATTCTGAGAGTCTGAATCCCAAGGACACAAAATCTCAGAAGACCTCTGAAAATATGAGTGTTCTAGGTAAGCTTGAAGATACCTAAGTGTGTAACTATAAAACTTGAGAAGCCATGAAGAAAACAACAAAATCTTTTGCTATTTGTTCAGTCATCTTCCCCAAAGGCAGGGGTGGAACCACATTTGAGGGCACACACATGTATCTAGTAGCCTGTAACAAGACCTCTCTGATACATAGAGAAGGAAGTTAATCTGAAGTAAGAAAAGTGTGCTCCTACAACCTTTTTATCTATTGGCCTTAGCATGCTCTGAAGAAATAAAAGAGCAGTGCGTAAAGTCAGAACAAGGGTCTCCGTAGACCTGTAATTGCCTTTCAATGACTAGTAGCACATGTAGACTTGTGGCAAAGAGGGAAGGGAGAGGAACAAAGCATGGGGGTGGAGGATGCTTTGTCAACCTCCATAAGTTTGGAACTTCTTGTCTCAGAACCTCCTGAGAGGTATTGTCTTCATATTAAAGTGGACCTCAGAGGAGTTTCCTTCTGTGTCTTCAGCCCTGTTGTACATTGGAGCTACCCATCATGTGACAAAGCACATCAGGAAGCCTCAGTTACCAACTCCATTCCAGTCTGGAGAGTCCCAGCCTGTATGATTCTGCCTCAGATAGAAACTTTCGATTATCCCTCTCACCTTGATCTATTACACTGTCTCTCAGCTATTCATATTGGAAGCAGAAAATAAAGACTGGTGGACTTTTACCTAGTCACTTGTGTCTGAAAAATAAGATGCTTTGAATAATTTCAATCATCACTTCCCATAAATTCCTTAAAGAAAACACTCAAATTCTCTCTTCAGTTGAACTTCTTGAAGTAATTTCCATAGGGTTGCACAAGCTTTTGACACAAGACCTGGCCTAGGACAAAATTCTGCCATATACTATATAGTCCATATACCCAGATCCAGTTTCAATACGGCAGTGTATCCCACTCTCAAGACAGAGAGAAACTAGCAACAGAAAACTACTAACTAGAAACACAGCCACCCAAAACACTTACTTAGACACCCCTTCAGTAACACAGGACAATCAAATAGCTTGCACACCAGCTTCTCTGTAACACAAAGCAAAAGGAAAGAACAGAGCTGCTTCTCATCAACACACATGTTGAAAAAGAACTGTACACTGCAAAGGAACACAACTAATATAAAGTACCTAGAAGGCTGCGAAGTGTAAGGCAAGTTACTGTTATTAGTATTAAAGCAGTAAAACATGATTAGTAAATAAGGTGCTTATAGAGTAAGAATCAAAGTAGCTGTAAGCATAAGATATAAGATAGAATGTAAAAGTAATAAGCTTTGTAAGAGAGTAAAAATATGAAATATAAAGTATAGAAAGCACATAGTTTCTCACCCCTACATTGTCCGAAGAGGTGGGAGGAGACAGGACAAGCTGCTTGCAGTTACCCCCGCAGAGACGATGGCATTTCTCCCCAGTTTTGGCTTATGTCCAATTTCCTTTTATACCTTTTATTTTCCTTTAAGTGGTTTGTGTGACTAAAGTCAATACTTTGGGAGTGATAGACAGCATAGGCCTGAAGGCCTCCCTGTGTAGTTGTAGAAGATATCACAAAAGAGGGCCAGTCATCTCTACAACACTCCATCCTTTGTTAATCTTACCAGTCTGAAAGCTCTTTGTCCTCTGACTGTGGTCCTGGGAACACCCCTCCAGGGGGCTGAGGCATTTCCCTCAACTCATCAAGACCTTATCAGGGCTATCACCCCACAGATTTGTATCAGTACTCATCAAGCTTTGTACAAATGACACAATCACAGAATATGCTGAGTTGGAAGAGAGACACTAGGATCATGGAGTCCAACTCAGCACTGCAAAGGACCATCCCCAAGAGTGACACCATGGGCTTGAGAGTATCATCCAAACACTTATTTAACTCTGTCAGGCTTGGTGCCATGACCACTTTCCCGGGGAGCCTGTTCCAGTGCCCAACCACCTGCTGGGTGAAGAACCTTTTTCTAGTACCCAACCTAAACCTCCCCTGACACAACTTCAGGCCATTTCCTTGGGTCCCGTCACCAGTCACCACAGAGAAGAAATCAGTGCCTGCCCCTCCTCTTCCCCTCATGAGAAAGTTGTAGAGTGCAATGAGGTCTCCCTTCAGCTTCCTCTTCTCCAGGATGAACAGACCAAGTGTCCTCAGCCACTCCTCATATGGCTTCCCCTCAAGGCCCTTCACCATCTTTATTGCTCTCCTCTGCATGTTCTCTAAGAGCTCAATATCTTTCCCATATTGTGGTGCTCAAAGTGCCCCAGTGCAGAGCAGAGCAGAACAATCATCTCCCTTGACCAGGTGCCTGCCAGGGCAATGCTGACTCATATTCAACTTCAGTTGCACTGCTTTCCATCATCTTCTTCCCCAGTCTCTATGTACATCTAGTATTGCCCCATCCCAGGTGTAGAATCCAGCACTTTCCCCTGTTGAACTTCATATGCAGTGCAGTTCCTTTTATATTCATATCTGTAACAGTACATTTCCTCTAATTTTAAGATTAGTGTGTGAAGTCCTCGCGCTTATGATTTAGATTAGATGCTCATTGATTTTTAAATACTATGAATCTTCAGGATTGTACTCTTTCTTCATCTGTTTGAAATCTAATAAAAACTCAACTCATAGATGTCATGAAATGTATAAACATTCACTGCTTTCAAATCAATGTTCCCTTCAGTAAATCTAAATGAAATCTTAGTAAGCTTTCAATAGGAATATGAATATAATTCATATAAATATTTATCCTTAATAATAATTCATATCATAAACTTCTAGACCGGTGTCATTGCATATGTGATAAGAAACTTCTATCTTCTGCTTGCATTCAGCTAGACTCATACAGGGCAAGATGACCTGTCAATACCAAAAAAGAACTGGAAACTGATGAAAGTCACAGAGATGATGATCCATCGGCACCGTTATCTGAGTACCCAGGTCACTTAAGATGATTATTCTCAAGATGGTGGTATCAAACATATTGATTCTTCTATTCTATGAACAAGCTATGTCTACAATAAGAACGTTTTCTGTCATTTTGAAGCTTCATGAATGAATTGGATTACAGTAAAATGATTCCAATCAATAGGATGCTTCAACTGGTCTTGCCCAATGCTACGTTTCAAAAGACAAAAGGAAAGGCTGTTTAAGCAAATGACAGCCCTGCCAGTTTCTGCAGTCCATTCCCCTCAAACTGCTGCAGTTCCACAACTCTAAGAGTAAGGACACTGAAGCACATATCCCTGCTGTTGGAGATGGTGCCGTTTATGTCAACATGGACAAGTGGAGAAGACAAAGGGATAAGGATACTGACTTTGATGTTTGGAAGGTGCAGAGAGAAGACCCTTGAATCGGACTACGACCAGTAACTGGACTGTGACCCAATACCAAAGGATTGTGACTGTTATTTTCCCCCGTTTCTTTTTAAGGTTAATGTCAAAGGTTTTCCCTGTTTCCCAGGCTGGCCCTGGCAGCCCTGAGCTGTCAGATAGGAGAGAGCTGCCATTGGTCGGCTTCCCCCTGAGGTACCAGCCAATCATGTTCAACCCCAGTTCTCTCCTCCCCTTGTTACCACCCACCCAAGTTAGTGCCCAATGGTTGTAGGCGGATTTGCATGCTCCGCCCTATCTCCTCCCCTCTTCCAGAGCCTTCTCCCCCGAAGGGCATAAAAAACCCTCCATGTTGTGAATAAAGTGAATCGGCTCTTGCCTTGGAATCAGCTCCTTGCTTCCTGAGTGTTTGCTTAATCTCGGCATCTCCTCTGAGGGGTGCGGGATTGGGGAACTCAACTCAGGGCTGCTGCAGTTCCACCCACGACAGCT